>WACJ01000041.1:1200000-1725234 GCA_008973525.1 Stenopsyche tienmushanensis
CTCGATCTCTATCCATGTTTTCAAAACATTTTGAATTTTCCAATCATTCACATATTTCAGATATATCGTTTGTTTCATTTTCTTCAGAATGCATTAAATATGTTTCCATACCAAGAAGAATCTTTCGCTATAATCGAACAAGTGCTGATGGCTTTACTTTTGATCAGGATTGTGTTATTCTGTGTGTAATATCAAAAAACGCTTTTTTTTTCCAAAAATTGATCAAATTTCATCTTCAAATTCAAATTGTCGTGAGGGTCGTCGAATAGCCTTGGCTGCGGGAAGACATACTTCCCGTGGTCAGATCGCATGATCTCTCTCATGATTAATAAAGATGTTATCTAAGACGAGAGTCTTTCTCGAAAGCTTTATTGAAATGGAGTTGCTTAAATTCAAGATCGATATTTGATCAACAAGTGTAACATGAACATTGATATTGACGACATTTAACCATTTATACACATGGTGGCATAGTTTGTCAATATTTTAATAAAATATGCATTCGGATTGAATGTCAAAAAATACACCCGAATTGTCATTATTTTGAAAATGTTTGTTTTCATTGAGTAAAACAAAAGTGGAATGCGTTTACTCAATATGCATGCAATCTTCATGTTGCAACGGCGCACCACAAAACAGCACTTCATAGAGTTCTTCATGAATACCGCTTGATCATTTGGATGAATCTGTCCGTTGGGAAAATGATGTGAAATTTATTTAGATTAATTAATAAAGTGGCACACTCAGATTTGGCTCATCATTCACGTGATATTACAGCACAAAAATGGCGCGTCACTCGTACCAAGCACGCCCCAATGCTTCGCTGTATTGTGATAATGTTAACAGGACATGAATATTCAAAACATGGGCGTAGCATTCGGAGAATTTTTCGTGGAACAACAAAGATATTAACACCAGGTTTTCCATGCCCAAAAATTTAGATCGTGCGTGATTTCCCGCGAATGCGATTTGATTGCCATATGCATAGCTATTCGAATTGTAGTGATCGACATTGGTGTTTTGAAAGACGTCATTCAGGAACTATCATCGTACGTTCTATGCATAATAACGTCTTTGGGTGAAAGTTAATATTACGGACTTAATTATCGATGTCTGCAAGTTAATAAATACTTCACTCCGATACCATCCGAAGCTTACGTAAGACTGCACAAAATATTTACCTTGGCAATTTCGATCGCTATATTTGATACAGTACGAAGAAGCAATGAAGATGTTCATGCGCTTTGGTTGTCCCAATTTTAGAATCGAAAATATTTACAAAGCTAGATCTTCGTCGTGGATTGATGTCAAGCGAAGCACTTTAATTGTGCGTCAATGCTTCAACAATATATCAAAAGCTAGATGGATTTAAAATAGCAAAAAATCGCACTTTGTTGTAAATAGCACGTCCAAGGATTAAAGTGGTTGTATTTTTAATATCTTATTTTGAATGTCTGTTGGCTCTCCAGATTTAGATGATTCAGAAGAGGAGCCATTGATCCGCTCGGGTCGGTTTATTTTTGTTGCATGATATAAAATTTGACTGAAGATTCAAGGGTACAAAGTAAATCAAAGCAATATTTTCGATGGATACGCAATTAAATGTGGATATAGGAGACGGAAATAAATACCGTTATAACAAAGAAAAGACAGCGGAAAACCGCAGGCAATTATTATTCATAATCAATTGATTTGCTTTAAATGTATTCATAGTTATTGTGTACAAATTTATAACAGAATTCCAGCATAATGCAGGAGCGCGCAGCTTCATTAAATTCGCTCTTGAGAGCGTGTCCTGTATTGTTGAGACAATTACAGTGCCGTTCAAAACTGTTCAATTTTTTTCCAAACGTTACTATTCGTTTCGTTTTTTGTCGAATCACCCCCATTCCGACTTTAAAATATAGTATTTCTATTATATTTGATAATGCATAAGTACGCATTTTTTAAAAATAAAAATTAAGACAAAACAGAAAATAGCATTTGAACAGTTTTGTTCAGTGCTTTGTCGGGTCACCTTTTGCGTCGATTACGGCTTGCAATCGACTAGGCATCAAGGAAATGAATTTCTGATATTGTTCCGTAGTTTCAATGTCCTATTCCTTTTGGAACAGAGTCCAAAGCTCCGCACAAGAGGATGCTTGGGTTGAATATCGGGCCAGGGCACACTTGACTTGATACCAGAGCTTCCCGATTGGATTCAAGTCCGGAGATTGAGTAGTCCAAAGAAGGACTTCCTAATTATTCTCCTCCAACCACTTTTTAACTGTTTCTTCCAAATCACTTACCAGAATGCTTTTGTCCTTCTGTCCTTCCCTGGTCCTTGTTGCTCTCTATTAGAGTGTAGTAGCCGGGGCCAAAGATCTTAAAACATGCCCAAACTATGATTCGTTCGCTTCCATGCTTGACAGTTGGTTTGAGCAGATTTGCACCAGCACCTTGAACCAGCTCTATTGCAATCTATCTGATAGGATACAGTTGATCTTCGTTTAATCTGACCAGATAACCCATTTCCAGTCCTCTTATGTCCAGTTGATGTAGGTTTTTGCAAATTCAAGCCTCTTCCGACAATGGTGAAAAGTTAGAAGTGGCTTTTAACCATTTTTAACAGAGATAACCAATAGCCTTAATTGCCCTTGCAACTGTCATTCGACTGACGTCTACTTGGAGAAATTCCTTGGCTTGAGCCACAATCTATAAGGCGTTATCAACTAGAATTTGGTCCACCACCCGACACACTTGACGGGTGCCTTGTCTGTCAGCTTCTGCAGTCTTCCACCTTTGTTCTTTGGATAAATATCGAACAGGTTCTTGCGAATAGTACTGATTGAGTCAACGCTGACTCCTTTGTGATCCATGATGACTCTGTATGGTGTATTGGAACGCATGACGATCTCGACAAATTTTTCTTGATGAGAGGCTTTGTTGAGAGGCTTCATCGACCAGAGGGATATTAAATGTACGGCAGTACTGACAAAAAAGGTTAGGTTTATCCGGTGAATATCGACAGAGAAGCCTGTGTGCACAAAACTGTTCAAATGTTTTTTCTTTTTTTTTTGTCTTACATTTTCTTTCAATAAAATTCATACTTATAAATAAACAAATATAATAGAAATACTCTCTTTTAAATGTCTGAATGGGTGTGATCCGACAAAAAACGAGGCAAAAAGAAATGTTTGGAAAACATTTGAACAGTTTTGAGCGGCACTGTATATGCGGTAACCGAACACATATTTATAATACATTTAACACTATGATACAATTGTGTACCATAATTTTATCAATGTTTATTAATCGACGATAGGCTTTTATAGATTCTTAAAAGAAGAAGTTTTAAGACTCAAGCAAAGTTTTCTCTTTACCTTCACCTCGCGCGTCCTTTATAATGTCAATATGCAAATCAGTTGCAAATTGGTGACATTAATGTTTGCACGTTTGGCTTTTATTATATTAGCTTGAATTCAAGTGCAAGCTGTAAAATAGATACAGTAATCGAGGGGGGTTTCAAACTTAAATTGCGCCAAGGGTCTTTCAAGTATTAAATCCGCCATTGATATTAAGTGAAAATGTAAAATCAACGTTCTTGGGCAAGATCTTTATGTTCAAGGAAAGAGATCTCGTTGTGAAACCATTGGGAAGTTGGCAGGAAGAACGCATCATCCCGCGGCCAAGACTATTGGTCGACGCTTTTTTTATTTTGCACGCCCGTTACTGGAACTGCAAACAATTTTGCACATTTTAATTTTTGTTCCGTCCTATTCGTATTGTGATCAAGTAATATTACATTCGGGTTTATGTTATTATACAATGTTTAATTATTGGAAATATTTGATCACATGTGGTGATTTTGTGTGGTAATTTTCTATAGCATTCTATAATACCTTATGTAAGGGTGAAATCGATTGAATAGAATTATTTTCAAGCTCATCATCATTGGAATATTTTTTACGGTATCCTGGTTCAAAATTATATTTAGATACCGCAAAATTTTTATACACATGGCGCTCACGGAATTTAATGAATGAATGAACTCACATAGAAATATGATTCACGTCTCATGGAATTAAAAATATTTATACAATATACTACTTGATCTTGTTTACTATGGTAAGGAATTGTGATTTGGTAGGAGTTGCGTATGATCCATGTCTGGCATCCATGAGCAGCGTTTGCACCAGACGCATGGATTGAAGCATTTGAGTTTGGCTCCTGTATATATAATTAAACTATATAATAAGGACTTAGACGTTAGTTTCGATAGTCGTTGGATTTTTTTAATGTCTGAATTCGTGTCATTTTATTTACATTGCGTAATTGGCTTTCGTAGTAGACTAATTGGCGCGACATCAACTGGCCTACTTTGAATATTTTAAATTAAATTTTTGTCACTCTTCAAACTCATTTACAACGGCATAAACCGATTGATAAGTACAAGCACATAGTCGAAAAGCATTTCTTAAGATCCTGTTCCAATAGCAATTTGATGTCAACAGTGATTGTAAGCAAGTCTGTGGAGCTTTCATGATATCTGGTAGTGTTTTCGCTATGAATTAGACACAAATGTACAAGATGCAATGCCAATTTTCAGTATTTACACATCCAATCGAGAATTTAAGTCCATGTGATTTATATTTGGAATATATTTATGCTACAGAATAAGATTGAACAGACGAAATGCCGATATGAAGTGTTAAAAGAGCGCCCAATAAAAATATTTTTCAACGCCCATTAATATCGACGTAATAAAAAAATTGGATGAAGTCGATATCTATAGACATTTCATCGAATTACATGATCGAATGTTCAAAGAAATATATGTATTGTATAACATTGTAAAGCGAAAATTATATTACATTGAGTATTCATTACATCCGATATGAAATTCTGGATAATTGTCGTCAATATCAATGTTCATGTTACACTGTCAGGATTAAAGAAAAAAACTCTTCAAAGCGATAAGGATGTTTTAACTACCAAAACAAATTCCTGTTCTCATGCTTAATTAAATAAAATGAAACTATTGGTGATTGTTAAAGCAAAGAAACCTCGATCTTTTAGACACGGATGGACAGAGAGAATTTTAAAGATTGGTTAAAAAAGAAATGGGTTCCAGAGGTGCAATATTTTAAAAAAAGGGATTGCATCAGAAAGCAGCGATCGGATGGAAGTAAACGGGTGTCGAATAGAAAGAGTCTCGTCTTAGATAACATCTTTATTAATCATGAGAGAGACCATGCGATCTGACCACGGGAAGTATGTCTTCCCGCAGCCAAGGCTATTCGACGACCCACACGACAATTTGAATTTGAAGATGAAATTTTGATAAATTTCTGGAAACAAAAAACGTTTTTTGATATTACACATAGAATAACACAATCTTGATCAAAAGTAAAGCCATTAGCACTTGTTCGAACATGGCGAGCAGCAGATATAATTTACATATTTTGTTTCTCAAGAGGATTCTTCCTTTTTTCCGGTTATCTGTGTTCTTCCTCCCCAACATGAACCCGGATAATCGAGAGTCTACTGTATGCCAACTGGCTTCTATACTCAATCCAACAATGTAAAGTATCATTCATTTTTAACAAGTATGAATCATTTCATCGGATCTAACTTCGATCCATGTATCAAGGGCAGGTCATTATCCATATACTCATACAGTTGGAATATTTAAAGAGTTAATCATGAGAGAAGACACGTGTGTAAGATGTATGGTATGCTATGTATTTTGCATTGGATTTGATAGGCAGTTAATGATAGGTAATTTAATGGTTTCATGTTAAACTGGTGCATAATAAAGTCCAAGCAATGGTCTCAGTGTAGAATGCCTTGCAACTTGTGCTGTATGTAGACTAAATACGTATTTTTTTTAATTTCTTGGAATAATAAATATTTCTGTTTGATATATGGTAAAATATTATTCAGTTAATTTTTATTTGTGTTGTAAATTCTAATGATCTCTATCATGTATATCTACTACAAGCGCAATGTATTTTATGATTTATAGTGTATGCTAAATTGATAACCAAATAAACAAGGATCCTTATGAATTGTCGTTAATCGCACAATAACAGCTAAGAACAATCTGTTTTTCTTTCTTGTTTAAGTATAAAATCTGGACAAGAGAGTGAAAATCGTATAATAATCCTAAACGAAAAGAACAATTGCTTTTTTCAGATATGATGCGTTTTCCTACCCTCAAATCATCAACGACAATAAAAAAGTCTGTCTCCATGTATGATGTTAAATTAACGCAATAATAACAATGGAGTTATTTTAAGGACTTAATCCACTTTATTCTCCAGATATCACAACTTCTTATTAAATAAAAAATATAGTCATATTTAGATGCAAAACGCATATAGTGATGCACGTAGCATAAATCAACTACTACATAAGTAGCAAGCCTATTTTATTATGTATTACACAAACATAGCTTTTACCAGAATAAACTATTAGTGGGACCGAAAAATAATCCTTTTTTTTGCTGGTGAAAAACATTTATTTATTAAAGAAATATTAAATACTAATCAACAAAATAATTCCTATTATTTACAATCTAAATGATTTTTCAATTCCTCTTTTGAAAAAGTCTTTTGATTTTTCACTGAAAAACTAAATGCAATGCATCTAAATGCATTTCTACTTCTTCAATTTTGTTAATTTTTTTTACGTCTTAATATATACTTTAACGATCTGAAAAGATAATAATCCGATGGCGCAAGATCTGTTGAATAAGCTGGATGAGGTAGGTTCATAAAATATAACCACACACAAAGAAGGACCTTATTTTGGTTGTTGGTATTTATTATTGATTGAGAGGTTGGAACAGGTACTTATCTGGAAGAAAGCCATTATTTTTTCATACAGGATTATTGTATAGCATCCATTTCTCGTCTCCAGTTACAATTTGCCACAAAAACGGATTTTCATACCGAGACAGAAGAGATGCACAGATTGTACGCCGTAGTTCGAGCGTTGTCTGGGCCGATTCATAGGGAACCCAAATTCCTTGATTGTGCAACTTTCTTATGCGACGCAGATGATCCCTAATTGTAGAATATGGACAGCCAATCTTCGACGGTAATTTTTTTATTGTCTGACGAGGATCTGATTTCACCATCGATTTCAGGATATAATCATTCAATTTTTGGGGTTGTCCTCTTGGAACGATGCTTTTGAGATCCTTTTTTCTATTTTTAAACTGTTAAAACTTAAACTGTTTTGACATTTTTCCCCTAATAGATTAGATTTACAGAAAAAAATATGTTGCAACACAAACTAACTATAAAAGGGTCATTGAAGATATTTTGATTACTTTTCGGTCCCTCTAATATTTCGATTGTATTTTATGGCATTTATCATTTTTTTTCATCCACGTTATCCTTAAATAGATATTGTAATTTTCGTTCCCTGACATTTATTCGTTCGTCGTTGAATTATTTAATTCTGCTTAGATTAATCATTCTATAGGATGAAAACTTGAATTTTTAATATCGATTCGTTAATAAATCCAATAGAAAATTCTTAAATGACTATAATTAATTTATTTTATAAATGCACCGAAACGTAATCACGAAAGAGCTGACCATATTTATTTGAGTTTATTAATTTTAAAATTGATTTATGATTCGTTTGTTTAATTTATTAGCTGAAACCTTCTTCGGGAACAGACGCATATTTATCGTGTCCCGATTTTTTACCAAAATTATAATATTTTCAATTCGGATCACATAATGCATGAAGTAACGGAAGTACTTTCACCATCAAGAAGAAGGCGATCGCGATCGAGATCAAAATCCAGAGCTAGGAAGACCAGGAGCCGATCTCGTGCTGGAAGGCGCAGGAGGAGCCAAAGTCGAAGGAGCGGCAGGAGTCGCAGCAGAAGACGAGCTTCATAAGGACGAATTGAAGATATTGTGAAAATGAAATATTCAATCAAATTACAGTGCAAAAATATTTGTAAAAATTAATGCGTTATATTATATTACAATGAATAAATTCCAATGATTTATGATATATTTTTTATTAATATATTTTTAACAAAACGATGAGACTTATGATTGATTCATTTGATTTTTCCTCTGAAATTTGGGCATATTTATCAATCGTGCTTCCGTGCGAACCGTTTAAAATTAAGGGTTCAATAATGAAATACCTGTATTTAATTCAAATTTAAAATTATTTGTTCAAATTAAATTATCATACAATATTTGGATCGCAATATATAAATTTAGAAAGACTGGAAACAACGATCGCTATTGGCCCATTGATGATTTCAAAATCACGAAAGAACTGATCATGATTATTTGAATTTATTAATTTTAAAATTGAATAATAATTCGTTTGTTTCATTTATTATTTGAAACCTTCTTCGGGAACAGACACGTATTAATCGTGTCCTGACTTTTTACCAAAATTATCATATTTTCAATTCGGATCACATAATGCATGAAGTAACGGAAGTACGTCCACCGTCAAGAAGAAGGCGATCGCGATCAAGATCGAAATCCAGAGCTAGGAAGACCAGGAGCCGATCTCGTACTGGAAGACGCAGGAGGAGCCAAAGTCGAAGGAGCGGCAGGAGTCGCAGCAGAAGACGAGCTTCATAAGGACGAATTGACGATATTGTGAAAATGAAGCATTCAATCAAATTACCGTACAAAAATATATGTAAAAATTAATGTATTATATTGTATTACAATGAATAAATTCCAATGATTTATGATATATTTTTTATTAATTTATTTTCAACAAGACAATGAGACTTGTGATTGATTCGCTTGATTTTTCCTCTGAAATTTGGTCATTTTTATAGCTCGAGCTCCCGTGGGAACCATTTTAAAATAAAGGCTTAAATAATAAAATTCCAACATTTAATTCGAATTTAAAATTATTTATTTAAATTGAGTTACAGAATTGTGATCAATTATTTGATCGATGTGTCTACCTTATTGAATAAACAATATGTAACTATGTACATTTGCTTAGAATTTATGAGTGACTATATTTTTGGTAATTGAATAATTAAATGAAGATCATCTCCTGACATCATTTATGATAGCACGTACAAGATGCAGCAGGGAAACTACCTTATTTTTAAAGTGAATAACTCAAACAGTATAGGAGATATTATTTAAATTATATATTTTATATTATTGAGATACATTTAAAGTTTTTAATATTATATCATTAAGGAGGCCTTCGTTCTGGTCAATGCATTGAGTGGCGATAATTAATCAGTTGCTTGAAAAATACGCCTCTAAGGCGAATGCTCGCTACTCCCTCGTTTACTGTATGGACGTTATTAAACTATTATAACAAAAACTTTAGGTCTTCAACTAACTGTTGCGCGTGTTTCAAAAAAGGATGTTTCCCTGCCGCAACCCGTATAACGTAGCTACAGTTTATATTTAACTTTTTAAGCAGTGAGCTAATTTTAAATCATCATAAACATAGATGCTATATTTGTATGTCCGTCACTTATCCGTCAGGATCACCGCAGCGTATATGAAGTTTGTATATAAATAAATAAACACTGTCGATAGCACATTATATTCGTTAATTTCATCGCTTAAACATAAATAATACACTTGAAATACACACGAAATCGATTAATTTGGGTTAACAATCATACGATGTCTCTATTTCTCTCCCGACTCAACATGCAAGACATTCTCCATCACTGTCTTTCTCCGAGCTCAACGTGTAAGAATGTTCTTTCTGAATCACTGGAATTCGAACGCAAATACGTCTCTTAACTCCACAAAATGTTAACTAATCTTAATCACATTTCATATGCTTATTTTATGCATAAAAATGAATTTCTGTTTGTTCGTATTTAATGCGTTACCATACCGTTCATTAGATTGCAATACAACTTCGTCCACTTATTGCTAAGGATTGCGTGAGTAACATAAGCATAGTCTAATATATAAAAATCATTGTTTGTTTGTCCGTATTTAATGCGCTTCCCTACTGTTCATCCGATTGCGTTAAAACTTTGTCAACTTACTGTTTACACTTGCGGGAATAACATAGGCATAGTAAAAATATTGTATGGACGTTGGCGCATATTGGTCTGGTGAAATGAAATTTGCTCTTTTATGCTTTTTTCTGAAAATTTATTTTATTATCCAATATGAATTCGTATAAAAGGACAGTCAGTTATTGATTTGAAGCAGCAAGTGGCCATAGAATGGCAAAGACTTGCTCAGGTCATGGTTTGAGCCAAAATAATTACCATTCATGCTTTTCATGCCTTTGACTGTATTTTCCAAATGTCTATTAAAAACGTATCGAAAATTGATAGCCGATGATGAAATAGAAACTATGTATTGTTTGGATCAAGAAGAGCATTGGCTATCTTAATGGAGTGCAGATTTTATGTAGGCGATGAGGGCTGGAATTGGATTTAATGAAGTCATTCAAAGCAAAGTTTTCCCAATGAGTCAACATTTTGCGATTTGCGGATATCGCTTTGTTTATGTTTTAACTTCCGTTTCGCGCCGCTTCTGAAAATACAAATATAAAATAATCATTTGGTCGTCTTGTTGGGCTCAATCGTTAATGTTCATGAGTAACCCTTCGAGTTATGTTGTTTGCACAATGAAATATTTCGGGTTCAGAATCGAGTTGCATTCTGGGAGCGCGTGCCAAAGCTTTTTCGTCCTCATGCTATTACTCAACTCGAAAAATTTTCATATATTTAACAAACAGTCAAGGTTGCAATAGCACCGAGGAGGAAAGTTTCGTAATGTTGGCGAATTGTTGCAGTTTTCTTATTTAGAGTGCTTCCGGAATCGTTAAGATATGCGTCCCGCGGCGATTATTTGTACCACAAGACCTTGCGACCCGGATTTGCTATCGTTTTTAAGAATTTTTGTCAATGGATATGTTTGTTATGTTGGTCCAACTCGCTTATTTCGCAATGTTGTAGAATATAATGTTCTTAAGTTTATTACATTAGGATGTCTTCTTAATACTTGCGACCTTCGTCTCTCAGTAGATTGGATAATAACAGTTATATTGCGCGAATAGTACAATAATAAAAATCCAAATTACGTATCACCGCATTCTTTAATTACGACTTCAATCGCAATAAACAGTGGATGATGATTATGATTATTCATGAATTACCGGCGGTCGATAATGTGTTTTTTATTCAGCGATTGCGGTTTTCGATGGCGGAAATATCGCGATTGCAAAACAAGACGAAAGAAATCGATCGTTCCTATATGTCTCTAATCGGTTATGATCGTACATTAGCGCGATCTACGTAATAGATTTTTATCATCATTTTAATGGGAACACTTTCTTAATAATTGTGCGTCTCGTTGGAAAGAATGCAAAACGTTTGGAAACGATCCGTGGATCATTATCATTGATATGGTCATCATTAAATGCTGTATTAGCGGATGTAATGACGCGTGAAAGCAATTTCCCGTCTGCAATGCCTTCAGCAACAATGTCTTTTGTTTTTCGTCTCTTTGTTTCCGTTTGCAGAAGTGGATGAGCAATTTTCGGTCCATAACAGTTTAGCGTTTCTCAGATGTATACCGCGTTTATGACTTCGTCATCTGATTTTGTTGGCTTATGTATTCAGGATTTAGCTATAATTGAGTCTTCGACTACCGAAATTTTCCAATGTTGTTGTTCTACTGCGACTCTTCATTATGTCGTAATTAGCTTTAACCTTAACAACCGCCATAATTGCATCAACGTTACTTTTTATTGGATAACAGCCATCATGATGTCGACAACGAATTTGTAATTTTTTTCCTTGTAAAATTTAAATGACACTTTCATATCAAAAACACACGAGCCATTTACCAAGGTATAATACAAGTACTAAAGCTCATATAATTGACGATGATTTTAAATTATTGGATATATTCATTCATTCGATGGTAAGCTGTGTATCGACGTAATATTTGAAAATCTTCGAGGAACGGTGTGGGATCATAAATCATCATAAAATAGCTCTATTTCATGTATGAGCGCCGTTATTTAAAAAAAGAGACCTTGACAATCATTATAATTATCGGATGTAAAAGTATCAAAAATAAATTTGTAAAAAATTTATGTGTATTTTCCTATGAGTATATTAAACTGTTAAGTGGGCGTGACGTATATATACGTCCAATTTAAACTGTATCGAAATTGGTTAGGACGTATATATACGTCCTCGAAATATATGTTGAGTCCTAAAGCAAGCGGTAAACAATGACTATAGCATAAGGTAAGATTCAAAGGCACACTTATAGTTTTAAAATGGAAGGACAAAAAAGACATATTGATGCTCATTTCAGAGAACATAGTAAAAAGCCAACCTATGCCATAATAAAACAGCAGTACACCTAAACCCTCACGCTTAGTTGAAAGGCATTTTCAAAGAACAAATCCGGATTGTGAGATAGCACTACATGTCAACAACAGTTTTAAAATATATGACACAAGTTGAGTGATTTTTTTAAGCTCTGTTTCTTTTTTCTTTATGAGCTTTTGTTTTTTGTTTTGTATTTGTTAACATATATGTTTATATATCTAAATAAATAAAAAAATATTGATTTTTTTATAAATTCTAAGCATTGTCAAAAAAATAATAATATGAACTCACCCCAGGTGGGCGAGACGTATATATACGTCATAACAAAAATGTGCGCACCCACTGTATGTTGCTTTATTGAACAGATTAATATAAAGTCGACGCACATCTGAGGATGCAAATTTCGCGTTCCCCGTAGCTCATGGCTTAAAAATGCATTCTGAAATGTAATTTTTTTAACAAAATTAATTAATTAAAGTCAAAATTACAAAGCATGAGTGAAGTCCTGGTAGGTATGAGTTGCTATTGATTAAATTGTCATGTGTTGAATATATTTGTACACTTTGTAAAAAATCTTCGAAATAGTACCCTCCTGCATTGATAGACTTCTGGGTGCGGTATTGCTAGATGGTTTGCTGATGACAGTCCCTAACACGCAACAAAAGAGCTTGAATGCTCACTGGTGGGCGGTAGGGACCAATTTGACTACCGCTGATTTACATTCTATAATAATTGTGGTAGTTTGCGTACAACAATTTTGGTTAATCATTCATGATTTTCTGATGAGAAAAAATATGTCAGGCACAGAATTAAAATTATTTAGTGTTGTCCATGAATTGTCAAAAGCTTTATAAGTCTTTAAAAATACTTTTTATATCATCTAAATATGAAATAGTTCATTTTTAGACAAAAATTGTATTTAACTGTTAGAAATGGTTTACAATAATAAACTATTATACATTCAAGCAAAGATTTGCATGATTGGTTTAGAATTGTTTGCTTAGGATTTTTTCCATTTATACCTATTTAATGATTAGTATGTATTTGGAATTCATTTATATTTTTGTTTATAAAAATGTTTGAGTCACAATGTTTTTAGAAATTGACTCAGAAGAATAAACTAAGAAGCATCGTTAAAATTAAGAAAAAATAGAAGTAAATGCACTTTCGAAGAATCCAGGCTTTGTGCCATAATAACCGGAAATATAAAAGAATGCTATTTGCCTTTGGTTATTATTTCTGTGGCCGTGACTCGTAAATTAATTTCGTACAATCTTGTTTCGCCGAAATATGACAAATAATTACATATTCCGATTACAATACAAAAATGATCATAATCGTTACCATGCGGTCACGCTCGTTTCAAATGTCTCGATTGAATTTAAATAGAAAATATTCTGAATTTAAAATATGAATCAGTTTAGATGCATCGTATAATTCATTTTTTTAAAATAAAAATGCGATTTAATATATTTATATTACTAAACTGTTTGTGTTATTCATAAACATTAAAATAAGGCAGTTTACTTGCTGCACGCTGCATTTCTGTTAGCTAAAAGAACATCCAGGTTCAAATAATGGAACAGATTGAAGACTGATATTATTGTATATATGCTGTCTATAAGAAGGAAAATACATCGAGCCACTTACTACTATAAATCTTGCACACTATGATAGTAATTTTATTAGGGCGTTTGCTTTGAAGTTGTTTACATCGAATATTATGAATAAAATATTACTATTGGATGATGTTTTGGATACAGTTTAGGTCTGGATACGTGACTTTTTGAGCGTCGTCCAGTGTGTATTCTAAGTCTCTCATAATTTAGACTTTTCGAGGATTTTATAGTGCGTACAAATTTTCGTCACGGGTGATTCAGAATTTCGGGAATGAGGCGTTTTATAATAATTGTACGTAGTGTTTATGAAGCAATAATGTGCGCTGAAAGAGATTTATTAAAAAAATGTTTGCGATCTTTCAAAAATACTCCAGCGGCCGTAATTAGGTCTCCATTTCAGCAAACAAAGATGACGCTTCTTCACAAGAAAACATGTTGATTGATCGGGACCCGAAAAATATCTTAGGTCAGTTATATTAGGCAACATTCCCATTGATGAAATATGAATCTGCTATTAAAACTTCCAAATAGGACAACAATGAAACATTTGTTAGCGTGAAATTGATGATCAACGTAAATCATATTAGGCAAGGAGAACATGATGTCCTTTCTTTGTTAGCGCCATCAAGGACTTGTTCACAGCACATATTTGATAGCTTTTAACAATTGATCTATGACTCTTCTATTTATCGTGTGATCAATGCGAAATTTATTCTAAACGTCTGAATATTGCATTGTTTCGATTCAATAAATTTTCTTTTAATACGGACAAGTTAAGCATAAAATTTGAATATATGAAATAGAAGCGGGACATTCAGGATTTTTGTATTTATTATTTTTATATTTGTAACCGTCACCTAGTGTATAGGTGACGGTTGTTGTTTTAAAAAAAAAACTAATATCAAATCCGAGCTAGATTATATTCTCGGGGACTCTGCACCTTCGTTTAAAACAGTGAGATGTTGTGTGGCAGAGTTTAAACGAGGCCATACGACCTGCCAAGACGAATAGCGTAGTGGTCGATCAAATGACTTAAAACTAAACAACTAACTAAGATATATACATATATGTTTATATATATATTTGGTGCGAGCCACCTATATAAATTAGTCTCTGGAGGAGCTTCAGTGATCGTACAGATCATAGAAGACCTCGGGTACGCTTTTATTACCGAAAAACCCACAAAAAGCCCTAAAAGAGGACGGAGTGGTTACAAGGTTTGGTGTGAGTCCAACAGGTCCGCTTTTCGGACCACTGTCACGACGAATGAGTGCTTCGCGATCGGATTCTATGTGCGAACGTGTCTATAGAACGTGGTCTGCATCTATGAACGGGTCTCTGCATGAGGGCGTTCTACACCGACCATTCCGACACTCCGACATTAGGGAAAGTTCAAACCTGAAAAGCGAAGCCCTAAACCGCCCGTACTCTATGAGGAACTGGGACGTCCGTTAATCTCGAATCATAATCTATTATCAATATTTGAACAGGGCATAAGCCGGTTGTTCCCAGACGGCAAATAAATTAAAAGCCATATGCAATTCTCGACCGTATTCTGCGTTTTCAAACTAACCTTGCGTTAAAGACGAACGTGATTATAACCCAACAAAAAGTGTTTTTTTCCTGAGGGCTTAAATCAGTGAAAAACAGAAATAATTAGCCTACCTGAAGTTGAGCAAAATACTAAGAATGAAAGATGAATGAAGATCATCTTAGATGATTTCATAGAAATTCATTAAAAAATATGTGCAATTTAAATTAATATTGTTTCGCGAATAGCATATTTATGCTCTTGGCAATTGTCATAATCATCCGTAATTATTTTTTATTAGAAAAAACACATAATTATCGAGAAGTAGTCACATTTAACCCCGTATATTTATCGTGTAATAGTCTGCTACAAACAAAATAGTATGGCCTACGAGTTATCACATCGGTGTTTACAGGACAAGCCATCATTTTTTCTCGGAACTCACTAGAAATTACCGAGATGATTTGCATAAATTGAGCAAATAGATATTTTATAAAATTGGTGACACTTTCAGCTGCTGTATTTGTGTTTTGATAACATACTTTGGATATTGATAAGGAAGCTATTTTTAAAGCATGTTATGTAATTCAAATTTGATACTACTGAATGTGGTGCTAATTTCAGAAATGATTCATCGAGTGTGCATAATTAGAGTTGGCTCTTATCAATTTGAAGATGCATCACACTTGCTTCGATACTGATTCGATGGATTCTATGGAAGTCGAGGAATTCCATTTATGGAATGAAATGCTAATTAAATTCATTGGAAATCCACACCTAGCTGTCCCCATTTCTATTGTGAATTTCTTCATAAATGCCCACATCGTTCGAGTCAATTATGATTTCGTGATTGGATTTTAGTAATTCACACTCTTTGAATCGATATGAATAGTATAAAAACGGATTAGGAAAATTATGGATGTATTATAATTTATTTAAAATTGTCTCAATATATCACTGTAGCGATAGAGGCCTTAATTTATCTTAATTTTTCAATGCTTGTGTCAATCTTAATGTATTATACATCGACACAGTAGAAATTAGTTCCTGGAATCTTATTGAAATGGGTGTGGTCCAAATGCAAACTGTATTTTAAGTAGTTAATGATCCACGGTAATGATGAAAAATGAATATAATTCAATGAAGATTTAATTTCCCTACGTTCACTGTCCTTAAATGTAGCATCGCAATCATTATTGGTCACAGGCTTTGATCTAAAAACTTGATCAATTCAGTCTAAAAAGCCATGAACTGCACAAGTTGAGATCTAATATATATGAACTATACAAGTCTGAAGCAACCATGAACCGACAGTAATAATTGATAACTTATGATGACGCCAAAAATGACCCTCCTCTAAGAATCACCATCGATAACTGATGACCAAGAACCAATGGTTGATGCCTAAAGACAACGATTCATTTACATTTGTCAGGGTTTTCATGATCTTCTCTGGTGTCGGATAAATGATGAGTGATAACCCCCATTAAATTATTTGACACTTTAGAAGCGACACATCATAAAATGTGTTCATCTCATGACTAACAATTAGTCATAAAGTGAAATGGATAAGAGCGAACTGGCGCACTGTACCGGTTCGTAAAATCCTTAAAAACAGCTTTCCGCCCCATTAAGAAATTTAAAATTGCGTTCTGGTTCGTAAATTCTCAAAAAATAAATGTTTGCATAATTGAAATTCATTGCCAAAATTAAATGTATTTGTTCATATATACATTTTTGAGCAGCTTCATCGAGGATCATTTATGTACTTTGATGAAATACAAAGAAATTAAAGAAAATCCATGGAAAATATGTAATATTATTAAAAAATGGATGTTTATCCGTTCGTATATGAATTTCAATTGAAACCATAGTAAGTTTGGAGCTTTATAAAGTTGAGGAAATTTATTAACATGATGAAAATGTTTATTGGCAAAGTCTGGAAATAAATGAATTGGAACAGTTGTGGGGGTGTTATCTTGTAGCGAGGGCGTCGGGTTTAATCCCGAAACCGCACCCCGCCGCTTACGCTTCCAAACGGATGACGTCCCTGGGTTCGTTTACTGTCGGCTCATAGAGACGCTGCTGGAAAAGCAAATCTTCTCGCGGTCGACACAATCGATCTTGTTGGTTATTTGCTTGTCCGCCACTAGGGATTACAATTATTCGTCATTATCAGCTATTCGAATATCGAATACTAAAATTGGTCCCTATTCGGATATATTTGGATATCCGAATAGTTTTTAAATTATGAAAATAACAAACATTACCATTGAAAACTAGCGTATTTTTATCATTTATTGAAACTTGAAAATTCATATTTTAAATATAACAGAGCATTAAATGTTTGTTGTTTGTTCTTAATTTAGTTTTAGTTTGTCCTACATTTGAAAATGCTCGTTAAGTAGCTGTTTACGTTGGTTTTATTGTTAGAAGTGTATTAAACAATACGTCCAACTTTTCTGTCCTTCAATATTGATCTAAATATTTGAAATCTTTTTTCAGGTTATTTGTACTGTCATATTTCTTCGTTTTCGTGAAAAACAACATTGAATTTTGCGTTTCATGATGCAATTTTGAAATTGAAAGAGAATGAGGTGTTATTTCCACACCATATAAGATATTCATAGCACCAAAGCTAGGGGAAGGCAAAAAAACAATATCCCTAAGTAATGGTTTCACCCAGGCAGTGAATACCCCAGTATTCGTGTGATCTTTCGTAGATTTGGTAAAATATTATATTAACACTTTGACGTACACAGCCGTCAAATCCCGTCATGCATCAGCAGATAATACTTGCTTATTGCGCCAGATAGTCTATGTATACCGTTTTCGTGGACACTTCATATTTTATCTCACATCGACGAAACTTATCAAAACGAAAACAGCCTTAAACGGGTCAAAAACTCTCAAACTTCTCTGAGAATAGAAATAAGGCAGATAAAGCTACTGTCAACAATCAATGTCATTAATTGAAAACAAAAATTATTGTGTGTTTTAGCGATGGTTTAATTCCAATTTTACGTTCATGCGAAAATCGTTATTCCAGACGTGTGTCAACCGGGTAAAAATTATTACGAAAAATATTCCCCGATATTTCCCCAAATATCCGAATATGGAATACCCGGAAAACTGGCGAATATATCCGGATATCGAATATCCGAATATCCGGATTGGAATCCCTATCCGCCATTTATCGTCCGTACAAATCTACTTATCTGTCAGGACCGTCGCAGCGTATATGAAGCTTGTACATAAATAAATAAACACTATCGATAGTACACAAAATTCGGTCATTTATTCAAGTAAATATAAATAATCCCTTAGTCTTCGTTTTTTCTCCAAACGCAGCGTGCAAGACACTTTTCGTTTCTATCTGTCTTCGAGCACAACGTGTAAAAATGCTCTTTCTGAGTTACTTGAGTTTAGACACAACATTGTGTCTTACCTCTTTAAAGGGTTAATAGATAAGTTTTTTCGCATTTTTCTGTGTTATAATTTATGGCCTAAAATCTTTAATTGGATTAAAGTCGGGGGTTAGTTTCAGGATTATTCACTTTAAATCATAAAGGCTTAATATGAAAATAAAATGTATACACTCACGAAAAATGCACTATAACAATAAGAAAAATTACCGTGGAAAAAAAAACGAAAATGAAATATAGTTTCTGGCAATTCATCATTTTATAAAATTAGTTCACATTTTCTTAAATTTCCATTCCCATCGATATGCCAAAATTTCAGAGAAAAAAATCAAGCAAATCAATCATAAATCATATCGTTTTATTGAAAATAAATTAATAAAAAAATATTTAATAAATCATTTGAATTTATTCATTGTTATAAAATATAATACATTAATTTTTACATATATTTTTGTACGGTAATTTGATTGAATGCTTCATTTTCACAATATCGTCAATTCGTCCTTATGAAGCTCGTCTTCTGCTGCGACTCCTGCCGCTCCTTCGATTTTGGCTCCTCCTGCGCCTTCCAGCGCGAGATCTGCTCCTGGTCTTCCTAGCTCTGGATTTAGATCGTGATCTCGATCGTCTTCTCCTTGATGGTGAACGTACTTCCGTTACTTCAAGCATTATGTGATCCGAATTGAAAATATGATAATTTTGGTAAAAAGTCAGGACACGATTAATATGTGTCTGTTCCAGAAGAAGTTTTCAAATAATAAATGAAACAAACGAATTATTAATCAATTTTAAAATTAATAAATTCAAATAAATATGGTCAGTTCTTTCGTGATTTTGAAATCATCAATGGGCCAATAGCGATCGTTGTTTCCAGTCTTTCTAAATTTATATATTGCGATCCAAATATTGTATGATAATTTAATTTAAACAAATAATTTTAAATTTGAATTGAATATAGGTATTTGATTATTGAATCCCTTGATTTTAAACGGTTCCCACGGGAGCACGATCGATAAATATGCCCAAATTTCAGAGGAAATATTAAATGAATCAATCATAAGTCTCATCGTCTTATTAAAAATATATGAATAAAAAAATATATCATAAATCATTGGAATTTATTCATTGTAATATAATATAATACATTAATTTTTACAAATATTTTTGCACTGTAATTTGATTGAATATTTCATTTTCACAATATCGTCAATTCGTCCTTATGAAGCTCGTCTTCTGCTGCGACTCCTGCCGCTCCTTCGATTTTGGCTCCTCCTGCGCCTTCCAGCGCGAGATCTGCTCCTGGTCTTCCTTGCCCTGGATTTAGATCGCTGATCTCGATCGTCTTCTCCTTGATGGTGAACGTACTTCCGTTACTTCAAGCATTATGTGATCCGAATTGAAAATATTATAATTTTGGTAAAAAATCGGGACACGATAAATATGCGTCTGTTCCCGAAGAAGGTTTCAGCTAATAAATGAAACAAACGAATCATAATTCAATTTTAAAATTAATAGATTCAAATAAATATGATCAGCTCTTTCGTGATTACGTTTTGGTGCATTTACAAAATAAATTGGTTAACGAAAGTATTTTTAGAATTTTCTTGTGTATTTGATTTATTAACAATTCGACATTAAAAATTCACAGTGTCAGATCCCTCTAACGTTGGCGATCACTCTGCCAAAGACCTCTCTGTTCTTCGTTGCCCGGAACAGGTAGTCCACTCCTCTTTTTCCGGTCTATTAAAAAAATGATATTTTATGCATCCACAAAGCATCCATCCATATCCAATCTTGATATGACTTGAGTTGGCTTTTAGCAATCCCTTTTATGGGATTATTGCCAACCATTTTTACATGGTTTTTTTTATAGCGAATGTGTGTTTTAAAAATGTAATCACCAGGCGCACCTTCTGTAGATTTAAACCCAAAATGATTGAGTTTTGAGTCCAATCACTTAAGTGCGGGACTACTTAGCCCCTAAAAGAGTACTATCCCAGGGCTTGGGACCCTCCCCTCCACTTATTCAAAAGAGCACTGCAACAGTGCTTATTTGCAATTGGCTCTGCTTCGAATTGAAAATTGTCATACGCTGATAGGAGCTGACAGAAAGCAATCGGTGTAAAGCGATTATGGCATCAACGGCTTCATTGATTTTAAATTTGCTCACTCCTCAAAAGGCTGAAGAATTTATTATAAGATGATTCATAACATTTTAAAAAACACACCATTGAGGAATTTTCCATTGTGAATAATAAATATTTTTTTTCTTTGAAAAAAAAAAATCAGAAAATATACAATATGCACATTTAATAGTATTATTGTATATAGTGCATCATAAATGTTTGTATGCGGTTTTGTATATCCAAGAACTTAGTTAAATGCCTATGAGTAACTGAATTTGCATTAATAATTAAAATATGATTAAAAAATAATGATGAGTTCACTGCTCAAAATAGATCCTCTTTTACCTAAAACTTCTATTCAATTAATCTTATCATAATATTCCTTATACATAATTTCCTATGGAGGTCGTCTATATCTGCTAACGGTCTTTAAATGTCTCTCTGTATTATGGAAAAATAATTAAACTGATATCTCCTATACTGTTTGTGTTATTTATTTTTTAAATAAGGTAGTTTTCCTGCCGCACCCTGTATTTATATTTCTGTTTGAACCATATTCAAATGCTTTGGCTTAAATATTTTATTGCTATACACAGATAATATAATCCTGCTACCATTTTAATTGCACGTACAACGTATCATCCCGTTAATTTATAGCAGACTAAACAAAATTGGATACCAATGGAAATGTTATTTCTTTCAATGGAGTAAATACAATTTTCTTTCTAAATACAAGTTGTAAATATCAAAAGGGCAATTCAGAATTAATTTCTAATGCGATTGACGAGAAGCTAAAAAATGAACGATCGGCGTTGGACTGGAAGCACCCACGTAAAAGCTTACGCATGAGCTTGCGGGAATATATTAAGATCAAGGTCGGGACGCTAGGGACACAAAGTGGTCACTAATTTGATGATGGATTTGCAAACAGGAGATAATTGGTTGTGTTTGTCATGTGCCAAATCGATCTGTTTTTTGTTGAGTCCCGCCGTACAAACACTCATCTAGACGGAAGTAAATTTTTACGCGCAGCAAATTTCAGTCCCGTCAAAATAGCATGTGGGTATTTTAGATTATTACCATAAATGTTCTAGATAAAAAGAGTACTTAAATTAATACCGAATCATTAAAATATGCGGGTTAGTGTGGAATCCATCTGCGGAAATCATTCTTCTTCGAATTGTACATCATGCTTGCGTAACATGAATCGGCTGTTAGCTCTTTGCAATCGAGAAGCAACTCGAGACGATTATAAGAATGTCTAGCGGCAAGTATCGTGGATCAACTTCTTAAAGAATATCAGGTGATTTTAGATCGAGTATAAGAATATCTTTTTAAAATGTATATACAAAAATATCGTGCGCACGTTATAATGAACATAGATTTAGCCCTAACGCCCGTTTCATAGTTTCCAACCTAATCTAAAGCATGAGAGTCTTCTTGCCATAAGACTATATAGAAAATGAGAATCCGGAATAAGCTGGTTAGGATGTCGTGGATTCCGGATCTGGATCGGTCAGTAGAGTACGCTTCAACAGTGCCTTGGGGTATTTCGAGATGATGACGGGAGTCAAACAGGAGATGTCCTCTTCCTGCTACTTTTAAATATAGAATTGGAAGCGATTATGAAGGACGCTGGAAAAGCCTTGGATATGATGTAATGCATCTGACCTTTGCGGATCACATCGATGTCGTGGTTAAATCGAGGTCGATAGCTATGGCGACACTTATGTCTAATGATGGAGTTGCTGTTGCTTTTGGAATGATAATAAAATACAAAAAAATAAAATATATGAGACCTAGGATTCGTCTTCACAAAGAAAATCATAATGAGTTTTCGGATAAGAAATCTCAAACATTGAATCCATGAGATCTGATCGGGATAATTGAATTGGAGAATTGAAACTTTTTAGCTCATAAGAAAAGTTGATTTTAAATGAAATATTATGTTTGTGTATTATATAATAAAATAAGCAAGTTAACGGTGCAGTGGTTACTTAATGCGACGTATTGACACACTCACATAGAATAGAGGCGGTGCGGCGCATGCGCGTAACGTCTCTGTGATGTTTGCGACGAAAAACGGCGATTGGCGAAATTGGCGAGCTTAGGTGACGCTTAGGAGCAGTAACTGTCTAATCTATGCATATACATATATATACAGTATTAACCTTTCCCTATCGGTGATGTATTTACCTACACTTCGACTCGAATAATGGGAATATCGATATGAAATATAATATTGTAGATACGGGGTTCAGAATTTATGTATTCCTCCGTAATTGTCTATATTTATTTGAAGAAATGACCGAATATTGTGTGCTATCGGTAGTGTTTATTTATTTGTGTACAAGTTTCATACACGCTGCGACGGTCCTGACAGATAAGTGGATTTGTACGGATGATAAGTGGCGGATATACAAATATAGCATCTTAAGATTTTGATGATTTAAAATTAGCTCACTATTCAAAGGGTTAAAATCAACGTTCCTATTGCTGTGACTGTCAAGTTCAGAGTAACGCCAAAGACGCAGTCCAACTCGTGATCGCAAACTCGTGATTTCGGAATAGAAATTTTAAGATGTATTATTTTAAACTTCATGAATGATAAAGAGCTGAAGAACTTATTTGTGAACTCGTACTGCTCTTAATCGTTGGAGATGTTTAATAATCTAAAATAAGCAACCATTGTCGCCTATCAGTCGTCCACTTGAATTGTCATTGTGTCTCTTGAACGCAAAAGGTTGATTATATAGAAGCAGCGATTTTCTCGAAATATCTTCCTCGTTTTTCATATTTAGCCTTGATTATTCCGCGCTTATAGTACATGGAATATCGAAATTATCTCGTCGCGTGTTTGTATGGCAAATTGCTTTGTCACTTTTATGACCACTTTTCATTTTTGAAGGAAGAGAGCGCGGAGTTTTCTCGGATGACGCAAGAGGTAGCTGTCAGTGGCGATGTCCACTTTTACTTATTAAAACACGACCCGCAAATAACATGTCTGGAAGTCGAAGAAATGTCTTCTCCAAAATGTATCAAAGCCAATGGCCATTTGCCAATTCCGCCACATATTGCTTCTCATTAAAAGGTAATTCTCAATGTGGTGTCATTTAAATGGGTCAGTGTGAAGACCTGTAAATAAAGAAACAAATTATTTTATATTTCAGCAACCTTCTTCTTAAATATTGGATTTGACTAAAATATCATATTTATATTTACATAAATTAAGCATGTGAATCGTACAATAAACACTTTAAACATATTCATTCTACTGTTATAATATAGTATTGTTTTCCTGAGGTTTTCCTGTTTTCTGTTTTGAGGAAATGGACAACACTGACGTAGATTGATTACTTTCCATATATAATTAAGAAATGAGTAACAGTTAAAGAAGAAAACAAATTTTGCAGAAATTCCAACACGATGATATGGAATATAATAAATAAAAAAGACCGTTGGCGTAAATATTATATAAGGATGTGCTCATCTTATGTCTTTGCCTTATTTTGTGTGTAATAACCATGACATATTTTTTCATCATCTAATATATCTTCGATCGTTGATTTTCCTTCTATGATCATTCTTGTTTGTATAGTACATATTTTTTTCTGAACCCTGATCTTTAAATCACTGTGTGGATTCAAATATCAATATTAAATATACAGACCAAGAAAATTGAAATCGTCTATATCATAGATCTTCAATCTTTAACTATTTTATGATAGACAAATTCTTAAAAATTTGTAGGAATGTACTGTTAACGCATTTTTTCAAAAGATCAACAATATCTAAGAATATTTTCGTTATCAGGAGTTAACTCCTTGGAGGTCTACGATCCATTTTTCTGCTTAAATTTAATTTTTTTTAAGATAAGGATATAGTGGCTTCTATTTGAAAGCGCGAGACCTAACGTTTTCTGTCATATAAGTAGTAATATTAGTAACGATCATGCAATGAACGAAGGAGGACTGCGCGTTCGTCTTAAAGGCGTCATCCCTACCCTTCTTGGAATAATTGTCAATTAGCCCCTCAAAAAGGTAAGACACAATGTTGTGTCCGAATTCTAGTTACTCATAAAGAGCATTCTTACACGTTGAACTCGAAGACAGACAGAGTCGGAGGGAATATTTTGGGTACATCATACGATTGTATAAGTCTTTAACTCAGATTTTTCGACTAATAATGATATGTGAATGATATAATGAATCGATTTCAAATGTATTGTTTATGTTTACTTGTAGAAATAATCGAATATTGTGTGTCAGCGTTTATTTATCTATGTACAAGCTTCATACACGCTGCGATGGTCCTGACAGATAAGTGGATTTATATGACGGTAAGGGACAACCAAAAGGTTAAAACTGCTCGTGTCAAATAAGATAGTTTCTCTGGCGCATTCTGTATATAGATTTGCACAGGGCGAAGTGATATAATTAATATTATTAAAGTTATGTTAGTTTTGGTGACTATACGATGATGAGCAAATTCATGCCAAATATTTAAAAAATATATAATCAATACATCTAGTACAACTACCGCATTAACACATTATATGCGGGGACACTTCGTTCAAGTCTGCCTCTAGACGCGGGCAATATTTCAATGCCGTGCGTAAAAAAATGTTTATTTACATAACTGACCATAGCGTTTAAAATAAGCAATATATTTAAATATTTTTTTCATGATAGTACTTGGTACTTAATAAGTCGATTTATAATGTGACCGTCACCAGAAAATCATGTTTTTTTTTGTATTATCAGCATCTTGTTAGTTAATAAATGAGTATTTTTTGCTTCGCAAACAACCTTCTTGGAGGGATATAAATAGTGCTAAACGTTTTTATGAAGCATTTCAATCATTTGCATTATTTTTTGTACTCTTCTGCTCAATGCTTTATGGCCTGGTTTTTTTTTAATTTGGATCAGGGTTGGAGGTTATTTCCAGAACACCGTTCTCAGGATGATTTATATTAAATCATGAAGGTTTGACATGAAAATAAAATGTATACACTCAAACAAAAAAATACTCATGTAAAACGCTTTATAACAGTAACATTGGAAAAATATTTCCGAAAATTAAATATAGATTTTGGTCACTGCCGATATTGGGAATGTATTTCATTTTATAAAACTAGTTTCAATAAACCTTCATAAGCTTACTAATGTGAAAAATGTGCAAAAACAAGACAGGGTAATTCATAAAAATACGCTTCATGTACTTAATGAGTTAATTAAAATCGCTTATTTTTCGACTTTTAAAAAATTTGGCGGTCACCCCGTTACATGATTTTCTGCCCTAAAAAAGAAAGAAGAAAGACTCACTACTTCACTACAGTCAACCCTCCTCCTCTTCTCCCCTTTCTTAATTTTTTTCCTGTGGGTACGTATTGAAACAGCCCTGCCCTTCTCCTCACTTCAAATTCAGTCATTAGGGAGAGCACGAGCTTTCCCCCCCCCTCCCCTAATTATACGTACTTACCCAAAAAAGGACCACCCTAACCCAGAGGGAAACCTTCTTAGTCAAATTGTTATCATTATAATTTTTTTGTGAAATTATTAATATTATTGTGTTAGATGCTGTATATTATTGGGAAAAAATGAAAGGGAGTCGATGAAGAAAATATTATATTAAAAACGGTCGATATAGGAAAAAGGCTGAAAGTTGTTCTAAAAGATTAAGATGTCTACTTATTCAGTTTAAGAAATCCTTCGCAATAATAAAGGGATAATCCATAAAACTATCACATTTCTCAGGTTATTCATCCACATCTAAAGGGTGTATTTTTTTTAAATGAGAGTCAATTAAAAAAATGGAGCAGCGAGTGCTTATTCGAAAGTAATAATTCGTTTAGATCATAAACAGTATCAGAACATGATCTTCATTTAATAATTCAATTACCAAAAATATCATCAAGTAAATAATTCTACGCAAGTGTTCATAGTTACGTATTGTTTATTCAATAAGGTAGAAACGTCCATCGAATATTTTTTAAATAAACGAAAATAATAGATTAAATTTATTTTTTGCGATTCAAATAATTTAATTTAACTAATTGATCAAATATTGGAATTTTATTATTGAAGACTATAATTTTAAATGGTTCCCACGGGACCATGAGGGATAAATATGCCAAAATTTCAGAGGAAAAATCAAGCGAATCAATCATAAGTCTCATCGTCATATTGAAAATAAATTAATAAAAAATATATCATAAATCATTGGAATTTATTCATTGTAATAGAATATAATACATTAATTTTTACAAATATTTTTTGTACGGTAATTTGATCGAATCTTCACAATATCGTCGATTCGTCCTTATGAAGCTCGTCTTCTGCTGCGACTCCTGCCGCTCCTTCGACTTTGGCTCCTCCTGCGCCTTCCAGCACGAGATCGGCTCCTGGTCTTCCTAGCTCTGGATTTAGATCTCGATCGCGATCGCCTTCTTCTTGACGGTGGACGTACTTCCGTTACTTCATGCATTATGTGTTACGAATTGAAAATATGAAAATTTTGATTAAAAATCAGGACACGATAAATACGTGTCTATTGCCGAGGAAGGTTTCAGATAATAAATGAAACAAACGAATAATAATTCAATTTTCAAATTAATAAATTCAAATAAATATGGTCAGCTCTTTCGTGATTACGTTTTGGTGCATTTACATCCTAATCCTAATCACCTAAGCAGAATTCAATGATGGACGGATGGAAATGAAAAAGTCTTTTTAAAGTGAATGTGGATAAATAATGTTTGATGAATATTATAAAATATTATTGAACTAGTTATGGTTACTAGTTATTAGTTGTCGGGTAATAAAAACCACACACATCTTAAAAAATAAAATAAACCGCGCGAGACAATTAGCTAAAAGGCGAAGCTCTGTTTGTGTAATATATAATAAAATAGGCTTGCTACTAGTATAATGGTTGCTTAACCAATCTGGACATATGGGATACAGCTCTGGGGAACCGCATCGAACTCCAATATAGAAATTCTCCAACGCTTTCAATCTAAAGTGCTACGTACCATAGGCAACATTCCATGGTACGTTACAAACGAAACAATACACAGCATATTGAGCATACCAACAGTGAGGCAGGAGATCGAAAGCCATAGCCAGAAGTACAAAAGAAGGTTAAACACACACCCCAACCGCCTTGTTGAAGAGCTGATTAGCCAAAACTCCGGAACGCGCAGGCTGAAAAGATATTTGGTTCATGACCTGGACAAAAGATTCAAATGAATGAACATTAGGTCCTCATTAACGAATGGGGACCTACACGAGACAGAAACGTCATAATAAGAACTGAATGTCCCCCAAAGGATAGATTGTTAAAAAAAAAAAAAAAAAAAAAAAAAAAAATTCCCGTCTTAAGCATCCAATCTTGCATCAATTATTAATTCATATCACGAAAATCGCACAAAAAAAAGCTTTGACTTACATAGAAAAAGTGGGGATGCGTTCCATGGATATTAAAAATCATGATTTAAACAGTTCAAAATTGTATTTTTTTTCCAAATTTCGGTTAGGGTTTATGATTAATTTTCTATTTCTTCCAAAATATCTCGATACATGCTCTTGATGTAATATTTTTGGAAAGTAGCTAACATTCCTTGATCCAATGGCTGAATGATGCTTGTTATGTTTGGTGGAAGAAACAATACTTTCACATTGTTATGTTCTAAGTGCAGGTTCTAAGTGAAGGTTAGCCCCCCCTTTTTTTAACCTAAATCCTTTTTCTGACGCGATTTCGGAAATTTTTCATATTATTATATGAAGATTCCTCAATTTCTTCACTTTCAGATTCCGGAATCTTAATTTCTTCGATTTCGTTGTCTTCATATCTTACAGCAGAGGATATCTTTAAGGAAGAAATATGTTCATGAATGTTTAAGTATAATATTAAGTATACAAGTATTGGTAGAGATACATACATACATCATACGTAACTACTAAATTACAAAGCTGAAAGGTTTTATATATTTGTATAATTCCATAAATATTAATATACAAAAAATACTAGGAAATAGTAGTTTGGGTTGTTGTAATTTTATTCATGAAATTCCACCAAATTGACGGATGAGATAAACCTGGTGTTTTTTTTTTAAATTAAAGCAAAAATTGAATACCGGGTATTATCGAACATACAGCGATATTATAAAATATCACTATCAGACGTAATATATATTGCTGTTCTTATTTGAAAAATGATCGTTGATGATGGAGCCCAAGGAGGAATATATCATGGTGTGTTTATGATTACGAATATTTATTTTGTGCAGTGAAGAAATGTGGTTGTCATATCTGCGTAAGCGATGTTGGATTTACATATTGTAGTAAAAAACATGTTATTTAATTAAGAAGTATTTAAAACTATTTGATTGAACTATATATTATATGTAAGTCGAAGGGGGCCAAGTTCTTTCGCATAATATGATGCGCGTGCAGCCGAATTTCATACAATTTTGCCATGCATTCGTAACATATATTCGACTGCAAGTAGATCTGATTCGTATAATTTAAATCTTTGCTTTAACAAAGCAATAAGGAAGTTAATGGGTTCGTTAATTATATATTGAGTCATAGTATGAAAGTTTTTAATTATGAAAGCATTTTAAGATTATGAAAGCGAATCTTTCAGTGATTCTGGCGAGGCATCGTTATTCATTTCAAAATATTTGCATTAAGCTCTTCAGCTGGCCAGGAAATTGGAAAATACAGCTAAATATTGACCTAGATGTGAAGCATGCTTTTAAATACTAAAATGATCTGCAAAATATTTGTGCATAATATGAATAGATACACAAAGAATATACGAAAAGTAATATTTGTCATGTTTTTTTTTAATTGTTTATGTCATTAATTGAACAACTATTTTAAATTTAACTAGATGATTAATCATTATGTGTGAACAATTTTTGATTCAATTGTAGATCATTTTTACGCGGATTCGTTAAAATATATTATTCAATTTTATATGTGTTTAATGTCTTTACATATGCAGTTTTAAGTAAAAAAAAAATTGATTTGGGTTAAGCGCTTACCTCAACTTGCACGACATTTGATCTTCAAAATTCAATTCAAAGATTACTCTATGTTATATAATCCAAGGGTGAAAATTTTGCAAATACAGATTACATAAAAATATCGATAGCAGAGCGTAATATTAATATATCAATCGCCATGGCAATTGAATACCAATAGTTAGTAATAAACATTTCCAGATTACTAATTTGGTACCTCCAGTGGGAGATGTATGATAGCTTAAATGTTTATGAAATCGATGAATTGCTGATGGAAATTGTCTTTTATTAATGTGGTTTAATCAATTTTAGATGTCACAGTTAATACAAATAAAAAGGAAATTGAGATTCGAAATTATTGGAAAATTGAAGAAAAACAAGATGAAAATTATTCAACGCGAGGCTTAAATGATATTTTTTAAGTAATAAATATATATATTTCTTTGATCAGTATCTATATATATTACTGTGAGAAAATATAGAATTTTAAGTAAATTTTTAACAGGTTGATTGTCAACTACGAGATAACTCGTAGTTATCGTTCTTGGCTGAGAAATTACGTTTTATCTGGCAGTTTTTCCTTTATTAACCTTTTTTGTGCGGTAGAACAAGCAATGACTTACATAGAAAAAGTCAAGATGCGTTCTATGGATTTTAAAAACCGCATAACTTTGAAACAGTTATATAAAATATATCCAAAATCGCATAAAAAAAGTTAATAAAAAAACAGAAAAAAATAAGACAGTTAAAAATAACATTTTTGGAAACATTTAAAGGACGTCTTGCATCATTAGTAAAAATTTAAGAATGTCTGACATTTTAATATTGACAATTTAAGAATGTAATTCAGCGATAGCAGATGCAATAAGATTTACATAGTCCCAAATAATATTTTTTTTTTAAATTTCGGTTAGTGTTAATGATTTATTTCCTATTTTATCCATAATATCTCGATACATACTCTTAATGAAATAAAAAAATGCCTAAAAAAAACCGCAAAACTTTGAAATCGCATAAAAAAAGTCGCACAAAAAGAGGTTTGAGTGTAGTTAGAATAAAATAATCAAGAAGATACATGGCCTAAGAAGGGCATGTATTTTGTAAGCTTTGGCTATATTCATGCTTACCTCAATGTGCTCGAATAATGGGTCCCATATTTAATTGCTTATATGTTGATCAAAAATCAAATGACCTGTGTTTTTTACCGATTCCTTACTACTACATTTATAAAAACTAATTCTATTATAAATGCAATATATTAAATTATAATGTTTGATATAAAATAATATACAAAGATAGTCCCAAAAGTACCGTAATGGCGGTTACTGTTGTAAAAAAATACTATGATAGAAAGTGTCTAGACTTTAGACACTACGTTACTTCCGTGATTGTACTGATCATAGAAAATGCCGCTAAAAGCCCTAAAAGAGGACGGAGTGGCCATAAGGTTTGTATGCTCAATCGGTCCGCTTTTTGGACCGCTGATATAACGAATGAGCGGCACGCGGATGCCATACTTGAACATAACGATAACAAAAAAAATGAGGGATTAGACAACTTAGTATATACAATAAAAATGGATAGAGTCAATCAGTGTAGGTTCATGTAAAGTAGAATGATTGAGTAAAATAAAAACCACGCGCAACTCTCGACCGGGTCGGTATTCTGCGTTTTGTGCCCCAAGCCCAGTTGGGCCCGTGGCGGGCGCCTGCTTTGCCACGCCCTAGTTACGGCCTTGCCGTTATCTTTTCATTTTGGTTATGATTTTAGTTGTGTTCCTAATATTTATATCGGTTCGGTACAATTTTCACGCCCTTGTAAGAAAAAGGGGAACTGAACTTTTTGTACTCCAGAAAGCCTTTTCCAGTAAAATCAACATGTCGCCAAGAGTAGTTTTTCACCATTTCTTGAGGAAAACTACACAGTCTTTACAAATTTCCCACATTCCCTATCGAGACGGTCGCGAAAGCGCCCTTTGACACGATCATCTAGTTGGCTCGCTGGTTAGGTATTCCAAATGAAACTTGGATGTCATGCTGAGGAGGTGAATGTAGGATACAGACGAATTGGATGTAATCCCTTGTGTTGAATGGATATTGAAGAGGTCCATAGTTCTGCAGTGGATTATTTGTGGCTGCACTATGATGATGATGATATGTTGATCAAAAGAAGGATGCAAGCCTGGATGCACATCGTCGATGATCCAATCCACCGTGCAAATCGAGGGATTGGTATACATCTTTTATACACGGAATCAGTCATCTCTGGAATGAGTCATAAGAGCGTGGGTTAAGAAAATTGATATGTTGTCACTGATATTATACTTGGCCCGACTGCTTCGTGCAGATTTCGAGCAGATGCATTTGTGCGAATTAATTTATGGAAACTTTGGCAATGCTCCTTACACGTGTTTGCTGAAATGTATGTGGGACCACCGCATTTACCTATTAAAATTTTCATCAAATTCTTGTGTGGTAAGTTGAATGACGTTACCCGCCGGAGCTGAAAGGACAGTTGAATGAAAAGCATCACGGATGGAAATTATGAAGTGACCTGACAGTGACAAAGACTTTCCTGTCTGACTGTATAATAATCCACTTTTGCGATGGATGTCAAGAGAAATTCTCATGTAAATATAAATTTGATACATTAGAAGTAGGTCGTTGAAACACAATGACAAATTAAGCCACTGTTTGCTTAATTCAGATAATTGTCGCTGAAAGAGGCTTACGGCTGAAAGCATTCATATTGTTCAGCGTGAATGTTGCTGATTAAATGGGAGTTGATGTATTTGTTTTTAAGCATCTTCTTGTAGATAAATCAGTGATAATTTGGAAGTTGGTGATGGCTAGCATGGAAGACGTCCTGTATATTGTGCTCTATGTATGTCCAGTGGCTTCTGGATTACTGCCAACAGCGTCGTGCCAATAAATTAATTTCAGACGGTTGTCATACGCAAGAATAAATAGTAGTTCCAAAGCGACTGGCTCGAACGTGCGAATAATTTGCTGGTAGAAGAAAGGCACCAGGATTCAAGTTTAGCAAGTCTCGCTAAAGTGCTCTAAAATTCAGCAGCAGCAGCAGGCGTCACGATTCTGAAAGTGGGCCATTGCGAATTGAATTATGAGTCTGCTGGAGAACCATTCAAATATATTGGGTTTACGCAAGACTTTAAATCTCCCTGAGAAATTCACCAAGTGTAGATGCACTTCCAGGCTATTTTTACGATCATCTCCTGGGGTAATCCCGGACGGGATAAATCCAGAAATATGCACATAGCGCTGGGCGCTTATCCTGCGGCAGCATCGATAAAACTATAAAAATACACGACCCTCGCGTGTGATCTGAGAATTTAACGACACATTGATTACACGCGTGCGATCGTCGAAATTAATTTTTCAACGCACTAAATACAATGTTTGACGAGAATAAATATTTCAACAAAGAGCGAACATTCCGTATGTAATGCGATAGGATCTGAAACATTTTTTTCAGGCACGCAAAGTGACAGCACAAAAAGACGTCCTTGGAACTATTTCAACCAAATCAACCACCTTGAATATTTACGTAACACAAAGAACGTAATTGAATATGTTCCTTCTGCTAATTTTGTGTTTTTCATAATACACAATGTATCGATGTTAAAAAGAGGCTCGGCTATAAAAAGTTAACATACCTAAATTACGTTATTTTTGTAAGAGTATTATGTACATATATTAAGTGTTCAAAATATCAACGGATGAATCATTTGGGTATAAAAGCAAAAAAAGGGCCAATTTTTGGTATGGTGGGTTAGTTTCTGAACTCTTATTATAAAGGCTAGAGTTCGAAAAAGATATTTTATTGCCTATTTATAATTGACTTTAAACAATCTTATCTTACAATTTCAAGATTTTCGAGTTGTATTAGTGCATTCCACATGAACGTTTGGAATTCGCAGGTGAAAATTTAAAAGCCATAACTTTTACACAACATAATTTATTGCCAATGAGAAACAAAATGAATTATTGACATTTTTATAAAAGAGACAATTTTAAAAACAATAAATTCTTTGAACCCTTGAATTACCTTGTCCGGGTTTCGTACTTTTTATTCATTTAAAAGGACTCCAAGTAGTGAAAAATCTAGAAAAAACAGTCGGAAATAGATCCGGCAAAAAAGGTGGTTCCTACATACACAATGTTACACAATGCCCTTATTTGTCTACCATATGGTATCTATGAGCATTTTTTGATGCGTTGAAAGCTTTGGTGAGTATTCTGAAAGTTCATCGTTTTTCTATCACTGCCCAAATATTTTCCTGTTGTATAAGATCCATTTTTCATCATAGGAGATGTCTCTAAAAATATGTTAAGCAAAATTATCGTTATATTGCACTCATATATCTCTAACTATGCGTAGGTATGCGAATTTAAAGTTACTCGAAGTCAGCTCGAAGTTGCTCGAAGTCAAGTTTAGCTTGATAGTTTGTCGTGTGTGGTTGAATTTTCGAAGCAAAAATGTCAAAATATCTTAATAAAGGAACGAAAGGTACAGAAGCTCGAAGGCCATAACCAAAATGCTTATGATGTTTTAACTCGACGGTTAGGCGACTGGCTCCAAAGTACCTGGATTTTGGTGCAAAAATCATTGAAATATTAACATACATTGCTGCTGGGATATTTAATAACGACTACATCTTCATTTTGAAGAAAATTAATATATTAAATATAATTATTGGCACCTACTGTAAAGTCTTTGCTGAAAATATCGATGAAGCGCCGGTAGCGAGGTAGAACCAGTCTTTCTGAGACAAAAACAGCTCGTATAGCCCGAAAACAACAGTTAGTCGAAGATAATCAACTTTTTGAGAAAGCTGAAGATCTATTATATGCACCTAGAATCATTGGTTGATCGGTAAGTCACTAAAATTGATAGTTTTATCGCATTGAAACTTTAAGCGAGAGTATCTCGAAACTGCATTTTCAAAGTATTCGCCGCTTAAAAAGTTGTCGATCAATCTGACTGAAATTTTGGGATTTTTCTTGCTACAATATTATCTAGTCATCTAAGCTAAAGTTTTAAGGTGTTCGCGTAAATAAATTATTTTTTTGGGGTAAAAACTTTCAAGAAAATGGTAAAAAATATGAAAATTTAACTAAAAATCATGAAAAACGACTAATTTTTGAGCGTCTAAAGGGATTGCCCTCCATAAGACTGTAAAACGTCAATTTGGCCATAAAAATGTAAAATAGGCAAAAAATAATTATGCTAAAATTTAATACACCCAATAAAATTGTTCATCGTTTTGCACGATAGATTAATTTTCCAAATATAAATATTATACTAGTCAATTTAATGCTTCCATTATGCATGGTTTCAATTTCGGGAATCCATTTGCGCGAAGTTGTCAATTACCGCATAAATTTGTTTGCGGACGTCTGTTTATAAATTATATTAATTAAGAGTTATATTTTTAACTCGTTTTTATTTAACAGAATATCTTCTATTAGCCGGAATCGATATTTTATAAACATGATCAATAAAATACGCTTTTAATCATTCAATCGCAGTTTGAAATATTTCGAACGTGTTTATTCACCCATGATCACGAAGATGCGCATCTCATGGATTTTCGAAATTAATTTTCAGTTGGAACCACATCTTATTGCTTTATAATTATGAAGCATAAAGCATATCACTTTAAGCATTAGATATAACTAACGATAATTTGTATTAAAATCACCATTGTGTTTGTAGTTCATAAATAGACCGAGAAACTTGTTTTAAGCTAATCGAGGAAGTAGTAAAAGTATTATGCAATGGAACTGGTATTTAAGGACACGTTAAAAGCTATTAATTATGCATCTTGTGTTATTTATTTCAAGCCATTATTATTGAAGGATATGTATTTTTTAAACGAATAAAATAATCATTTTGATTGCATTGGAAAGGATGCAAATTTGAGCGAACATTATTGATTTTTGTCGGCGATTCTTTGATCTATATTTTTGATCAAAGATTAATGGCTTCAAGTCATATATTTTTTATCCTAATTTACTATAAATTTATCATTTATGTTCAATTGCTGGACCGTTTCCTCCATTCGCGCTTGATAATGCCAATAAATAATTCATAAATGTCATTGGGTTTAATTTCAATCTCTGTACGATTTTATGTTATAAATTCATGGGCAGGTCAAAGTGTAATATTAAAAAGTTGATGCAGTTGTCGACATTTATAATAATTTTTGAGACCTGTAAATAAATATTATAAAAATGTCTCATACCTATAAGACTAAAACTAAGTTGTAGCTGTTTATAATATATATTATATGTACTTAATATTGCAAAGTTTTGAAATTTGCAATACTTGAATCAAGTTCTCACGCTACAACTTTTGTCACATCTACCAAAGCCTTAGCTACCTTGTATCGAATGTAGACAACGTTTATTTAACAATATTTAACGTAAACTACTTGTAGACAAAAATGTAGCTTTGTAGATATTAATTTAATACCAGTATGTACAATTATACTATCGTATTATTAGATTAAATGGATATTTAAGAACTCATTGGATTCAATTTTTCAGATAACACCAATATATTTTATTCGATCGATTAGCTCATATGCTAACTTGGACAAAAAGTTGGCCACCGGATTTTTGGATTCTTATGAAAGCTCCTGAATAATTTCTAACACACGTCATATTTTCTATTGAAATCTCTGAACAAGCAGAGATATTTCTTATATCATTTGAAAAAATTGTAATTCTTCGATGCTCGACGCCATGACGATGGAACTACCGTGGGCGTCTAATTCTTTGATGGTTATTCTTTGAACTTCCAAGAACACTTGACTGATATCCTACACGAATTTTCAGCCAATATTAAATATGGCCACTTTTGCACACGTGTATGATGAAGGTCAATTATGTAACGGTATCTTTAATAAATTTAGCACGAGCCATGGAAAAATTCATTCAACCAGAGCTGAAAGGTGAAATCTTGATTGACGTTAATGTCTTCGCGGAAAATTACTCCAAGAAAATCAATTGCTTTTAATAAAAATATCGTCAATGGCATTAATTTTAATTGGGGCTTTCAAACAACCTAAAATAACTCCCATTAATGCCGACCAATTGAATCTGCTACGCGTGAGAACAAACAGTACAAAAGTATTGATTGTGGATGCAAAAATATTTTTAAATCGGCATTTTAGTATTCATATTCCAAGAATATAAGATATTTTTGAGATGTTCTCTTTCTGGATTGGTTTTCTGTTTTTGGCACCATAAATATCGTATTAAAGTAAAATAGTTTGATTCTATTTACGACGATCGGAATATCAACGATATGGCTTATTATTTTCATATTAATAGATGTTTCAGGTTCGTTCAATATTAAATGTATCGTTACCATTAAAATTATTAGATGCAAAAGTATGTCATTTATTAAGTGGGGTTGAATATTGAGAATCTCAAAATTACAAGATCATAAACAGTAAAAAATGCATTAAATTTGAAGACCATTTGTTAATAGCCTAAGGAAAATTATTACTTTATTTTGGCCAAGCATTTTTTATCGTTCAAAGTCTGCTTAAAATCTTTATTGATTAACGTCGTTTAATTATAAAAAGTCCACAGAGCTTAAATTAAAATAGTTTTATCCTCATCAATCATTTTTCAGTCAAAAGCAGACCACTTTAGGAATTATACCTATTAATTACAACATGCCATAAAAAGGTATGCGTACAATTAAATTTAAATTGCTTATTAATCCATGGACGCTTAATTTGGATAATTTCAGACCCACGTCGTTTGGATCAATTTTGAATCATATATCATATTAAAATTGAATATTAAATGCTAGAAAGTTCATGTTAATCAATAAAAATATAATATTTCTTCCTTGATATAGAAGAAAATGAACAAGCCGTATTTATATCAAGATCTTGTACCATAAATTAGATTGTATTATATTTTGATAGAAAATTGTCAAATGAAAATAATAATAAATAAGAGATAAATAGAAGAGTATTTGAATCGATTATACTATCTTTATAGCTCTCAAAATATTGTCTATTATAAATCATTAAATGATGAATGCATATTCATTGAGAAGTAGTAGTTATGATGAGAATAGAAGCAACAAACGATCATTTTCAACTTCAATAACGTACACTTCAACTTTTTTTGTGCGGTAGATCGCACAAAAAAAGCTATGACTTACATAGAAAAAATGAAGATGCGTTCCATGGATTTTAAAAACCGCATAACTTTAAAACAGCTATATAAAATATACACAAAATCGCATAAAAAAGTGTATAAAAAACAGGAAAACAATAAGGCAATTAAAAAAACATGTTTAGTAACATTTAAAGGATGTCTTGCATCATTGGTAAAATTTTAAGGATGTCTGACATCTGGCATCTCAAATGTCAGACATCCTAGACCACTAGAAAAATACGAATTATTTTTATTACAAACTATCATCGCCGTATGATAATTTTCGATATGACCCAAAATCGCTCTCTTCTACAGAAGAAATTATACACATACCCAGTGTCAAAATGAAAAAGAAACGAAATCAATTTTTTCAAAAATTTCTTTCCAAATTTCGGTTAGTGTTGATGATTTTTTTCCTATTTCGTCCAAAATATCTCGAAGCGTAATCTTTATGAAATTTGAAAAAAGAAAAAAATGATCTAAATAAAACCGCATAACTTTGAAATCGCACAAAAAAATTCGCACAAAAAAGATTTGAGTGTATGTCGAAATGGTTTTATGCACAAAAAAATGGGCGAGACACTTGGCAGAAATGAAACTTATCAGCTCCTAGGAAAAAATTGTTAACAAGAATTGGTAGCTAAAAGTTGAAGTTTTGTGTAATATATAATAAAATAGGCTACTGATGTAGTGGTTGCTTTATGCTACATCGAGTTGTGTACGTTTGTGTCGATTTACCTTACCTTTGTGATTTGCTTATACAAAGAACAAGCATGAATGTTAAATAATGGACATGGAATTGCTATTTTGTCTTATTTTTACGTACATCTAAGATATGCCTACATAAAAGCAACCCTTCAACATTGCTGTTAAAATGATGAACCGAACAGATCCTTGCTTCTTCATGGTCACTCGCTCTTCCAAATGATCGATGGATTTTAATTAATCGTTGCTTTGTGTTTGTGGACAATAAATTTATATTCATACAAGAAGGCATTTGAAGGCAAGTTGAAATTTAATATTATTCATAATCATGCTCAATTTAATTTGGATAGTTTGTTGGTTGTTTTCATCATAAGTTTGTTTCAAAGAGGAAATTATTTGTTAGATTAACGAATTCATCTTTGATGATATATTTATTTTGAAGGTTTATTGACGGATTTTCTGTAACATTTTCCATTACTCGATTGGTATTTATATTGTCAAACTTTTAGATTGGTACCCAAAAATTTATACAATAATATTACGCAGCTTTTAAATGCTCATCTGAAGGTATTTAGAATAGTTTAATATATTCATGCTTGTCAAAAATAAACCATAATTCATAACAGTTTGTAGAGCTGCAAGCAAAATTTAATATACGGTACACAAATTCTTATTATAAGTGTAATTCAAGAACCTTGACATACTTGTTTCATTTTAAATACATATTAAACTTAAGTCGTTTAATTGCCATGGAATGTTATATATAAAAAAAAATGTTCATAAAAATCAATATTCTGTTAACACTTAACATGAGGTAACATGTTGCAATACAACAATCACAACATTAACGGCATTGATCATGATAATAACGTTCATAAGGTATAAATATTTATTTAATACCCTCAGTAATTTTATAATAAAAAAATATAAATTAATATTAAGATCGCTTTAAAAAATGACTATATTTACTCAGGGAAAACTCGTAAAAATCTTGGAAAACATAAAAAAATAGGCCACGGTTCCATGATTTTTTTGCGTTGAGTATATTTTATTTTTCATGGAAATGTGACGCTTCAAATGAATGATTTTTAATGGCAATTGCAGTTTAGGGAAGAGGAAATATTGTATCGAGAATCGGATTTCGATCTTGAAATTCGTAACGCCGGTGGAAGCATTTCGTTCTAGGTCATTTGTCATAAGATACTGCTGGGTTTATGGGCTCGTAATTTGGTATTCACTTATTTCTAAATAGGACAGTGATCATAAAGCAGACGGAGTTTGTAATTCCAGCTGTGATATTTAAAACTCCAAAAAAATCTAGTTCAATGTCCTTATTTTTGTTAGAGTTTCATTTTAATAATAAATGCAAAAAATGTATTCAGATCTATCTATATATAGTATACAAAAATAATTTGAATGTGGCTGAAAGGAGTCCAATTTATTGTATCAAATACAGACAATGCTGGAAGATATGCACGCGGAATGTTAGTTGGTACGGGCTGCGAGAGATGTTTGAACGAGCGCTTATTGGGTTAGATCTTGGATGCCTATTATAAAGATTCGGATTCAAATCCAGATTTTAGATAAAGTTTTGTAAATCACTGTATTCTGTCCTGATTTGGGATGATTGAGCATATGAAAAATCCTTTAATTTAAAAGTTTCATATGTAAATCTCCTACATCGTTTAATAGATATGGTACCGTAAGATGTAGAATTTATAATCTGGATCTGAGTGATTTATATTATTTATTGTTAAATAAACGTCGTCTATGTACTATTAAATTGATCAAATAAATTCAATTCGATTTTTTTTGTAATCATTGTACATTTGGGTCTTGGAGTTGTTTTTATGCGCATCTTTTTATGCGATTTTGAAGTTATGCGGTTTTCAAAAATGATGGAACCTATCCAGATATACAAATCTATCAACCTGGGGGAATCGATCATAAGAGCAATAAAAAAAATGAAGTCGCCATCAGAAGATCAGTCGTCAATGGAACAAAATTTACATCGTATTTAAGAGATCCTTTATTGAAATAAAAACAGTAAGAAGATCACATAGTGATGATAGTTCTGATATATGTTCATAAATATGTATTGTTTTTATTTAGATGATTTTTTTATAAACTTTTTTTATGCGAATTTTGGTACAATTCTATCACATTGATTTGAAGTTATGCGGTTTTTAAAAATAATGTCAACAAGTCTTTTTTATGCGACTCCCCATGGAACGTATGTATCGCATAAAAACAGACCCAAATGCACTTTGTATCGCATCCAAGCGATCCCATGGAAAAACACATCTAACGAAAAACATTGAGAATTTTATTAATATCTTTCGTTGAACAGATTTTTTCTTCTATCGCGGATGTTACGTGAAAATCTACACGTACTATATATAAGTCATCTGTGTCAAAAAGCATTTTTTTGTAGCATTTCCGAGTGATTTTACTATATTTTTTGTAATTTTGTTTTTATCGAACCGGCACGCCGCGCCGGTTCGTTCCGGTCTATATCAAGCCTTGGCAATTTTCTGTATTATTTTCAGTTTTAAGTGAACAAATCGCTCACATACAATATTCGATTGATATTTAGAGACATCAATCTGTTCTAAACGAATATATCAATTGGCTTTGCTTTATTAATGTGATTTCCAATGGATAGAACATGAGGCAGATGAAGCAGATAGATTCCTCGATTGTTCAACGAGGATCTGATTCTACCATCAAGCTTTGGAAATCATATAATTTTTGGGTGCCTTTGAGTTTCCTATATCCATTTTAAAATTGTTTAATCTTTCCCAACCGCGCGTTACTATGATATGTATTTTGTACACCATATGAAATTCTGAACCCCGTATCTATTATATTTAATATCGATATTCCGATTAGTGCGAGTGAAATTACATACATATAACAAAATACAATACAAATATCTCGAGTAAGTGTTAATAATTTAGGATGTGATTTAAAGTCCTTGGCTATCTTTCATTGCTAATCATTTTTATATCAAAATAAAAAAAATATGCGGAAGAATATGTGCAATTTATATGCAAATTTATTATTGATGAATATTGTGGATTTAAAATAAATTCAATTAGCCATTGTTACAAAATGACCTTTAATTTCTTTTAGGGTAGTCCTCATCGCGATTTACATGATAATGCATTTTCTATGCACATGGTGTCTTATTATAATAATTAGTATGTAATTATATGTGATCTATTCAATGCTAGGAACCAGGACTAGGTCAATATCATAACCGTGCGAGGAAGCATCATTGCATTTTATATGCGCTTATAATTTTTTAAGGGTTCAAATTTCAATAAACTTAGCATAATAATAAAATAATGTTTCTTCAATGTTAACAAACTTTTTTTGGATTCGATATAATCTTCAAGTTTTCCTTGTTGATCTTGATGACAATGAAGATGCGTGGCCAAGGTTTAAATGCGTTATTTTGAAAGAAGAAAAAATGTCAATTGATGAATTTTTTGATACGATTTCAAGGTTTTTTGGATTATTAATTTAGCAAACATAAGCAATTCTTTGCAAATTTTTAAGTTTTAAGCATAATATTGAATTGTATATCAGTTTTGTATCTTTCCAAATGACATCTTTATCATGGATATAAACAAATCTTCAGCCATCCGATGTTTTTCATTGATTCATCGTCAATGCTATTTCGTACATCTCGGATGACAAAACAGAGTTTTTTGATCTAAAATCTTGGAATCGCGGTAAAAACACATCAACTTTTTACGAAGAGCAAATATAGAATTTGAACCTGGAATCCTTGAATTAAAAAGGAATCAAGCGCGACGAGGCCATGGTCAAAAATAAATGCCATCAAGTGAGACGGTCATGATTGTTCTTTTTTTGGCTATTTTTGATGGAAATCCCTATACATCAATATGCACAAGAAATTTAATTTGTTAGTGTCTTTTCAAGGGATTTTATTTCAGATGGGAAAATCTAGAGTTGGAGATGATTTTAAACTTTGATGGACAAAACTCAAGCTGTGATATGTTGGAAGACTGATCAATGTAAAGGTCGTTCCGCTACCGAAGTTCATCCAAGCGTTCGTCACAATTTTTTCCTTGATTTTTTATATGTCAAATGTTGTTTGTTTGATTCAAATTTGACATGCATCTCTGGTCAATATGATCTCTTTGTTGTTTTTCAATTATATAATTATGGATATGAACAATCACGTTTTTTAATGATCGATTCCTAGAAACGGTCCATTTACGTACGGTTATATTTTTTGTAAATTGTTCATGATTCTAAAACACTTAATCATATATACAAAACACAATAGACCCACATCATATTTTTTGTTATGATCAATCGAAGAGTATTTGTATGGGAGATAATTTGAAGGCATCCAAAGGCAAAAAATGTAACATATCTTATATAAAAAGCATGTGGAAATCTTTTGAATATTAATACATTGTTAAAAGAATGATTTGATTATTTTTCAGCTGAAATTTTAAAACAATAATTTAAATAGAGACATCTAGTGTCCAAATTTATAGCCAATTTAGCAAAGTATCAAACCATATGCATTATATAATGCATTCATCTGCATTTTTTCCGCAATGCATTTCTGCAATTTTAGAAGACGATGACTGGTGTCAATGACTTGTAATTTAAACACGATTTAATATACCATTTGAATGACCCTCATTAATACGAACTAATGCAAAATAAAGGTAAAATATTTTGTAATAAAATACCGTGGGTGAAAATGTAATGCAATCTTCCTAAATGTTTTTTTAAATAAATAATTTTGATATTTATCCGGATCCTGATATTGAGATATCATCAGCCTAATAAAGGAGTATTCATCTGTATCATTAAATTATCCGATATATCGACAACAAGGTTAAAAGAGCAAGCTTACTACTACAAGTATTGTGTTGTGCCAGACAAATAAAAGTAATTATGACAATAAAAAACGCTCCCAAAATATCAGGTCTTTAAAATACCATAATCAGATGACCCTCTCTAAAGATCACCGAATGTTAGATTATGGAATATCACACATTTATTTTTGTTGATTATAAATATTCTTTAATACAAATTAAATTGATACAGTTTAAAGAATATGAAAAAATTCAGATCATATGATTTTTAGTCAAAGATCATGACATTGAAATCATTTTGCACCTTCAGTAATATGAACTCCTTGGGAATATTCAATGCAGTAAATTGGTCGTGGACGTTTCCGCTATTCAAGTGCTTGATGTGCAAAGACGCTGTGGAGTGTATATCATAAAGTCATCATAAAATGAGTTTTACACGATTTAGCAAGAACGTTCGGGTCGTGCACCGATGCATCGGCCGAAACATTGACCGCAATGTCTTACAGATTTAACGAGGTCCGAAATAGCCCTTTGGATAAAAATCGAGATCAACGTCTGGCGCTTCTAGAAGCGTCACTGAGATGCAAGACACTTCTGTTTGTCTTGTTGCATTTCAATGCATAAGAAGACCTTTTATTTAAAGTCATATGGTATTTATATTATATTTATCATTAACTCAATTAATACCGTCTGAGAATTAGAGAAGTTGGACAAAAACCTAGTATAGCTCTATAATTAAAACTAAATTCGGAATGCAGTTTTGTATAGTTTATTATATAATTTAATTATGGTAAAATGAAAGCTATGGTAAAGGCTCGTGTACAAATAAAAAATAGTAATAGAAACGTGTTTAGATGAACTGAATGAACATATATAATAAATGTAAAAAATACTTATAATCATTAAATTATTGTTTTCATTTCATTGTCAGCGAAGACTTATTTTTAATAACAAATAATGCATTTTCGACAGCTAATGCTTATGCTTAATGTGATTCAATTAAATTAGTAAAATCAAAATTATTTTTGTAACAATTAGAATATGTTCAGTTTCGGTATTAATTCTCTTTCTGTATTAATCAAGTCAATTAATTTATCCAGATTTAGGTCATGGTTTTTATACGGATGTTTGATTAGCTTCTCAGTTAGACCGTTGGGATGCATATTTTAATATTTCCTGTACTTAAAACTTATTATAAATTTGTTAAGGTATTTCAAACTGGTGTAGCAATTTTTACAAAGCTGTTTCAGTCAGTGTTTATACAATGTAAGTCAGGAAATTTACAGTGTATCAGGCTTTCGAAACATGAATAATTGAACATACCGGCATTAAATTGATATCTACAAAGCTGCTTGTTTGTCTACAAGTAGTTTACGTTAATTATCATTAAATTAACATTGTCTACTTTCGATACAAGATGGCTAGGGATTCGGTAGACGTGACTGAAGTTGTAGTACGGGAACTTAATTGAAGTATTGCAATATTAAATACATATAGTATTAATTATAAGTAGCTACAACATAGTTTCAGTCTTGTAGGTATAAAAAAATTATGTAATATTTATTTACATATTTAAAAAATTGTTATAAATATTGGCAACAACATTATCGCAGTACACTGCCGTTTTTGGAATAACTGGAAACTTGGAAATTTTCAGACTCATCCGAGATGAGACCCTTTAACTCTGAAGTCATGAGGTCAAATTGTGAGGTCTTGGACATGTATAGCAAAGCATCGGTAACAAGTTTTATCCGATCCCGCCGTCTCCAATGGGCAGGCCATGTGGCATGGATGCCGAATAATAGAATCCCTTGAACCATTGTGGATTCGGGGCCGAATGGTAGTAGACCCGTTGGAAGACCTCGGCTATGCTGGGCTGATCAGGTAAAAAAAATTGGAGGGAGGAGGCCCAGGAAAGACGAAAATAGCAGCAAGCGTTGTCGGTGGCCGTGGCTTTCTTATAAGGCTGAATGAGCCACCTAAAGTAAATAAGTAAGTGGTAAATAAAACAGGAGATTCCATTGAGAAATTTTATTATAATAATAAATTACATATTAGTATGGTTTTGATGGACATATGTGGACCTGCATTTCTCCCCATAAATATATATTATTTTACGATTCAACACGAAACTACACAATATGTGCTATTATTTAAATTAGAAATTATATCTCAGTACATTTAATATATATTTAAAATAAAAACATTTACTCTATATAGGTGTTACACGTACATATATATATTGGTTGAAAAACATTTTTTAAATTTGATATTTGGGAAACTATGCGATATGTGAATACAAAGAGAGACATCATCGCTCTAACGCCATCTATACAACCCGACATAAAAGCGTGACAATCTTCATATAAGAAATAAGGCATAGTTTTGAATGAGATTCGAGTGCCTTAGTATTGAAGACAGAATATAAATATTTACTAAGTCCTTCAAACTCTATTACGTTTTTAAACATTCAAAGGTTAAACATTTATATATATAGGATATAATCGTACATTCACCCAAATAAAAAATACTTATTATGCGAGAACAACATTGCTTTTAGCTAATACATATATAACATTTATCTGTTGATATAAAAGCTCTGTATTATGTAAAAGGCAAATTGATATATAGAATGTGTTAGTGTATATGCATGTGTATTATGTGTCGGAGATCTTTTTGTGTGTGTATTTCAAGTGTAAGAAATTATAATTCAACTAAAGTATATTTGATTTTCCAAATATCGATAGTTAAAAGTAAATAACAAGCGCATGATTGCTCGCTTTTAATTGTATTGTAGATTTATAGTAAATACAAGTAAAGCAAAAGATTGAAGAGTATTATAATCATGTCAATGTATTGCAAAGTAGAATAATGTCAATTTTGATTAGTTTATAATGAATAACATACTTTTTAAAAAAGCTTAAAGTACTACAACATGGATGGAAATTAAATGTTTTGCATTAGAGGCTTAATATTTTTGGCGAAATTGTTTGCTTGATTAATAAGCATGGTTTTGTACGAAGAGGGAAGCATCGCCTCCAGCTCCAGAAACAGAACCTGCTACGTACTTTCCGAGAGAAGCGTCTCCGTTAGCCTGTAAAAAATTTAATAAATACCAAATTGAAATAGTAAAAATATATTAATTAACTATAATAAAAATTATTTTAATATAATATTATTAAGTATCTTACCTTGAAAAATGATATCAAATTAAAAGGAAATATGGAATAAAAACAGCATTAAAATTTAGCATTCTAATAGGATTTTTACAATCAATTTTTATATTAAAAAAAAAACAATTAACACAATACATAAAACAGACTATGATTAAATAATATTGATTTAATTGGCATGTCAATTATCTGATACAAATAATATGATGGTATGGAAAATGGTGATGGAAATTATAAAAATGGAAATAAACTGTAGTAAAATATACAAGACTCCAGCAATGATTTATTATCAACATATAAAACAAAATTGCTTACATACTATGGAAATACATGCAGTATTAACACAAATTATTTATCATGCAAATTATAATCAATGTAAAGAAAAAAACACAAAAACAGATGGCATATAATTAACAACAATATGTAGTTTTCACACATATAATAAACTATTTGAAAAAAGGACAATGATAAAAAATAGAATATTTGAGAAGCGATTATTTAAAATAGAAATTTTTTCTTCAATGAACAGTGCAAAAATGTTTTTACGCACCGTTATTTATAAGACATTTTTTTAATATGCATGAGCTTTGACGAAATTAGATTTCGCTCCTTGTAAAGAGGGAATAGATCCCGCTTCATATTTTCCTTGGCAAGCCAAACTGTTAGCCTAATTATTTTAATTAAATAATGTCAAGACGTAAATTTGCAGGTAAATTAAATAAATTATATGATTAATGTTAAAAAATAGAATGAATACAAAACACATTAATATCACACAATATTATTTTTATGATAGACGGTTAATTTTCATAGTCCAAATAGCATTCAATTGGATTGTAAATAGATAAGGTGAGTTTTCGTCGCGGTGTCCAAAGTTCGTGTTATCAATTTTGATAGATCGTCGGGAGCACATCCAACAATGCAACCGTCATTCCGAGACAATATAATAAACATGCGAGGCAAAGTGACAGATCAGCGGGAGTGATATGGAAGAGCATAAAAATAAAAGTAAAATTGGTAAATAAAAACATTAAGGAAAACATAAAATTATTATGATTCGTTAATTGTAATTGTAATCTAAAACAAACACAGCGCGATTAAAATTATACGAAGCATTACCTTGGCTCTCTTGAGTAATTCCTGTTGACCGGCTGCAACGTTTTCAGGTTTACCTCCCCAGGCTCGGAGAACGGAAGCTTGAAGAGCACGACCGTAGCTGAAAGTGAGCGCCCATGGCTTCTTGGCAATGAATTTGTTGATAGCGTCGAGGTTCACCGAGGCTTCCTCTTCGGATTGACCACCGGACAAGAATGTAATTCCTGTTTAAAAACACAAAACGCATAAAATAAACCCGATTTTACAAATTCGAAGCATTAAAATGATGAAAATTTAAATCACCAGGAACAGCAGCGGGGACGGTTCTCTGCAGAGCGGTCACGGTAGCCTTGCCAACTTCAGCAGGAGACGCTTTCTTTGGGCAGGACTGTCCGGCTGTAACCTAAAATATTTATCGAATTATAAGCATTCTATATAAATATTAAATATTGTGTATAATAATATTTTTTAACCATGTTAGGTTTAAGAAGAGTTCCTTCCAAATATACGTGATGATCACTAAGAGCTTTGTATACGGCAGCCAAGACAGTTTCCGTTACTTTTTGTGAGCGATCCAAATCATGATCACCTAATAAAAATGATAATTATCATAAAACAATTTGTTTGATATCATATTATATAACATAAGACAAAATATGTACATACCATCGGGCAAAATTTCAGGCTCAACAATTGGTACAATGCGTTGAGATTGGCAGATGGAAGCGTAACGTGCCAAGACATTGGCATTCTCCTGGATGGCTTGGTAAGACGGCGTATTCTTGCCGATCTTCAAAACGCAACGCCACTTGGCGAAATGGCATCCGTCCTTCTTGTACTGCGCACATCGGACTGCTAAATCGTCCAAGCCTACACAAGAAAATCACGATTAAATATGCAATAATTAAATTTATAAATCGTAAGAGATATAAATATATACCTTGGGTGGTGCATTCATCTTCTGATCCCATCAATGGAACGACACCCTTGTCTACCTTGATGCCGGGAATGATTCCCTTCTTGTTGAGGAGCTCCACCAATGGAGTTCCATTGGCCGCTTTTTGATATAGTGTTTCTTCGAACAAAATCACGCCGGAAACATTTTGGGAAATGGCCTGCGATAAAGAAACATATTTAAATAGATGCATTCTGGATTATAAATATAAATGTGTTTGAGTCGCTTACAGGATCGCAGTTGAAGAGCAGCTCTCTGTAGTCGCGTCTATTTTGTTCGTTGTTTTCGACGCCGATGTCTTGAAGACGTTTTCCCATTGTGCCTGTTGATAATTTATTCATGTAAAAATTTATGGAATTATTATAATATGTATTTTTAATGCGTTTCATTGAATGTTACCGGTGGATTCATCAGCAGCTAGAATACCCTTGCCGGGTGCAACAATGGCGTTGGCGATCTTCTTGAGCTCTTCCTGCAGCTCGGCTGAGGGGTAGTTGAAGTATGTAGTCATTTTGACGAGGTGTCAAAAGTTGATTTTGAGGGTTGAGGACTGAAAATAAAATTGAAATAAATTTAATTATTTTTTTGTATTTGAATTAAATCTAAATGTGTTTTTAAATTATATTTTTAATGAATAAAAAGGAAAATAATTTTATGGGCCGAAATTTGTTTGAAAAATTTAAATGTGTTTTGAGTATTAAAATGAGCAGATTTTAAAAAGGAAAAAAAGTTGAAACAGGTGGATGAAAACTTTGATGGAAATTTATTCAAGGGGGAAGGGAAGATAAATACGGAACCAATAATGACGCATTGCGCCTGAAATTTGTAACAGCAGAGGATCGAAGGATGGATGCTAATCTTTTGGCAAAGGATTAAGGAAGAGCAAGAAGGATATCCGATTGGCAATTAAATACTGAAAAGTGATCGATTTATCTGCTTGTATATATAAAAAAAATGATTTAATGGGCAGGCTACTGTATTTACCTGTTAAAAGTTAACATATTGCAGAAAGTTCGTCGCTGGAAGGATTTAATGGTTGCAAAATAAGTCTGCTGGATAGAGATTATAGATCGAAAGACTAGGGAAGAAAACGACGCAACATCGAAAGCGGAAATTGCGACTTTAAAACTGATCGGAAGTGATGAGGGGCTTGGATCGGCGCCACTTCATCCGGAGGGATTTCAACGACCTGAGGATCGTTTTGGATATTCCGCGATAGAAGGACATTCTAATGGGGGAACAAAAGACGATTTACGAAAGGCAAATAATGTTTGAAGGGAACAGAAGAAGGAAGTCGGAAGGCTGGCGGCTCCGGGAGCCGCCAGCCCCGTACTGCGGCAAGCGAGTTTCGCACAGTTCACGTATCCGGATTTTCCTCGAAAGCCTCCCACCTTACCGGGAGGGGGGTGGTTTTTTCCCCAACCCCCGAGTGCGTCATACATTTAAAACAGAACGTACGAAGCACTGCTTCTCATCCGGTGCGATTTCCAGATAAAACGTTAATTTATCTTCGGCCGATTCGACATCTCAGATTTGATAATTTATAAATCTATATCTAATGCTGATAATTTATAAACGCATTTTAAAATATATTCCAAAAAAATTACCAAGATTAATCGATCCAAAGACAGCGTCACACGGGTGTGTTGCGAGTTTATTCTAGCTCGTATACGATTAAATTGCATTGAATATTATCAAAATATACCGAGAATTCATGATAACCTATTGAACAGACGATAATCTACGTGAACAAATATATAATTTAACCTTCAAAGTGCCGAACGACGATATATCGTCGTTGGTAACACTCGCGTAAAGTGCTAACGACGATATATCGTTGCATATGCGATGCCAACAAGCAATGCAAGCAAGCAAGTACTAACAGACAAGATATTTAGACAGTTGTCATCTGAGAGACATTATAGAAAGGCATTCGTAAAGTTGACATTTGTTAATCGTTATAGAAATACGCAAAATTAGAAAAAAGACTAAAACTCGCAAAATTCCCGATTTCCTGACAAATTATTTATTTCAGTCTCTGCAGATGAATACTTATATACTATAATACTTTGATGTGATTCGTAATTATATTACGGAGGAATACAAAAATTTTGAATCCCGTATCTATTATATTTCATATCGATATTCCCATTATTAGAGTCAAGGTGTAGTAAATACATCACCGGTACAGAAAGATAACAATAACAATTTGAAAAACATATATGTACTATGTATATGTATACATAGATTGGACAGTTACTGCCGTTTCCAAGCGTCCAGATTTTGGCGAGAATGTCTCGATTTAGTGCCTTCATCGTGAATTCAACCGATTATTTTGGGATTACGTTTACTAATCCCGGGATTTGTGAGCACCTAAAACTGTCCGGGATTCCGGGATTGGATTCCTTAATTGCGGGGGAACGCCCGTTGCGCATATCTGGTGGACGAGGCGACGAACGAGTTAATATTCGCATCGCGAGCTAATTCTGTCTTAAAATAACTTTATAGAACGTTACATGAAACTTTTTCTTTTATTTTGAAGGAATAATTAAAACTAAATTAAATGAATTGTAGCAAAAAGGTTCAAAGACAATAAATCTAACAGTGACACGATAACGCTTGCTGTGCATCGTGGGATTATCACTTAGTTTTATCAAAATATTCAATTTCAACATTTATTTGGTCATAAATTATTCGAAATGCAGTATATTATAAGTTCAATATCAAAATAAGAACGAACGATCGTTCTCTTATGTGCAAATACGATTGAAATTTGGACAGAACAGTCAACTGGTTTTATAATAATAACATTATGAAAAATTCGACTGTAATTATATGGATCAGAAAATGCGGAAAAATATTGCACGTAGAAAGTTGTCGAAAACCTGTCGAAACATCAAGGTCTCCCCTTCTAAATAAGAAATTCCGGTTCCATTCGATTATATTCTAAATATTGCTCGAACAAATTCAATAGGTATTTTATAATAAATTCCATGAACGTCATCAGACTACCGAATGGGATTAATTTTATAATCCGATAAAGTTATCGACGAAACGGATGCGATTTTATCAGCGATCAGATACGATGGAAAGATTATAAAATAATAGAATATATTTTGCAGTTTGTGAAGCGCTCGATGAACGCGGGGTTAAAAGAGGGCGACCTAGACAAGATGGGCGGGGCCCCCATCGCTGCAACGGGCGCCGCACTGCGCCAGGCCCCCCCGTCAGACTACCCCCACATATACACACACACATTTCATATTATATTCGAATTAAATCTAATAATCGTGCAATATTGTCTCCCATTTTGCAAAATAGTCGTCTCCGCTTGCTTTAAAAATAACCATGGCGATTGAATGGAAAGTATGTCAAATGAATCCATCGCTTTGTCTTCGTCTCTGTGCTCATTTCCATTATCGTTGATTAGCGAGAATATCTAAGCATACGATAAATAGACGAATGGCCCTTTTAGATTTAAGATTGTTCGATGCGAGTGAAAAATCGTATGAAATTGGGCTGCGCGCGCATCCTATTATTAACCAATTCGGCGCCCATTTCAATTTGATAAGTCACGAATATCGCCCATTTAAATATTTTAAACATTAAAATTAAATCGTGTACGTTGATCGACGATCTTAATATTTGATTTATTACTCTCAGACCCCACGAACATAAATTACAGTTTTTTTTAGATCCAAATTTTTAAATAAAATTTAAATTTATATAAATTGTTATGACGATAAAACTAATGAAAATAAAATAGTGGTTTACGTATCGATAAACAAAAATATAAACGAGATTAACCTCTAAAGGAGTACTATCCCAGGGCCTGGGACCCCCTCTCCACTATTCACAAAGGGCACTCTTGTGCATTGAGCTTGGAGACAGACAGAGATAGAGAGAGAACGTAGTGCACTTTGGAAGACAAAGACGGAGAGCTTCTCCGCATACATCGCGCGATTGTATAGATCGTTAGCCCAAATTTATCGACTAATAATGATTTCTTGATGTTATTGGTTTACGCAAACAAATTATCAAATATTGTGTGCTATTGACAGTATTTATTTATTTAACTGCTACCTGTTCGTCGCTGCTTGTTGAATGAGTTTTTGTCCGATTATCATCACCCTCTAAAGCAGGAGCAAATTAATCGATTTCTTGTGTATTGTTTATGTAAAAAAATAACGTGGTCTTGTATGCTATCAACAGTGCTTATTTACAATTGACTCTGTCTCGAATTGATGGCCGCATAATGCCACATATGCATCATGATCGCGCGTATCAATGATTTGTTGAGTTGTTGTTGCTGAAATCAATCAATTGTTCCTTTATGCAACGTTTTCCTGCATTCAACATTCAAAATTCTATCAGATTTGTTCAATTTTTATTGACACATTGATTGTAGTGTACTTTTTCAGAAAATATCCTCATAGTCCAAGAAATATGCATGAGAAAAATATATGCGTAGATAGTTAAAAAAATTAAATATTATCCTTCCATTATGCGGTTTATAATCAACGGTGAATAGTGATAAAGAGGATATGAATGTGTGCATTTTGTAGAAAAACGCATTTGTATTCAAAGCATTTATTATTTTGCCGTATTTATTGCTTTGGTTATGCCGATCATTTGAAAAGCGCGATTTAATTCGAATTTGGAAGCCTTGGACATCATCGAGTAAAAGAGCATTTGATGTCGTCGAAGAGCCATAATGATTTATTAAAAATGTGAAAGTGCATCAACGATATACAATCGAATAGATTGAATACCTAATATATAATGGACAACGAAGGTATTCTATGATACTCACATCGAATTGAAGAATCTTTATTGACGTGCCGACGATTGGAGCGTCAATGCAATACTGAGCGAAATCATTCAAAGGCCAGTAGAAACCGTAAGTATTGCATAATGCAATTGAGAGTGAGCTAATCGTCACGTGACGCATAACGGAAGTCTAAATCGATTTTTTATACATGTCATTGATAATATATGCTGTTTTGGAAGCGCGTGCGACCGTCAACACGATCGTACGGCCTCAATCGCAGCACAACCGTACAGCCTCAAGCGCGCAATTCAAGCAATAAAATCATACACAATCATTCGCAATGGCCGTGGATTATATACAATGGATCCATCCATATACAAGATGTATCTCAATCGTTCTGGATGCAAATATGTCGCATTGCCTACACCAATTCAAAGAGCAAATTGGTTAATCTGTTATCTGTGTCATCCAATTTAGCGCGACAGGTTGATAGCGTCGTCGGAAAAGTTGATGCTAACCATTCTGTCATGCAGTCAATACATGATGTAAAAAAATCTATTGCATTGTATAATCTGTTTACTGTCGATGATGGACGTTGTACCATTGAAAACTTTGTGTTTCTTAAGCGTATGCTTGATAACTTACGATTGTTGAATTTCAAAGATCAAATTCTGAAAATTGAATATTTTAATAACGATGTTGGATATTTAACGATTTGTTTGTTCTTTCCACGCGTAAAGTTACCTGAAACAATGCGTTTATAAATGCGAATTGAAACAATGAAAGCCAGCATCTATTGTGTTGATTCCCCCCCCTTTTCAAATATTTGACAACGCGCGATATTATAAATTACAAATCAAGGGGCAAATTATTTGGATAGGTGGTTTTTTTGCCGAGCACTTTTTTGCTGCAGTTTGTGGAATTTTTAGCAGCTGTCGTGAGAGGTGTGTCGAGTCGAGCCTCCAAAGTCGAACCTGATTGGTCGAAAAACATGATCTTTTAGACCCGCGACCTTCGATAACCAAAAATAACAAATTACCCAATGTAAGATTACTTTCCAACAGTGAATGCCTAGCGGGTCAACTATCTAAAACAAGTATTGGATTGTAGTCACCATGCTAACAAGATATGCATCGAAAAAATAATATTATTCGTCGAAAACACGTTTCTAATTAACCCTTTTAGCGCCCACCGAAAAATAACTATATGCACTTAAAAGCGAAGAATGTCGAATCGATAAGAAGTAAGAATGATAAACACAAAATTAAATGAAAAGAAGGGAGAATAAATTAATGTTAATTGTGTAGCAATATTAGTTGAAAATCATACAACTACATCAGACCCGCGGTAATCCGGACACAATCTAATCCGGCACCCCCTCTAGTCCGACATTCCAATATAAGTATAGTATATATACGGTAAAGCTTTTTGTAAATTGGCAAGTGAGTACGGCATACGAAGATCCACAATTAATGACACAAAAAAGAACCGCGAGAACATTCAAAAGTTCATCTCCACCATTGATTGTGGGCTAGGCAAGAGGCAAATTTTGTACACTTCCGTAAATTAATGTCAAATCGAGATATTATTTTAGTAAATGTCAAAATTATTATTTAGTTACTGACAGTTGTATTGATTGACTTCAATTCAATATTTATCTATTACAGTGTTCCCCAACCGCTGGCCGCAAACAATATGCTAAATTTCAAGAAATTTAGTCAGTTTCCTTCTTAAAGCAAAGATTTTGCAAATGAATAATGATACTCAGCTAAATGACTAACTCCAAAATGGTCCCACAGTCCAATCCAGCCGTACTAGAATATTTTTGGATGAAGAATGGATGAGTAAACTCGCATATATGGCGGACATATTTAGTCTACTAAATGACCTTATCTATTCCTTTAAACTGAGATATAAGGTCGATGTATTGAAATTTTAATTTCTGCTGACGTCGACAAGAAAGTGTTTTAAATGTAATAAGCAAAGATTTGAAGGCATTGGTACTAAAATTGAATCACTATTATCTCAAAAATGAGGAATCCCTTCATGAAGGACGTCATTTCATGTACTCTTATTACGAATAGAGAAAAAAAGCAATAAATGAGAGTTGTCTTCGGATGTCACTCTGATATCCAGATACATGATATTAACATTGCCTCAGTCTTAAATAGCAGTAGAAGATGAATATCCATCTTTAGGCTGTAAAGCTATAAATTTATTAATGTCATTTTCAACAACCTATTCATGCAAAAAAGCATATTCGTCCATGTTCTCAATAAAATCGAAATAATCGCACTACAGCCAAGAATAACCAATATATTAGCAGTGATGCAACAACAGGTCTTGCATTAATTTGTTGAAAAAAAAAACCTTTTTCATCAGATTGTTAGATGTATATTTGTTAGTTATGTCAATCTGTCACAATATAAGATTAAAAAAATATTGTATATATTTGTCCAGAAGACGGAAGTGCTTTTCTTCGCAAGACGCAAGACGATCGATGGATGCGAAATTAAATTCTCTAGATCCATTCGACAATTGGGAGTGGAAGTTGATGACAAACTCCGCTTTGTCGCACACATGAAGAAGGCGGCTAACATTGCAGAGGTCCTGGCTAGGTTGATGGCTAACATCGCGATCAGGGTGTATCGGAAGATGCAATCCTGGATGCAAGCCTTTGAGAAACAGGCATTAAAAGAAGGGAAAACAAAAAAGGTGGCTAGAGAAATCACCATGACTGTGTGGCCAGTCTCGATGGGATAGTTCAACAAAGGGCCGGTGGAGCTGATGCCAGATCTGGAAGTTTGGACTACCAAATAACATGGCCAATGAGCTACCACTTAATTCAGGTTTTCACCGGGCATGGTTGCTTCGGGAGCCACCTGAAGAAAACAGGGAAAGAAACAGGCTCGGAGTGCCATCACTGCGAAGCAAATAATGACGATGCTGAACACACGACGTTCGTCTGTCCGGCATGGAACTTTTGGGATGATCTAGGATCCGATTTCGATCCGCTCTTGCCGAACAACATGATCAATGCTAAAGGATGCTAGGGCATGGAATGCGTGGAGTAGATACACCAAGTGCGCCATGCAACAAAAAGAGGACGCTGAACGAACAAGAAGAAGAAGGCAAGTGGAAACACACCCACTTGTTTGACTTGGGTTTGACCTTGATCTGATTTACATTGATTGACACCTAAAAATGGACAAATGAAGAGTCCGAGAAGGACATATCGCTGCCACTCATTTGCAATAGAGGGTTTTAGTGGGTAAAAATCCCACACTACCACCAGAATGGTGGTGTTTTTTGAAGATTTCCCCCCTTCTCAAAAAAAAATATTACATAATTATTTTTATTTCAGTATTAGTGGTCCGCATAAAAATCATTATTTTACCGGTTCTTAGGCTTATAAGGTTGGGGAACACTAATATCATATTACCGTTATTGTGTACATGACGTTATATCGGCGTTGGTACTTCTCGCAAGTATTTACACCGACGAGATATTGACGTCTGGCACTAAGAGGGTTAAATATGACAAGTAGATAGACTCTTTGAAGTAAGCGAACGCATGTGGAAATTACAAGAAAAATACATATCTAATATTAATCGATCGATATCGAAGCAATAAGTGCGACGATAAAAAAAATAATAAAAAACATTTTTTTTAGTTTAAATTTATCAAATCTGGAGATCTCTGATGCATCATATCATTTCAGCTTTAAATATTTGGCAATAATCAATGGCCATGACCGTTGCATTACGATCAAGTTGGCAGTACTGCCAGTATGATCGTGCATTTGTATCTATTATTTATAAATTTATTTTCAATGGCAACACTATGACATAATAATCAGTCGTGTAGTGGGGCGGGGGCGCGTGGGGTCGGTGCTCCCACACTTTTTTCTAGACGATTTGGAAATCTTGCATAATATAAATTGTACAATTTTGTTATTTATTTTAACGTAAATATAATAAAATGATTTTTGTAATTATACTAGAAGTAGAGAAAGGGGTATTAAAATATAATAATTAATCAGCGCTCCCAGATTTTTTTATTTAGCACTATACCACTAATAGTAATGAGACAAATGCAGACAATATTCTAATTTACAATGTAATAGCATTTTTTAAAAAAAGTCAGACGTGCTATGCATTAAAAAAAAGAGAAACCACACCTTTCTCCGAATTCATATTATCATAACGGGCTTTCGGCGAATAATTCAGACAACACACATTGCGAAATAAATACGCGCTAAAACGTAACAAATTAATATTATATGCAATATTACATCATAAGAGTCGTAACTTGCGATTAAATTTTGGATACAAGCCAAAATATATGTCCAATTCATAATATGAATAGCATTCGAGGGGTTATTTTCATAATCATTTAACTTGCAATGAATTCAATTTCGTGCGATTGTTACTTTGACCTCAGCGCGACCCGTCGATACCTCGGATAGATAAAAACGAATCTCAACACACCATCGATTCGTTTTTATATTGAGATCGGAAAATTTTACGATTTTTATAACCGCGTTCAAATAACGATGAGATTGCGCGACAGAAATAAATGTATGGCCGTAAAAAATGCAATTATGTGCTTATCGTATATTTATGACCGTAAAATGTGTCAGTTTAAATCCGAATAATTGTTTATGAAAAGCGCCGATTGGGACCAAAGACAATAGCGCCGTTGATGGAAAAAGGTGACTTCTTCTTCTTTTAATTTAGTCTTAATAATTCACTAATTTGTATGCATAAGAAAAAACAAAAGAACGTTAATATAAATAAAATATGAATTTAAGCACACAATGTAATAAAACTTAATTGAAGTAATTATTCTATTATTGTTGGCACGAATGTATGAAAATACCTATAGCTGATAAGAGCGTATCGTAGAATCTGACGGGGCATGAGCGAGATTTATGATATTCGAGCGTTTGAAGAAGAAATCGGATGCATGTTGAAGGTCATTCATTGTCAAAGCCATGCGTTTGAATGCTCGTTAAAAAATCGAATAAATTTAAGAGCAAGCTTAAGATGTGATATATAACGGTGCGCGTTGAATTAGTTTATAGATAGAACGAAACCTTTTGACCTTGAGGGATGTTGGCACGAGAGAAATGCATCTTCTGCTATAGTTTGACATTGAAAAGAGTAAAGGTGAAAAAGTCGCATAAAAAGCGATCACATTTTGATCTATTTAAAGGTCGCACTTGGTCGTCGCGTGATTTACATCACATCGGCTGCATTAAATGCTTCATACTAAAATAAACAATTTGAAGTCTGTGGTGCGACGAGAAAATACGACGGAAATTTTTAAGCTCGCCGGAATCTGTTTGACATTTAAGGGTCGAAAATTGCAATGTTAAGATATTAAAAATGAAGGAATGTTTTCGAGTATGTGGAGTCCTTACCGTATTTCTCTTTCGGGTAAAAGCCGCTTATAATCGGCAGGGAGATAAAGAAAGTTAAGTCTGAATAATATCACAATTCCGACGTGAAAACAATTGAATACCGGGATTTTAAAATAGTAAACAAAACTTTGTATGACATAACCTATAATTGGGCGAAATTATTATTTGAATGTGAAGTATGTAGTTTTATTCGAAGACAGTCGCCCCGGCATATTGAAGAGCGATTATAGTCTCATTAATGAATTGTATAATTTTGAATTTTGTCGAATGAAATTGAATTTATTCCGAAATCGGATTGATGTAAGAATCTATTTTGACGGCAATCGTTTGTAGAATCGCAGTTCGGGATAGTGGAGTTCGAATGAGAGAAGTTTCGGGAGGTACTTACGGAGGCTGCGGACGTGGCCACGAGCGGACAGAGTCTGATTCGCGACACGGAGTGGACGACTCGAAGTAGGATTCAACTGTAGCAGAGGTCGGTTGAAGGTCGCAGACGCTCTGATAATCACGCACACAGCTGACATCTGACGGTGACAGCAGCGATCGGTAAAACAGTTTCCTACTATATCTATATGGATTCATGAAACTGCACCTTTGGAATTGTACATTATTTATGATAAATGACATCCAAAGCTTCACAAATGACATCAACATCGTGTTTTGTATATTTAGAAAGAAAAAAAACCAAAATAAATTGATGTGTATATTTAATTTCATATAAATGCGAGAACAAGTTTTGCTATAAAAAAATATATATATTTAATAATCTAAAAATACAATGCTGCTACATTATTAAAAAATATTAAATTTATTGTACAAATTTAAATAATTTATTCACTCATCAACTGTACATTGCATTTATTAAATAATTAATTAAGAATTTAAAAAAAATCTATGCATTAACATGTTATTGTGACTTATATATGTGAGATCAAATATTTCTACAGAAATAGATATATTTATTAAATTGATTGCTTAGCAATAAAATTTAATAGCAATTGACGACTGGTATCAACGTCATCGTTGATCTTTTAAACTCTATCAATAGCCTCCGTTGCATCTATATCTGTATGAAGACACATTTTTGCATCTTGTTGTTTTATTTTGCTGTCAAACATATTTTACATCTTGGCTGTCATCAATCATCTATTTTCGTCTCGTATCATCGTATATTAGATTACAATTACTATTTAAAAACGTATTTATATAGTTTAATAGATTTATATATAAATTACCTAACAAATTAATCATTCTTTTTATGTGCCTTGAACTCAAGTACGTCGGCAACCAGAAGCTGAATCTTGTTTGCGATAGTGTGAAAAAGCACACTGGTACTGAGTCCGTATCACTGCTGCAAGTTTTTCAGCCACGATGTCTTCCTGGCTCCAAGGCTGCGACAACCCTCGATCTTTCCCTGGAGTATTAATTGTAGAATTGCATATTTCTTGTTGCACATAACATGCCTTCGAATTGCATTAACTTCGGATTGTTGGTTTAGTTACGCCTAGCATGTCTACATTTGTTTTTTGTTCCATCCAGGAGATTTTCAATATTCTTCTGTAGGTGCCACATCTCAATGGCTTCTAGACGCTTACACATTGTATTAGCAAGCGTCCAGGTTTCCACAATTTCGTCTTCTATTCGGATCATTTACTGATGCTGTTTGGAGTTTTGCTGAAAGCTAGCCACTTTGTTTTCTTAATGTTTAATTACAGCCCTGTTGGTGTACTGAGTATGACGACTGCATTTAATAATCCTCGCAGATCGTCGAGGTTTTATTTCATCTATGCAAGGGAAAAATGTTTTTGCTTTATTCGAAACCAAGGTAGCCACTAATAATTTTTTTTTTAAATACATGTTTGTTTTATGAAATAAATTGTATTTACACATACGTGTATATATTTTACTTTATGAGAATAAAATTGTTTCTTAAAAAATTGTAATTTTTTTTAACCTATCAAATGAAATTTTGAAAATTGAAATTTTTTACCCAGTCTATCAAAAGGTTGCCGATCACTGCTGTAGCGTTTATGCCATTAATTCTTATAATTGACTTATTTGGAGTATAAAGTTCATGAATCAGTTTTATCAGATAAGATGGGACTCATTTCCACGAGTATCTTCCATAGATATTCCCAGTTTACGCAGTCGAAGGCTATTTTATCTAATATATAAAAATGAATCTCTGTTTGTCTGTATTTAATGAGCTGCCATACCGTTCATCCGATTGCAATAAAACTTTGTCAACTTACTGTTTACACTTGTGTGAATAAAGTAGGCATAGTAAAAATAGTGTTTGTGTATGAAGTTATGCGAGACGTGGCATTGCAACACGTGCCGGGTAATCACTAGTAGTTCATCTTCAGTCAGCGAAAGCTTTCTGAATGCTTCTTATTTTAACGCTTGGCACTATATTTAACAAATCAAAATTTCATTGGTACTCTATTTAAGCCAGGAATTCATAAATGTATTTGTAGAAAAAACACTGCGTTATAAATATTAATAAAAGCTTCATTTTTTTATACAGAAATATGTTTTAAATAAAGATTTTTAAACGAATTCTAGATTAATGTAAAAGATCAATGATATTTTCTACATGGATTTATTAAAAAAATACAATAATAAAAAAAACTAATATAAAATAAAAATAGTTTTATTAAATTTTTGGAATGTAATTTGGCTTATAAGGTAAAATTTTTAAGTAATCAAATTAATACATTTTTTTACTTAATATATATATAATCATTACATAAAAATTATTAATGAATCCTAGAAGTATTAACAGAGAATGGGGAGCACTCGTGACTTTCATCAATGCAGTTCTAATGGCCAAAGATAAGCTGAAATGGAAAACAAGCGGCAATGAGGCCACAAATTCTTAGCTCAATAAATGTAGGTAGTTCCATGACTAAGCAGGTTAGACTAGTAATTCAATCGTCATGGGTTCAAATCTACAGGAGTCGTGGCTGGTGATTACATTTTTAAAACTGATTGCTAAAAGCTACTTCAATCGAGTCAATAACCGCAGCGACTTATTACCAAATATAATGCAGGATAAAATGTCATGAATCTCCACCCAAAGTCAACAATATGAAAGCGCTTGCGTCTTTACACATTGAAGACCCCGAAGAAGGGGGTTTTGAGCTTGTCAGTAAAAATCCAATACTCGTTTCCAGTCCGCATTTAAAGAGGTCTATGAAAATTCCTCACTTTGTGCTTCAGCGGATAAAAAGAAGATATTTATGTTAACATCTTTTGGTGTTATATAAAATTAAGTAATTTTATATGAAAATAAAAATATTGATGTAATAGTTTAGATGACTTAGATATTAATTTGGATTTGATCAATAAATAATGAATTTCTCAAAGAAATTTAATGCGTGTATTATCAATTTGCAAAAACTGCAATAAAACATCAACAAATTTCACCGACATTCAATCGCAGAATAATTTGATTACACGCGTCTTATTATTTAAGTCGCACTATAGACGAATAAAATAAATTAAAACGTAACCTTATATTAGACGATTCAAATTAATAAACAACGATCGTTCACGAAATATGTTGCGCGAATTAATTTTTTCTCGTTGAAACAAGTTCTCCAGTTCGTTGTGATAGTCGTCGATTTGCGTATCGATCTCATTGAATACTCTATCGTTGAAGCTGTCGGTTCTGCTGAACGACGAACCGTTGCTCATGTTCGAATCGAAACTGCTTCCGGTTATCAATTTCTCTTGATTCAAAGTTGAGTCGAACCTGACCTGCTTTTTGTTGCACACGTCGCTTAAGTCTATGTGTTCATTGAAAATGGAATTTTGAGACGCGATCACGTTCTCCTTGTCGCAGTTCAAGTTGAGGTTTTTGAATCTCGTGGGAGTGATTTTAAAATGATTTCTTGCGGCGGGTGATGTTTCGTCGTCCGTCTCTTGTGCATCAACATCGGTGGAATTTAAATTTAGTGCTGGATTTTCGAAGCCGCATATTACTCTGTTTTTATCTTGCGTCATTGTAGTAGGTCGTTTTACTTCGTATGGATTACCGCCGACGTTTGTATTTTTATGGCTTGTTTTCTTGTCGGGCTTGAAAATGTCTTTGATTGTATTGAGGATTTTGGATGATATTTTATTGCCAGATTTAGATGCATTTGGTAATTTGCATTTTTTGATTTTGCACGACGATTCTCCATTTTTTTGGAATTGGTCTTTGGATAGTATTGTTATCCATTTGATTAAATATTTCTTTTTGAGTCATATTTGTGACATCGCAGCCCAATATTTTACTTTGTTTGTTAACTCTGTTATTAGCGAGTGATTGATTATGTAAAATATTGGGATATTCATCTATGCATTCGCTTACGATGTCTGAGTCGTTTGCAAATAATCGCCTGGGTAAAACTTGCTCTTCGGGAGAATTTATAGACATTATTTCTGGATCAGTGACATCGGATGTGGCATCGTATATTGATTCCGCAGTAACTTCATCGTCTATGTATTTGATATCGTCAAATGGCTTGTTTTTTATTGTCGGTATATCAAAAGGAAAATCTCTACATACTTTATTCTGCGGTATTGACAGTTCTTCATTGACTTGAAAAGATATATCGTCTAGAAACGGGTTCGTATTGACCGTTTTATGCACCGTTGGTTTCATTACATTTACTCTTGTAATTGTCTTTATTTCCATTATATTACTTTCATTCAAATCATCGTCTAAATATAAACCCTCATTAACATTATCATCGACGTCAATTTTTTCGATGAAACTCAAATCGAAACTGATACTTCTTCTCATTGGATAATTTGAATAAACCATCGGTGTAGAATTATGATTTTTTGGCGATCTATAAACATTGATATATTGAAGAGATTTCTCTTCTAGAATAGACGAAATGTTACCATTTTCGGATATCGATGTAAGTTTATCGTTGACGTTGTTTAGATGCTTTCGAAGAAGTCCGTGTACAGCTTTTTGTTGCAATCCGAGATCCTAATGCTGGATTTTCAAATGTTGCTCGATCATCACAACTTTTTGAACGGCGAGCTCTCTTCGCCGGAACGATTTCCATTGTGTTGTTACATATTGTGTCTTCCGTTGCAAGTAAATCAAGAGCTGGATTCATGAACGCATTTGTACATTGGAGGGTGCGTTTTCTTTTATTCCGTGGACTCGGATCAACCTCAAATGCATTATTATTAATAGTGCAGTTCATTTTATTTTGACTGAAATTAAATAAAAATAATTCTTAAAATGCAATTGAACACGCTTTGAATTCACTTTTAAATACACATATTTAAAATTTAATAAAAAAATAATATTCCATTATAAATAACAACATGAACATGCAATGAAGAAGCACATGCCATTGTAATTTTAGCAGTTGCAAACATAATGCCACATTTATATCCAGCATACAATGGACATATATTAATTATAAATTTATAATCAAAATGACTTACAATCTATTCAATAATCCAAAAAAAAGACGACGTTTAATATAGGAAACGAAATATTTGCGTCCATTCGTTAATGTCGAATGCATGCACTAACGGTTACTGGAACAACTTCCGTTTGTATTATTTAGGGGGAATGGCAGCTGCAAGAACAGTCGATCTTTATACCGCTGGATGGCAGCACACACAATCGGTCGATAAAGCAGTGCTCTATATTTCGAAAATCGCTCAGTAATATCAAAACATAGCAAAAGATGCTGATTTTTCGCATTTGTTTTTGATTGCAAAACATCATTATGATTTATTTGAGATTAAATTCAGATTTAATCACCATAGATATTATTTAAAAATTGCGTGATCCGTGATTAAATTCAAAAGTATATTTTGAGGTTAAATACGCGAAGAGTATTTTATCAAATGTAGATGGCATCATCTCTAAAAATTCAAAGCGGTTTGTTTTAATTTATTTCGTATCGTTAAGCATATCGCCGTTTATAAGCATTCGTAGCTTATTTTTTAGAACTGTCAAATCCCATCGGCACGTCAGTAATTTCGAGGGTTGCCATGCATAATAACTAGATTTATTATCTCAAGCGTATGGCAATCCGGAGCAAGATAAACGACATTATAGCAATTACGGCGGAAGATTCGTATAGATTATTTCATTGCGAAAACGACGAAAACTTAATTAAATAAGCGGCTTCCGACAAACATTTCTCGACAGGTGAAGAGACGGACACAGCGCGTCTGTTTAAATTCAAACGCCTGAAAACATTAAACATGACCTCGTTTTCAGATTGCTATGGGTAATTGCGCAGTTTTTCTCCATCTGGTTCCTTTTAAAAATTCATGCTCCGCTCTACGAATAGAACACACAATAATTTCATTCAAACAAAAAAAAAGTGCTTAAGCCGTAACAAAAAATGTTTAACACGGCCGAAAGCGTTATGCTTCAATATTATTTATTCACCGTCTTTCCCTTTATGAAAAATCAGCTTGTTTTCGAATGTCAATTATATTTTATTATGGTAACATTTAACGCGCTGACGTATCATGATGGGCATTTTAAATGCATTTTTTTTTTAACTTTATTAATTTTTATCAATGTTTTCCGGTCCTATGTCTCATCCGTTTAAGATATTGGTTTTTTTAATGTCGTTCTGATGGGTTCTGTGATGATTGTGATTTGGCATAGATTTTTAACCAATTGAATGCTACGCTAAATTTAGCAAATTCTTACCAAAAATACGACGCAAAGAATGATAAACTGCAACAGGCAAATTTATTAATACGCAAATAAAAACTCTTCATTAAATATAAACTAACGTCATTTATTATAACAAAAATAATCGCAAAGGAAACTATTACACATAAAATACAATATAAAAAGACTTTTTTCTTTTAGCTTTTGGAATAAAGGAAATAAAGATGATATTTCTTGTGTTGTGAAAATAATCAATTAAAACAAAAAATCGCTTAAACTCTGCCACCCAACATCTTACTGTTATAAACGATGGGGCAAACTCCCCGAGTGATATTAGTTGAACTGAAATCTTTCAAATAAAAATATTGTATCACTTAACGATAACCAATTTTTTACAGGTTTAAATATTTATTGAAAATGTTCCCTATTGATGGCCGCAAAAAAAAACTAAACAACGTAGCTTCTTGAAACTTTTATCATAATATTTTTTTAAAACAACAACATCTACATATAAGTCTGGTACTTTTGGGACTTCTATCAGTTTATCGATTTTTCTACAAAAAAAAAAAAACAGCGACTCATCAGCGAGTCAGTGGTTAAGAAATAGGCAAAAAACAGGATGAACATCTTTCGCTTTGCGATTAGTTTATAAACGCAATAAAAGTTTTTGAGTGGTATGTAAATAAGGCAGGAAGTTGCATTAGTACTCCAACTAGATAGTTGTGTTTTGACCCAAAACGGTCGACCCATCAACACCACCTTAATGAAAATCCGGGACTGGTTGCTTTTAGTGGGGTGAAGTCAAAATTTATTGTTGTGCCACACGCGATAATTATATAGTTTCATGCAAAATAATTGTTGTGTTAGAATTCTGCAAGGGTGTGGAAATGTGATTTTATATTCAGGATAAAATGGTTGGGAATAATTATATTGACTTTGTTTAATATTTAATGCAATATAATATGCATGCTTATTATAATACATTAGCTATATAAGGGAAACGTATAAATGATATTTTATTTTGTTGATTTTAATATAAATATGAACAAACATACAAACATTGATTTTTATATATAAGATCCACTGTAAGTTAATTATACTATACCTAATTTTATTTGAAAAAATGCAAACAATAAATTGGCAAAGTTTTATCGCAATCGAACGAACGGTATGGTAGCGCATAAAATACGGACAAACAAACATTATTTTTTATATATTAGACTATACATATGTTACTCGCAAAGTTCTTAGCAATAAGTGGATGAAGTTTTATCGCAATCTAATGAACGTTATGGCAGCGCATTACATACGAACAAAGAGATATTAATTTTTATATATTAGATTAAGTATTGATCTTTAGAGACGGAATGAAAGTATCTGGTTAACCTTTTGACTGCTAGCGAATTTAGAGATTGCGTAAAAAGTTTTTTGACTTGTATATTTTATTGTCTAAAGGCGACTTGTATGTCCTGGATTATTTGTGAATTTATTTAAAAATAAAATGGAAACACCAAGATCTATTAAAATGTGTGTCCTTAGCATAATAATTTTTAGGTATTAATATTGGTGTTATTTTTCCTGTGATGAGCGACTCACCAGTGAGTCGCTGGTGATTAATTCATTCTGGATGGATATTTGAATCTGTTTTGTGGCTTAGTCAAACTTTATTATAAATATACTATATATACTTTATTATGAAGTTGAGGAAAGTATGAAATATGATTTTTTTGTGTATTCTCCTCGAAAGTGGCTTAATTTTTCATGAAAACAATTCTTCAGCTAACAATTTCGTCTAGGATTGTATGTCTGTCGACTTTGAACGTCTTACGGCGTGCTTTGAAAAGTTATTTCACTCGTACGCGTGTTTGTGGCGGAAGGATTTGTAGGAAAATGTCAATAGTCGAACTAAAGCCGACAACATGCCGAACTGGGGATATTGGATCTTCACTGAGAGAGTGTGAAGTATCTCGTAACATAGTTTGGTACTTTGTGAAGAAATTAAGCAACAGAATAACATCCGTTAAAGCTTTAAGGGATTTGTCACGAACCAAAGCCACACATATGGCTTAGGGGATGAATATTTGTACGCTCTACAATACGCGAGAACAAAATTAAAACGCTGATTTAGCTGACCGGACGTGAGAGAATCTATTTTTTTAAAACCCTATCCTCTTATAAATGCAAATCCTGCATAAGGATAGTTTAAATCACAACCGACTCGAACCTGCCATCTGCAAAATACCAAGAATTTCGAACAAAAATCATTTCGATTCGATCATAAATTCGACCATATGTGCGTGGAATATTATGTGATTGTGTGATAAGATATTCAAATGTGATATTTGAGCATCGAAAGCGTTCAATGCTTTCGGCAGATCAGCAAAAATTCGATGAAAATCGCAAATTACAGGAGCGGTAAAAGTCAGATAGAGAAGCTCATTAAACAATTTTTTTCAACAGGGGCGTCATATTCAAAGGTTAACGTGGGACAAAATAAAAAATGAGTTTATGTTTGGATCCGCTAAAATCTCAAAAAAATTATTAAAACATTGGTTATTGCGAAACGTGCAAAAATAAAAAAAGACAAGGACAATTTAATGTTTTCAGCCTAATGCTTCGAAAATCTTCTCTGCTATTATTTTACTATTTAGAGGAAAATATTGCAAGCAGTGATTACTTTTAAAACTGACCCATGATCAGTCACGTTAATTCTGGATCTAATAGGAGACTTATTTAATTCGATAATAGACTAAGAGCTGGCAGTCTAAATTGAGGGTAATCTAAAATATGTGGATCATTTAATAGTCGTGTTATGGACTATCATTATGATAGTCTGGTGATTAAGCGCCGTTGGGTTTGGGAAAGGAGAGGGTTGAAATCTGGTGAAAATTCAACATCTTTTAAATTTTCTCTAAATTAGTTAAATGAATGATAGTTTATAAGTGTTGCCAGACTATTTACTGCTTGTTAAGATAGTACCAGACTGGTCCAAACTCGTTGAAGCCTTGCAGTAACGTTGCTGATAAAGAATCTCCTAAATATTGGTGCAATTTCCTGACGTCAATATATCACATATTATTGCCAACACTATTCTCGATCCATATATTTGAGCAGTAAGCATGTGTTGAAATGTCACACAAAGAAGGAAATTTTTTATGCTTTAAAAAGGGTATACGATCGACGGTTGTGGTGTTTTATTTATCTTAGCAACCACCAGATAAATATGTGCCAACATAGTACATATGCTAAAAGTCTTGCATAACAAACTGCGTACACAGACAATATTTTTACTATGCCTATGTCATTTCCGTAAGTATAAAAAATAGTTTGACAAAGTTTTATTGCAATCCGATGAATAGTATGGCGGCGTATTGAATACGGACAAACAAACATTGATTTTTATATATTAGACTATGTATATGTTACTCGCGCAATCCTTGATGCAACCAGATGAACGCTATGGCAGCGTATACGAACAAAGAGAGATTATTATTTTTTATTTTAGATATATCTGTGCTGGAACATTTTATGATAATATTAGCTTCAGTATCATTTTGGCATACATGGTGAACGATCTTTGTATCAGTTTCCACGTGATTTTCACAAGATAATGTGTCTTATCGAGTTTTTACAAACTTCTCCGTCAAATTCGAACCGGTAACAATGTTCATAGACGTAAACTATTTATTATAAAGTATTAAAAAAATAATTACGTAATTTTCTGGTTGGCTTCAACGAGTTTGAACCAGTTTGGTACTATTTTAACAAGCAGTAAATAGTCTGGCAACACTTACAAATGATTGTTTATTATACTAATTTATAGAAAATGAAAAAACCTACTTTGAAAGTATGACTTAATTATGTTGAATTTTCACTAGATTTCAACCTCTTCCCATCTCAAATCCAACGGCACTCAGTCACCAGACTGTCATAATGATATTCCAGAACACAATTACTAAATGATCCACATATGCTCATGGATTTGCTCATACTGATTATGCTAATATTCGTTTATTTTCAAGTCTTAGTGGTAAATATTTGTAAATCCAAGCGCGATAATTTTATTGAATTTTGCCTTTAAATTTGAATCGCACTGAATTTCAACCACCTTTATTTGCAAATGATTTGGTATTGATTCTATTTCTTATTGAAAAATAGAAGAACGTGAGAAAAAAATGGCTTCAAATTTGGTCCTTATTTGAATCAATTTTTTTTTTAATTATTTAAAATAATATTTAGGTACCAAGGCTTGAATTTTCATTAAAAAAATTAAAACACTGTTTTAATCTTGCATTTATTAATATACAATATTTACATGTAAAATTAATGTTTAAATTACAAATAAGGATACCCTTTTAATACTAAAATCGTAAATATTCAGGATACAAGCGTTGGTTTTTTGTATCAGGATATTTCTTTCTGTAAGCTTTTACTAACAAAAGCAAATATTGCTTCCTTTATTAAGGCAACACTACGCTCAGCAATATCATCCAATACCCGCATAGAATAGACGATTTTCTTTGCAGCCTTAAAATCAGAGTCATCCTCCCAAGTTTCAACATCTTTATTCAAAAACTGTAATGAGATACCCAGTATCTGGAAAAATCATAAAGAGTTGCTAGTCACAAAATCTTCTCATTCAAAGTCATTTCTTTGTAAGCAACTGTATTTCTGAATATTGTTTGATAAGAATTCAATTTTCCTGAATAATTTATTTCTGTAGCTTTAATTAGGCATTATTTTGTATGTTTTATTGGCTAGTCCGCAAAAACATTAGTTGTTTTTCGGTTCGGGCCGCAAATTTGACACCCTTGATATATATAACATACGCCTAAGACTGACAACGTTTTCAAATTACGAAATTTAATATGCCAACAATAATGTATTTCGAACACATGATATTTAGTAATGAAGCCTGGATTATTTCCGTTAATAGTTGATATTAATGACCGTAATAATCTGTCGATTCAAGTCTACTAGATTACAATGGCATACAAAATTATAATTTCATTGGAGTTGTACTAATAGCCAGCTATATCTATTATGCAGTCGTCAAACATAAATGTATGAAAACGATAATGGTACTCGTAGTATATTTCATTCAGGAGAGTGGATAATATAATACAATGGAAATTAAATGAGAGTTTATATATATTTACTAAAAATATTGACAAAAAATGCCGGAATAAAATGATAAATGACTATGGTTTTTCAAATTGTTCAAAAAGGTGGTTTTTAGCAATCCTTTTTGTGGGATTACCAACCATTTTGACACAATTTTTCATAGCATATATGTTTTTAAAAACATGATTACCAGCCACACTTCTCGCAGATTTGAACCCAAGGTAATTGAGTTACATATCTAATCGCTTTAACCATGGGACTACTCATAATTGCTTAATCTTTGTCTTGCGATACTTAGAAAATTAGGGCGATATTGCTACTTTCTTGTTCTATGTAAAATATTGCAAATACATTAGTTCTTTTTCCAAAGCGACTAACATCATCTTCTATTTAATTCATACTTTTGTATAGTTGTTGTTGATTATATGTATCATCACATATAAGGTATTTAAGCAATACTTGTATAAAGATTTGCTGTTTTGAAATTCCACGCGTACTTCACTGATGGAGAGGAGTTCAAGAAGTATCCCAACCGATCCTTCAGGCTCTTCAGATACATCAGCAAGTTGAAGTGATTTACAACCCAATTGATGTCATATAAAGCAAGCCCTAGGAAGTAATAAGAGAACCGTGATTTGAGTTTGGTCAGATGTCGTGTGATTGACACCTCGAAGTCACATTACTTTAGATCTTAGTGATTTTCTGAAAACTTTGCCAGTTTCGGCGAGATTTGGGTCCAGCGTAAAATAAGATTTGATTAAAATAATCACTCAAACATTTTCTCGTGTATTTGTAATCTCATATTGAATTATAATTATATGCTGGATAAATGTCGATGTTATGTCTTAATAATTTTTTAACTTAAAAATTTTTGTTAACCTGCTAATGGTAATAAATTAGAGGATTTAAGAAAAATACTTGAATTTTCTAAAATAACATAATTCTTTAATCATTCCCTTACGATACTATGTATTTAGTACGCCATATGACATGTTAAAACCCCGTATTCATTATATTTCATATCGAAAATATATATAATATATATCAAATTTAATATCACCAATGATTCTTAAATTCAACTTATTTTTACATTTTGTTGTAAATCAAAATTGTAAATGAATGCAATAAATACAATAAGATAGTGGCTAAAAATTGAAAGTATACTTCGTATTATACGTAGATAGTAATGGATGTTATCGTTGATGAACAGAGATCAAGCATAAAAGTGGTAGTCCTGAAATGAATGAAACACGTCCCCGATGTAAAAGTCTCGTTTTACTGAATTGGTTTCCAACCCGATGATCAGTAGAAAGAACTTCGTCTTTGCTAAAATGAGAAACTGGCTTAATTTGAAGTATGTTAAGCAAATCGTTTTACATTTGACCAAAGTATATAGTCATCTCGTAACATTATTAAGCGAAGTGCACTCTATGATATTATCCTTAGTAGCATCCAAAGGGTTGACTTCATTATTTCCAAGTCAACTTTGAGCACCGAGGCGGGACCAACCCTCAGTTGTAATGGCATCCGAAGAAAGCTACGACGTTTCGCGCTTAAGCTATATCCTCGCTTTAAGTGAATGGGCAAGTGGCATTTTGGCCATCTGCCAGACATCTCTCAACTTTGTGGACAAAACCGCTGTCGAGCGGCACTGCTGACTGGACGGGTTTCGCTTTAAAATCGTCCCACCCTCCAGCTTCGTGCCTCATTTTGGCCGTGTCCACGAAAAACAGATTGCTCTTAAGAATCGCGTCCTTGCTCGATTTAGATTATCGAAGAAATTCCACTTTATCATCGTCGCGGTGGCATAATTTAGGTCATATTTTCATTTTATGGCGTCGATATTTGAGAAAATAAAATTGAATGTTAGAGCATCTGTTTGTCAGGATGATTTGCATAAGATGAGATAATTGATATATAGTTGCGGCTGAAACATTGTTCAGCCATCTGTAGACGAGCTGAGGAGCCCAAAAGCCCTGGGTGTTGCGAAGGGAGATTCAAATTCCGACAAATTGTCGCTAAAGGGTTTCATTCCACCCTCGTTTTACAGCTGAGTGTTTGTTCCTTTTAATTTGTACAAATGGTACGATTCGGACGAAAGCTTGTTCCCTGAGATTAATACAAATTTTATTTCACTTGGAAAACTTTCGGTATTACAATGCCTTTATTCTAATTTCAAAAACAAAGAACATTTGTAAAAGAACTCATACTATCCAGATTGATGCTATTATACATTTTACCAATTTATTCGCAAAATAAACTAATTTTTATTAATGACATTACGATTGACTAAAATTTAAATCTCTATATTTATATTGAATCAATCATATATTTAAAGTGCCATTTGCGATATGTTTAAATTAGAATAGGATTATATGAATAAGAATTTTAGATAGGAAACGATCTATAAATGAATTAGCGAATTCACTATAATTTTTAAATGATATTGTAATCATTGTTGCAAATTTAATTATCCATAAGCGGCTATATGTCTTTATTTACGGGAATTTGATATTATCCTTCCACTAACTAGATTGAAATTTTCACTTTTATAATAGGAGTCCAGAATTTAATTCAATATTTTCCTATATAAATCTCCCTTACAATTTTCTATATGATATACCCCAATAGTTAGATTTCAATTAATTTGGATGTAGTGTTTGATGTACAGGATACGGTAAGGAAACTTCCTTATTTTAAAAATAAAAAAAACACAAAAAGTACGCCTCTAAGGCGAACGCGTGCTCCTCGTTTGTTCATTGCACGATCATTACTAAACTTACATGATAAAAAATCTTAGATCTTATTTTTTTGAATAAATGCCATTTCATTCTTATTAAAGTACCTGTTGTCTTAGGGCGCGCGTTTTAAATAAGGAAGTTTCCATGCTGCACCTTGTATTAATATATTTTTATAAAAATATTTGGCTTAAAATAATAAAACTTTCTTTCAATTGCTCAAACGCAGAATTAGTTCTTAAGATTAATTGATTCACTTTAGCGAGATGTTGTGTTCTAGACTGAAATGCATTCGATAAAATGGAAATTTCTTCCAATTATCAGTGTCAAGTCTCTTCAAATCTTTTCAAGGATCAGCCCCCGGACTAAAATTATTTTAGCAACCAGTTTGACAGAACCGTTGCGAACCCATATCAGCACATCATTGATATAATATATGCAACAAATAACATTATTCAGTCAGCATAATCTGAAATATGGAAATGCTCCATTGTTGAAATTGCACTTTGATGTAACAGCATTGGAAGTTCTGTGTTTATGGATGGCGCTGATATTTAAGCCTAGGATCGTATATCTAACAGGGAAGCTTTTGTAAAAGAAAAAGCTCTTCTTTATCTTGGCTTAACTATCTTCGAAAGAAAGCTTTCTTTCCGAGATTTATCCGTTCGAGGAACAAATAGAATTCACATGCGGATACGAGATTAGAGCTCCGAGTAGCATCGTCTGATGTACTCTTAATGCTCTTGCAGCCCACAAGCACTCTCATCGATCTAATTAAATTGTTATTTAAGAGGTGCTCAACCGAAATGATAATCAAATTTGCCACCAGTGATTGATTGCTTTTTAATTAGTTCAATATTGAATTTGATGGGATCAATTATGTCCGCGCCCGAAATGAATTGATTCAATACAATTTGATCGACGCGTCTATTTTTGATTTTGAAAATCGGTGTTGCGGTTGCGATATTTTTAATAAGCGATATGGATAAACTCCATATGTCCAATGCCAATTCAATCATATCCGCAAATTTATTTATTTCGCTTAAATAATGCACCTGAATAGAGATTTGTGTGCTGAAAAACTCGCTGGTTTTCTGAATATTTGCATAATATTGCTGAATAAATTCAGTATGAGTTATAACCAAACAAAATTAGTGCAGAATATGTTTCCGTAGCAAACAATCGTATTTATAAAACCGTTTCTTGCGTTTCTCCATCTAAGTGCATTGTATTGTTCAACAGCTCGTTGTCTTCCTCGGTAAGGTCAGAGGCTTGTCGCTCCACTGTCAAATGATATCATTACTTATTCAATACAAGAGGACCTAAATTTGAGATAGAATTTAGAAATAAGAACTATAGCTCCATAGATCGATCTTAATTTATATTCCATGTTATTGTACTTGAGTACAAATTAAAAATGTCTATGAAATAATCGCCAAAAACACAAGAAACAGAAGTAAGATTCATATTCGGGCGATCGATTTTCTTGGGCTCCAGGACACTTTTGGCAGATCTGTTTTGTATTTGAGCAAACAAATATCCCAACTGCGAGACTCTCCGATGACAATGAGTCTCTCATGAAGAATGGCCTCTTTTTTAAACTAATATTTCCCAAACTATAATTTTTTTCCAAATTTCGGTTAATGTTGATGATTTATTTTCTATTTTATCTATAATATCTTGATACGTACTTTTTACGTAATTAAAAAACTGCTTTAAAAAAAACGCATAACTTCAAAATCGCATAAAAAAATTCGCACAAAAAGAGATTTGAGTGTATTTGTATTTATCAACGAAGAAAACAACGTTCATCAACGAGCGCTTCAATTTTAGCCTTCTGACAGTTCGTGCGGCACCCACTTGTCCAGTATTTTTATCTTTTCTATATTGAAATTATTTTGTCTTTTTCGAATTATTCTTTCACAGATCAATCCTTTTCCGAATGTGCAGTTGATATTTCCACCTGCTTTCGGAGCATTGTACCCCGAGCACAATGGAAATGGAATACGCGGGACACTTCTCCTTTACATGGCCACGATTTGGATCGTAGCTAAAGCCGGAAAACAAAATCCGAGAATTCCAAAATGCGACTTTGATTTGAGAAACCTTAGCAAAATGTTCCAATTCGTATAAATCCGTTTGACTGTGTGTTGTGTAATATATAATAAAGTAGGCTTGCTACTGTTTTAGTGGTTATGTAATGCTGCGTATAGACACACATTTATACACACATACAGGAGAGGCGGCGTGGCGCATGCGCATAGCGTGTTTATGATCTATGCAACGAATACGAACGATTATTTCTCCCTTTCCGATGAACTGCTTAGTTATTTCGTATATATTGTGTATAATATCGAATATACGTGAAAATTTTGCTCTAATTCTATCTCTTAATCGTGACATAGGTTAATTTTAAAAATTATTTTAACAGATGTCAGGTCGCATACTTATATTTGAGTGTTTCGCTTCGTCATATCATTTTAAAAGCACACAAATCATGTATACTGACATTGAAATTTCTATTTTAAGTTCTATGATATAAGCCTAAGATATACTTTGCCGTAGAATGATGAAGTAAAATCACATATTTAGTAATGTTCTTTTCATTAGAGTACGTCCGATTCAAGTTGAATTAGTTTAGTTTTCGCTCCTAAATTTAAGCGTAAATTCTATTTATGAAACTTGAATTTATTATTGGATTATCCTCGTACGCTACTGTTGAAATATGGGATTGAAAGAGCTAATCCGAACGGGTTAAAAGGTTCCATTGTGCGAGGCATGATAGCGTTACTTGTCACAAAATGACACAAAGTTAGCTTCGGACCTTTAGAATTAGCTAATGTTATTCAACGAAGACCTATGACAACGGTTTCTATTCACTTTGGGCGAGTTTTTGTAGATGGACCCTTCCCGCCCTTGCGGGGTGTGCATCCCTGGAATGACGTACGAATTTAATTTAGAATTATTTCAAAATTCGCATAATCCTGCTTCTTTGTATAATGTCTACTTGAGGTGGAACGGGGGGACGTGTCACCCTGTGTTTACCTTTGGGGGTATGAGAGTTCGTTCGATATAAATCATGGTGGAAAAAAAGTTAAGCCGGGATGAAGGTGGGTTAAATCTGGGTCGTATTTTGACAGGTGTCAAATGGGACTTGGTTTCTCGCACAAAACATAACAGAGGAACTGATTTAGTTTTCAACCGTGTTCGGAAAAGTATTTTTTTCGTTTGGAATATTCACAACCAATATACGTGCAAATATTCGTTGAATTATTACATATTTTGAATTAATTCATATTGTCGGTTTTGATCTGGAGGCTTTGAGTTGTCAGATATTTGGATCTTCATAGAAATGCCGGATTCCGTGGAATATCCGGTTTGTTGGATCTAAACAGCAGGAAGTGGACCTTCTGAGGGTAAAGGCAAACGCTTTACTATAATTGTTTATTTGTTAATAGTTTGGTATTGATATCTACTATATATATAATACGCAATATAACTAAAATTCTATATAAAATGATAAATAAATATTTATTTTGTGGCATACTATGTCATATCCATTAACTTATTGTACCGTTGCACGTTGATAATATACTGATGATATATTGATATAGAAATGGAAAAAAATGATAATTATTTTTATTGATATGATAATTACAGGATTTATTCTGTAAAATAATTTATATTTTTATTTTTGACCTTTCTTCAAAGATTAAGTACTTTTTTGTGAAGCTCTAACGATTCAAAAGTGATTTTGGACGTTTTTAAAATCAGATCTACAACTAAAAGTACCCACAGCTAAACTAATATTATGATGTATATGAATAATAAATAAAATAAAGTTATACGCGAGTTCATACAGAACATACTATCCATACAAAATACATTCCATCCGCTAAGTTATTTGTAACGCAGAACGAAAAAATACAAAAAAATCGCAAATGGTTTCGCAAAATATAAGAACGGGGTTGTCGTGCAAGCTTATCAGATTTCTGATTTTTTTCTTAACCCTATCGAATCGGAAATCGTAAGACAGAGACAGGTGTCTTGCATCGATTAAGTCACTATCGACGGATAAGTTATCAAGCTCTTTCAACAAAGATAAGATGATTTTGGTTCGTGTTGTCTTGAGAGTAGGCGTTTGTTTTGATAATTTAGATACTCGCATCATTTTTATCGTTGACCAATTTTGCTATTCCCACTTGACTATTCTGGAGTGGCGTCATTAGCCGAGTGTCACCACTTCTTTACAGAATCTACTCCTTCAGAAGTAAACTAGCAGGCTTGCACGGTAACCCCTAACCCTTTTATTTTCACAACATATTAATAGACAAAAATAGCTGAACAACAGAAAGCAGATACCATGCAAGTTAAACATTAAAAAATATTCCAAAGAAATAAACTAATATTGTGTGCTATCAATAGTGTTAAGGTTCATTTATTGAGCTTGGTTCATTATCAAGCTTGTTACACGCTGCGGCGGAGCTAACGGAAAAAGTGGATTTAAATTAGAGCGTAGCATGTGTGTTCTCCGGTTCGAAAGGGATAAACGAGTAGATTTTGCAAATAAATGTTCAAACTCGGATAATAACGTCACTCCAGAACAGTACACGAGACTTTATATAAGTACCAGTCAAGTTTAAAAAATAAAATTCCTTAGAGCAATAGCCTTGACTTGAGCAACTAATTACCAAAAAATACGCATCGTCTCAAAACAATACAAACAATAAGATTTTATGAAAGCATGACACATGTAACAGGAGAAGATTTTCGATAATATTCCTAAAGATGACAAGTGCGTTATCGGTTCGAAAGCTTCGGGGATAATCTGGAATAATATAAAAGAGGTGTGGATAGCCTCGAGGAGTTTAAATTGAAGTTTAGCTTAATCAGTATTGAGCGGGTCTTGAAGAATTTCTAGTTAGTTATTGGGGTCCGACCAATCGTCTTGGCCGCAGGAAGACTTTTCGATCTCATGATTGAAATTTATATCTGCTGGAACAATAATAAATACACTCCGGGCCCAGTGTCTGTCCCCACACCACTGTTTTTCAATTTTTAATGATTTAATGACATTTGTGAAGCTTTAATATGTTCCCTAATCATTGCAGATAGTATTTGCAGCATATTTTGATTTAAATTATGAAATACCGCAAATGCGATTAATTTATTTGAAATTATATTATTATTTGAAAAATCATCATTTATTTCCATTTTATCCAATATGAATATATATATATATATATATCTTCTTTAAATACAAAGTTACAAAATATAATACAATGTTATGATAAATAACATATGCAATTTTGTATGAATCAGGAATGTCGAAGGGAAATAGTTTATGTGATGATTCAATAAATTTTCATCGATGGGATGTGGGAAAATCTTCAGAAATTTCGCCGGTGCACAAGCGATATGTCATTTCTTTTGCAATAACCTAATAAATCCATTTCTTCCCTTCACGTCTCTTCAGATTTTATCGTCACGTGTGGACGTATCAATAAAATATAAAATATCTATTCCGTGTGTCCTCCCCGCTCTTTTTCTTTGAGATAGTGCCATTTTTTACGTTCTATTTGCCGGCAAGAAAGATGGAAGGCTACTTTGTAATAAAATTCTATGCGATACATGAACCATGAGCAAATAAAAGATATGTATATTGCATAGGGTGTTCACGAGCGACCCGGGAGTCTTTTTGCAGTTTTCTATCGTACAAAGTAATGCGAAAATGCATTAGGAGACCTGAATTGAATGGATGGGTACGTCTTTATTTTTGTGTATCGAAGCCCTGGGAATGGCTGTTAACACATAGCAAACCATACGACCGAAGCATTTTCATACATACATATTGCTGATTTTGTAGGAAAATAATAAAATTGAATACGAGCCTATGTTATGTTATGACTGGCAGTCCTATGCAGCATTAGCGTGAGATCTATAAATGGTCTTCCGGATGTTGACATATTTACATAATATTTTTTTAGTATTGGGTGATACTATTAAAATGTATCATTCAATTATAGCGAGTAACGTGTGAGAAAAATGCTCTACAATATTAAACACTGAAACCCTGATGCAAAGAAAATATTCATATTCGATCATTTTGAAATCCTCAATGGGCCAATAACGATCGCTGTTTGTAATTCTCGTTAGTTTCACTATCGTCGATATATCGTTGCTTAGTATCAGAGTAAGGAATCCAATCCCGAGCCAAAATTTCGATCCGCAAAATTCCCGATTTCCCGACAAATTATTTATTTCCGTCGTTGCAGATGAATACTTATATACTATAATACTTTGATGTGATTCGTAATTATATTACGGAGGAATACAAAAAATTTGAATCCCATATTAATAATATTTCATATCGATATTCCCATTATTAGAGTCGAGGTGTAGTAAATACATCACCGGTAGGGAAGGTATATATAACAATTTGAAAAACATAAATGTACTCTATATCTGTATACATAGATTAGACAGTTACTGCAGTTAATTAGTAGTTAGGCCACTGTTTCCAAACGTCCAGATTTCGGCGGAAATGTCTCGATTTAGCAGCCTTCATCGTGTTGGCGAGGTGTACAATTTATCTTAGATAAAAATGTCAATCCCGAATTTTTCAGGATTGCGTTTACTAATCCCGGGATTCACGAGCACCTAAAACTGTTCGGGTTCCTGGGATTGGATTCCCTAATCCAGAGGGTTAAGAGATATTATTACCTTCATTTCTTATTGATTTACCAGTAATATATTTTTACTTTTGTACAACCATATAAGATTCCTTTTATAATCACTTATTATTTTGCCATATTTGTTAATTAAACTTTTCGTTAATAAATCACATTGCTTATATTTGAATTAATAATGGTTTTGCATCGTCTCTATACCTACGATGGTTCTAATAACCCTTTTTGTGCCGACTGAAAAAAAATGCCTATGCGAAGAAATTAATACGAAATAAAAGGAGAATAAATTAATGCCAATTGTATATTTATCTTAAAAATATATTTATCTATTAGGTCGAGTCATAAATAATTGCCGATTTTTTTCAAATATTTATTTGGCTTTAACAAAATAATAAAGTTTATCAATATCCTCCTCGTATAATTTAGCAAGTTTAGATGAAAAAAATTTTTCGATAGCATAAGACAGAACAGCCAAGTTCCATATTTTTTTCTTGCGTTAATTTTGTTGTATGCGGTTTTGCATTATTGTGTATGACATTTTCCCGATTGACGAGAGAATGGCGTTTTTCTTGAATATGTTTCAGCTCCAGTAATTATTCTGCTTAAAAATGGCTCAATTTTTTTGCCGCAAGAGGAGATTCTTTATTGCCTTCATTAAAATTATGTGGCATTCACAGATCCAATTTGCTAACCTTTCCTAATTTTATCAAGTACCGGTAAATAGTTGATTGTGATGTATTTAGCTTCTCTAACAATTCCCTTGTTGATTGACATAGATTTTGTTCCAATAACATCTTTAAAATGTCTTCATCAAAGTCGGCAGGGTTCTTGATCTTGGTTCATTTTTAGGGTCTCATCTCCCGAGTGATATTTTAAAAATAATTTCTTATTGTCTGTTACTCACTGACTCACTGCTCCTCCACCGTATATATCACATATTTTTTTAGGTCGTAGCAGTATCACTTTTGCCTCGTTTAAACTCCCAAATATGACGATAATGCACTTTTGATTTGATTTTATTTTGACTTATATCTATCTAATGATACCCTATATTCACCAATACGGATGAATCATCAAGGGTAAAAACAAATAATTATAACGACTTCTTTTCGCCGGCAACTATTTATGACTCAACCGAATATTACACAAGGTTTTATAGAACGTTCTATAGAATTATTTTGAGATAAAATTTTCTCGTGATACGAATATTAGAGCACCATCGCATTCGCAACGATATATCGTCGTTGGTATTTGGCGTAAGTGCTGCCAATGACGATATATTGTTGTTTGGTTCTAAGAGGGTTAAGGATTCACCAAGTACTATTCAAATTACACAGGCGTTTTAATTAAACATCGTGACACATACGCATTAGCTTAACATTAATCTTCTAGTGTATAATTAGTATTAGGCATCGATTACATTGAGACTTTGTTCGTAAATTCTGTAAATATCTAATGATAGAAAGAGCAAACCTGCATTGAATACAATGTTAACGTTTGAATCTCTGCCAAATATGTTTTTTTTTATTTGAAATTACTGTTCAATAGTGGAAAACTAATTTTGAAGATAGTTTGGGCTTCTGCTGAAAAATGATGATAAAATTTGCGGCGGAGCTAATTTTGAATTTATCTCCCCACAACGAGAAGCATATTAAAACATGGTTACTTTAGAATTTATTGGAATACATTTTTCATCCTGATGTGGATGTGACCTAAGCGAACAAGGTATCCTGGTGAAAATAGGTTCGGGCCAGAAGGAATATATTCCGAGCACGTGCCCCACAGTGCCCAACGATGACACTGGTAAATATATGAGAACTACATATCTGCACGACCATCAGCCGCAGTGCTCAATTTCTAATTGCCAATCTGCAAACAGCAAAATATCCAGAAAATTATTTGCATAAAATCAAAACCCAAATGCCATAGAGATTGCGTACACCATGTGATATTTTGCAAAAAGGAGCCTTTGAAATATGAAGCACGCCCCATGCGTGTGTGCGTTGGGTAGTTCAAATAATGCCCTTTGGGGCCCACTCTATCAAGCGGTCTCCATCCTTCCAAAGGACCCGGGTGGTCCTGTTTTGTTTGCTCTGGTACATTTCCAGCATGGTGACCTTTCCTTCTATGGCTTTGTTTATTCTTTTGATGCCATAAATTTGAATTTAATAAAGGGGAACGTATTGGGGGACTTTCATTTTTGTTTGCGGTAATAAAATATAGTATCTTGATCGTAATGCCTGTGTATATGGACGTACGTACAAAAGGATATGGCGAATTAATGTAACGACGACGCGAGGTCGTCAATTGTTACATGTATTGCTTCATTTTGAATTTAGGTTATTTAATGACACTGTGGAAGCCATTCATTCTGGAATGAAATACTGTGTTTAACTTCTCCGTCCGAAACGAGATTCTTGAATCATATAATTATTAACAGTTACACCAATGTTTTGTTGTAGATTATTTTTATTAAATATCTATAGTATTATAACTTTAATACAAATCATTGAGCTTAATTTTTGAGATGTTTGTCAATTTCTTTTTATGCTTATCTTCATTATATAGACCATAGGTTTCCAACCTATCCCCAAAGGGGTCGCGACGGATTTTCTGGAGGGGTTGCCAACTTATACAGTCAATAAAAAAATATTCACTATAATACAATTTTTATTTATAATGGTGTCTTGAAGTTTGAATAATATCATCTAATCTATGAACAAATATACAAACATTGATTTTTATGTATAAGATCTACTGCAAGTTAATTGTACTATATTTATATTATTTAAAAAAGTGCAAACAATAAGTTGGCAAGGTTTTATTGCAATCAAATAAACGGTATGGCAGCGCATTAAATACGGACAAACAAATATCGATTTTCATATTTTAGACTATGCCTATGTTACTTGCGAAATCCTAAGCAATAAGTTAAAGAAGTTTTATCACAATCAAATGAACGGTATGGCGGCGCATTTCGAACGAACAAAATCCAATTCATTTTTATATATTAGAAGATTGCACAAGGACAGCTTCATCTTTCAATTAACGACTTCCACTGACAAATGGAAAGAAAACAACACATAAAATCAAATTTCCTAGGAGCTAAGAAGTTTCATTTCTACCACGCCAATATTTATGTTTGTTCCAATATCAAACACTTGGCGGTTTAATAATTTTTACGCTCGAATTGAGGATCGTGAATATACAGTATCAGAGCTTAATTTGAATTTAAATGAGATTTATGAAGTCTCTATTGAAATTTGCAAATACTCGTAATTGAAATTCGCTGATGAATATGAAAACAGATTTAAACGTATGCAATATTATTATTTTTCATGTGAAATTGAAAAATGAAAATATATCGTTTTTTAGCGTTTTTATGACTTAAATCATTACTAAATCTAAAATCTGTTGATTTAATTAAAAATCATGTATTAAGAGTATCTTATTTATTGTGAGAAAGCTTTATGAAGCGTCTGAGATAGGTGATAAGAAGCTCTGAAATTAATAAATATTTAATTTAAACTATTCATAATGCGATCATTATTGCTTTGGTTGATATTAGTGCTCATTTATTGCCAATAACATAAACATATTATCATTAATATAGGTCAATGGGCATTTCCGGGCTAATTAGTTTGCGCCAAATTTACGGCATAATTTACATTTTATGTTGACTTATGATTTTACCCTACAAAATAAATATTATAAAGTTATTCTTCCGAGTCTTCCGATTTCATTTCGGAAAAGCCTTTTATTGCAATTGGAAAAGATTTCAAATGAAAATTGTGACTATCATATTTTGCATAAGCAGCAAATTCTGATGGTGATGTCCAAAAACATAAAATTGCGGGAAAAAATGAAATATTGTACAAAAATGCGGGAATTTATTACACAATCCAATATGAGCTTCCCGCAATCAATGCCCTTAAGTGCACTTCAATCTTAAATTTAAATCAGATTTTTTTAAGCTGGGCTTTTTCCAACTTATCTTATTTCATCTGAATGTCGTTTTGCTAGTGGTTGTAGATCTTATTACTATTGAAAAACATATGTGCCACAATGTATGTTGATCTGTCTCAAACAATAAAACTGCTTATTTTCGCGATGCTGAAACATGACGCTGAATTGAAGAAGCTATTTGTAATAAGCACGAAGGAATGCACAAAGTTGTGTTATACAATATCCGATCTGCAAGAAACAGGTCAGATGCTTGAAGATAAATGCAGACAGTTGCTAGAAGTATAAATAGCGTAACCAAGAAACGCTCGAGTGTTTTCATAGCTACAACGGGAATACGTTCAATTATTACAATTACCATTTTAATGTTCGTTTTCTTTGAAGTTGAAGCTGTAAAATATTTTTATCGTGCATTTCCCGCTGTAAAGGTAGATATGGCATTGTGGCATATGTGCATTACGTGATGGCAATAAAAGAGACACAGTTTTAATGCTGCGGAAGTATCTTTGCATATCCGTCGTTCCAACGAGTTGCGGACGTAGGAGGAAGACTTTTTATGCTCGTGCAGAATTATGGAAGTGAATAAGATAGGGCGTCGCTTCCATCTGAACTTTTCAACCCCCCGGGGGTAAATTTGTTTATCAATGTATGACGCGACAGGATGACTATGAAGGCTGAATACCCTCTGCGACATAGCACCAATAAAATAAAATGTATGCACAGAGATCAAGAAGGATGGTTCTTACGCTCTTATACATTTGATTTTATAATATTTTATTAATTCATAGAATTAAATGCGATAATTTTAATAAAGAAAGAGGGTGATCGTTATCGGAAAGTCTCGCAGTTGGGTTCTCTATTTTTTGTCAAAAACTTGCAGCTTCTTAGACGTCATGTTTTGTCTTAAAAATGTCTTAGACCGATGTAAAATAACTCCATAATTAATAAATCGCTAGTTATGAGCAAACAATAGATATTTTTTTTCTTTAAAGTCCTTATGATGTCCATCAAAGCATGAATCTTGATGTGTCATATCTGATGTCGGATATAGGGGATCTCCATAGGAGATATTACTAGATAATGGATTTAATATGGTGGTTTCCCATTGCCTTCCACACATGGTGAAGTAAGTATAGAATTATTCGGAAAGGTAGGAGAGAAGAGAATCTATGAGTTAATAACGAATGTAATCATAAATACCTTCAATATCTAGTGTATGATGTGTTATATTTATGAATGATTTTCATATGAAAGTTTTCGTGAAACAATTTTTCATATGTGGTTAAGTTAGGATAAAATTATTTTATAAAAAAAAAACTGATAAGAAAGGATCGTTTAACCCTTCTGTCAATAAGATGATCTGGCCAGACCATTATGATTTTGCGATGAGTTTTTTTTAATAATAGTTATGTATAGATCTTACCAAATCTCTCTGAGTTTGTCCATTTAAGGATTTTACAGAATTTAAAATTTAAAAGAATCGAGATCCTAGTGTTTCGAGAAAAAAGGATATTTATGTACCTAGAGCCAATAACATAGGTTTGGTTAGACCTAGATATTTTTTCAAAGGATTTATACAGGACATCACGTTTTTCTTCATTTTCTGTAAAGAAATTTTAATCTTTTTTTTACATAAAATAAGTTATAATATTTCTTACGCTGACCTGCATTTTTATCTGTTTTAAGAAATCCTTTTTCCTTCATATGTTTGGAAAAACTTATGTTTTTTTTTACTTGGGCTGCAGAAAATATGATAGTTTTCATTTCATTGACAAAAGGGTTAATTGTAAATGATATTTTAATTATTATTGCAAATCTAGTCACTCTTGTGTGATCTTGCACGACTTTATTCATCCCCAGAATGTTCACTTTTTCAGATTAAAAATATCAGGCTAAACCTGGAACAAGACGATCGAAATATTATATTAATTCACTTGATCTCCCAAATATGTTAGTTTTATTATTTTTTCCATAATCTGGATTCAAGCCCAAATCTTTATGTTATGAGTCCAAGATCTTAAACACTATATGAAGGTCGGTGAACCTATGACTTGTGGTTTAGATACTGTACATCACCGTTTTTCTTAAAGTTATCCACCTATAAAATAATCCAATTCCGATCAGGAATATGACCTGTAAGTGCGATATTAAAGTGATTCTTGAATGCATGGGTGGCGATGATAAAACGACCGCTTGAAAAGTACGCCTCTAAGGCGAATGTGCGCTATTCTTTCGAATAAATGTTGCCCGATACTTTTCAAAATAATTGTCGCTTCAGGGTGTGCGTTTCAAATTCGGAATTTTCCTTGCTGCACCCTGTATAAAGTTATAAAACAAAAATGAAAAGCTGGAATCACACGTTATGTGAAAAAACTTATCCATTAAATAAAGGAGGGTTGGCAACCCTACCCACGGGCAAGTATTAAAAAAATATTTTACAAAATTTGACCCACTTTTCAAAAAAGTTTTCCTTGCACTTCAGTAACATTTGGTTTATATTTATTATCATGTTTTAATTTTTTTATTCTACATATAATGTGAAATTATTTCAAGAAAAGTTGCATGGTATTATATATGATTTAACTTGAATGAGTAGTATTTTAGTGTGCAGTGTTAATCAAAACTTTACCATAAAGCAACGTTGAGAGCTTGAAGCTCGTTAATAATAAAACGCTTTAAGCTTAAGGAATAACTTTTATTATGAGAGTGTTAAGCTGGTTATCATACGTATATATAATGAAGTTTTAAATAATATTGATGACTTTTCAACGACATTGTATTATATATAGCCCGAGTTGGTTTTTTTCGATTCGATATTTCGTTCGTAAATTGGTTTAAAACGTATTGAATTATATGAACTTACAGTATATGTTGATACATGTGAGCTCGTGAATGTAGGTTAAATTTGAGTTTCTAAAGTCGCAAAACGCAATCATATGCTTCAACGATAGCGAACTGATGTACTTATTCAGCGAACAATGAGGGATGTATGGAGAACTAAAATTGCGGAATGTCTCTCCAGGTTCTCGGCTATATTCGATTGAAGCAATCCTCAGCTGCTGTGGTTTTGCGGACTTCAAAAGAAATCTACAAAAGTGGCAGACGGTTGTGTGGCATCGTCCTCACTTCGGAAGAGGATGAAAAGGGAAGAGAAAGAAAATAAAAAATATGAAAGCCGAGAAAGACAAAGGAAGGCTGAGAACAGAGGATCTTGCGGATATGTGAAACGAGATCCTCTTCCATTGTATACTCACAGAAATGAAGATGAAAACTGTTATGAAAAAAGCGCCTTTCCTCGAGGTGTTGAGGACTGTAAGCATATTGGATTTGCTCGTGATTGAATGTAAATAAAATATCACTTTCTACTTTACGACAATGCCCACTCCCGAATTGTGTTTTCCCATGTGGAAAAATATTTTAATGAGGTTTTTTTAGTTACTCCGCGAAAAGAAATCTCATACATCGGGGTTGTCCTCGGGGGACGTGATCGTAAATCGTACTTTAAGTTTTAATCTCTCGAGTCTTCTTTTGTGATTCAAAACATTTTTGTAGTCGTGTCCTGATGCTCTTTTGTGTAGTTTAATGGTGAAAGAATGGTTTTCCTATATTCGCTGTATGCCCATGAGAAATTAACCGAACAGAACAAGATATATGTAATATTTTATTGGAAGCCCAGAAACAAAGTGATGTATACACTTTGACATGATGAAAAATGTATTGTAACTCTTTGAGCGCTTCTGATAAGCAAAGCGTTTTTCTTGGAGCATTTTTTCCCTCTATGAAATATTTCAAAATTTGCTTCATAATTTATTATTTTTGATCGGCTGCCGAAAACCATAAATTAGTCTCTTCACTTTGTCCCCCTGTCACTTTCAATACATGTCATTTTCAGTTAACACCATTACAACGAATTTAATCATTTCGTTATGTGTCATAAACGATCGTGCTTCGATCATAACACATTGAAAAAAGTGATATCTGCTGTTAATGACATTAATAAGCTAATGGCTCAATCGTATCAAATATTGCATATTCACAAATACATTAATTAAATATTAAAATATATAATACACCCTAAATGGATACATTGAAAATCAATCATATAATCATTCATCAAATATTAAAAATAGCTTTCTATGTTTTTCTGTAGTCATACACCACAATGAGTTATTTTTGACACAATTATATTGATGGCTTTCAGAAGTGTGTTTTAGTCTTAATTAAATATCATTACTATGTATCAAAGCGCCCTTCGATACGTTCATCTAAGAGGCCCTAATTCTGCAGTGAGCTATTTGTGGCTGCAATTTGATGGCGATGATGATTTTGATGTTTAGGTAAAAATAGCAGAAATAATAAAAATTCGAGGGTGTCGAGATAAAATGTCTTTTTTTGACGTTCTTGGAATGTCATGTTTGATAAAACGGCTCATCGTCGCAAAGCTCATCATCGTATCTCAGTTGAGTCTCTCTTTTGGGAGCTTAAAATAAAACATCTACACCAGAGCAGTCTTTGGTTGCTTTTCTGATTTTCATTCACCCTCTGGCGTATTTTTTCTGATCTGATTGCAAGCGGATCCAAGACCGATGCCAACATTATGCTGCAGTGCAGCCCAAGGAGGGCAATGTTTTTGGATTACCCTGTTTGATATTAAATTACAGTGAATGTATTAGTTTATTTAGATGGTTTAAACTCTCAACGGTCTTTAGTTTTAGTAGATTCCTACATGTTTGGAACATTTATAAAACTTTACCATTGCCCTCCACACGTGGTAAAGTAAAGTTAGGATTATTTTTAAAGATAGGTGGAGATAGGAGGTAGGAGATTGGAGAACTATGAGTGAGTAGCGAAATTATCAATATATATATATATAAATTATAATTTAATTATTGTTGCAATTCAACTCATGGACGTCCCTGCTCGACTTTATTAATCGCCTCAGCATTTACTTTTTGAAATCCAGGAAATTATGGTAAATCTGGATCAAGACAGTAGTCGTCTGAAATAGCATTTCTTCTTTTATTTTTGCAAAGGCGATGATTATTCTTTCAATTAGGATTTCTTTTGTGGATATAATTTACGGTTTAATTATTTTGGCTGGTTAGTTTGTTGTTAAAAGTTATTACGAAGTTAACCCTTTGAACTCCAATGTCGAGGTAGCCTCGACATTTTGTACTCCAGCCTCGATTACAATTATTTAGAGCTTTGTAGTATTGTAGTATATTACATATTGCAGTATATTACTTGTATTGTAGGAAATTTCCGCCAAAAGTGCGGCGTGGCGATATATAGACGTTGCACTACAATAATTAAAATGTTTACTTGAAGCGGTGACTCAATTCATTGACCAGAATGGATGCCACTATAATGATACAATTTTTAAAATACAATAAACAAAAACTTTAAACGGCTCTCTGTAAAATGGAAAAATAATTGTTTGTGTTATTCGTTTTTAAAATATTGTCTATCCTCTGAATTTTCGCATATAGTAAGACTGAAACAGAAAATTATCCCGATTAAGAGAGAAACTCTAAAGATCATCGGAAAAGGGATAAAATTATAAATTTCAGGAGCGACTTGAAGACGGAAAGAGAAAATATGCAAAGCAGCAAACTTTGCTTTGATATTTTCATCCAGTTCCTGCTTTCCAATCAAAAATTTAGATATGGAAGTTCTTATCCATCTTTATAAATTTTGTATTTATTTTCGATTTTACTAGATATTTCGCATGAATTAAAGTACAGAGAGCGTTCAGAAACTATCGGATTCTTAGAAATCCATATAAATGCTATATCTTAATCTTCAACATGCCTAGAGTGATTGATAATTAAATTTGTGTATTTCTTAAAGGCTCCCAAAGACATGCGAAATTGATTTTAAATAATAATTGTGATATGCCTTTCGCGTATCCAATTTAGGCATACTTGTATACACGTATTAAAATGTGCTTGTTCAAATATAATACCCGTGTGTGTTCTAGAGGCAGGTAGTAATACCTGAGATCTTAATTGAAGGTAGTTTTGAGGTAAGTGCGCTATTGCCGTGTGGTTTTCATTCAATCGAAGGGTTCGCTCACGATTAAGTGTCCTCGACTTCAGCCGCCGTACCAATATATTATTTCAGATGGGTATGTAAATTTCACGGGATTTTTTTACAGGTCCAAGTGTGTAGACAGTTTGTAAAATAACGTTATCAAAGTGGATCTACAGGAAAGGTATTTTAATAGACGCATCCCTTAGTGGTCGCCTGGATTTATTCGGGATGTTAAGGGTGCGGTCCAGCTTATAAGAATACACCCTCATAAACATTCCTCGTAGCACCCCATAAGTTTATTTGAAACTTTTTCAACATCATCCAGCTAAATTCAAAATAAACATTGAAATACTTGCAAATTCTCAACTCCGGTTATCGCTTCCTCCACGCCCTCATTTGTAAAGGCGACTTTTGAAGTTTTCTTTGCTGGATGAATATAAGATAAAAATATTTTGAGTATTATCAATGCTTATTTATTTATATCAAATCATTGATGTTATATATAAGGACTGAAATGTATACCGTTAACGTAACATTGTGCCAATTAATTTTCTGCTTTGATAAAGCACGGGCGAAAGATGTTATGCCCTTATTCTAAAAATATCATATAAATTTGTCAAAGCACTTTTGAACGCATTCTAGAAGTATTGACCAGAGAGGGTGAGTTGAGGTGATATGAAGAACTGATAAACTATTAGAGTTCCAAAATCGCATGATAACAGTTTATGTTGTTTGATCAAGATTTCTCAATAATATAATATTTATTTCAGTCTTTCTAATAGTTAATTCGAGACCCAGTGATCTTCTGAATTTCAACTATGGCTTTGAATCTTATTTCCATCGTTAATTTATCAGTTTTTAAGGCATTTTAAATAGCATTCTCTATCTAATAGCACTTGTAGAGTATCATCTTGAGTTTCCTTTGTTCTATCGTTCATTTCCAGCTTGAAATAACAATTTTAAACTTAAAAGACCAAGCATGCAATCGAGAATAAATCCATAAAGATGGCATTCAATTTTATAAATATTAATATTTATAGTAGGGCGAAGTAGCCAGATAGAAGAAGATATGGGGGTGGTTATATTTATAAAGGGAACTGAAATCGTTCGTTCGGACTTATAAGGATATAAGGGTTGGATCGTTGAAAGGACGGAGTTTTACAAAAATAACAGATAAACAGACGTATAAATGTATAGTAAATTTTTAGATACGAATGTATATTAAGTCATGTTTATACACCGATATTTCTAATCGAACCGAAAACTGATTAAATGTTATCTTACATACAATAAATACATAAATATATCTTTCCTCTTCCGGTTTTCGCGTCTAAAGCTTCATTTCACCAGACCAATATGCGTCAACATGGTGCATTCGTTAAACGTCTCGCAAAACAAATTCTGCACACAAACAATGCTCGTGATAATGTAAAAACCTTTTCGAATACACGTCTAACAATTCACCAAAGATTTATCGCAATAGGATAAACGGTATGGCAGCGCATAAAATATGAACATACAAACATTGTTTTTTCTATATAAAATTATGGTTTTGTATAGATTTTAAATAATAATATTTTATATACAAGGATCATAAATAGTTCGACAGAATTGTATACATTCTTTTATATTCAGCAAATGCAGAATATAAATTATTTTTAATATTTAGATTAACATCATTTAAAAAAAATCATTCAATATTTAATCATTAACATATGTACATATTCATTATAATTATATTTTCATTATTAATAAAAAAGCAATCAAAGTTTATTATAGCAAATTTGTTAGAATTATTAACAACAGCAGTGATATCCATTGCTATCTGATTAAATTTCATCCAAAATTCAGAATAACATAAATGTTCCCTAAATCACCACACATGCTGACGTTTTACAGTGTGAAAGGTTCTGACAGTGCAATTTGGTTTGATAAACTGGTCATTTAATTACAACAAGTCGAAAATGCTTGGCGTTCTAGGTTTTCCTTAAAATTAATAGATATGATCAAATATAAATTTGAATACATATTAAAACTATCCTATGTTAAGATCGCATATTTTCACGACATTTTTTTCTTGATATGTATCATAAATATGAATGCGCGCGCATAAGTATATGCTTATAAATGAGCATCAATCTGTTTATATTTTTAAGCAAATTTTTGATAATTTAAATATTTTCACTATATTAAAATTGCTTATGGACGAGTTTATTATATGCAATAATTTATATTGCATAATGTAATACGCAATAGATAATTATCCTGATTAGTTTACACCATAAAATGAGTAATTTAGATTATACCGCCTGATTAATAATACGTGTTGATATTATGATAAATAGGGAGTGACATAAATGGCACCACTTTTCCAGGAATAAAGGACCAAATTCAAAGTGATTTCTACAGTATGACCACATTTACGAGGGCTTTTGCGAATGGCACATTACTATGATTAGTTTCTGGCTTTACTGGTTATTTTATTTGTTTTGTTAAAAAGTTGTAAGTACATTAACGAGTGGATCAATTGTAACTTTATGGCCTAAGCCTTGCGCCGAAAATGATACATGGCGAAAGTTGGCATAGTAATTTCACTACATATTGTATATTGCCATGGCATAAATAGGTTATAAACAATGCGTCCTCTTTATGGAGCCCCCTGTTTGGTGCTCTCATTCTGTATGTAAATAATATTTGGGATGCACATTATGTATTATTTTATTAAATAAACCATGAATGGATGGGTGATTATAATATGCTGTCAACCCTTTTATAACGTCGAGATAAGGACCACACTATAGAAAATTAGGCATTCGTCATCATCATTACCGTTTTATATTAATATTGAAACAAAAAATGATCTAGATCTGGAGAAAGTGGCTAGTTTACAGTTTTGTGACACAAATTTTGATAGTCCTTAAAAATACCCAAAGCATAAATTTTCAATTTAATTAATTTAAATGCGGGTAAAGTCTTGTATTTCCATTACATGTCTCTATTGTTGATTCTAGATCTCTACAATTGTACCAAAATTCATCTTCTGTTAACAAATGTTGGAAAAAACTATCCTTACTGAACAGCCCCAAGCTCTCTGGAGTGCACTTTTGTCAAATGTTCTTTAGAAAAAAAAGTCAACAATCTCTGGACCAATTATGCATTAACCTTAGGCATTCCTAGTTTTCCATGAACATTTTTTGCTTCGCTGAGATGTCCGTTTTCTTCGCTATTTGCATTTCAATTTCTGACACATTTATTAAGAAGTCGTCTCCATATGACGTCCAATTTGAGGATCATCTTTGATCGACTTTATTTATTTCTTAAAGTGCATCTTCCACACATGCTTTGTAATAATATATCACTCGATAAGTTCGTAGGATATAATTCGTCGTAGAACTTATTGAGTGATGAAGAGACAGATTCCTTATAGACTGACATTCTTTTCGGCTTTTGACATAAAAAAATTACAAGTGATGTAATTATTTTGCTCCATGTGATACTTGTGTTCAATTGTGTAAACACATTCCGGATTGCTTACATAAAAACGCGCTTATTCAAAATTTTGGTAAATTCTTAAAATCAGGGCTTCGAACCGATATGTTTTTCATTCCAGTCTAGTTCCAAATATTTATATCGGTTCAGATCTGGGTTTTCTTTTGGAAAAAATAATGGTTTTACCGGTTAAGTTCCGGTTCGAAGCCCTAATTAAATCTGCTTATTAATTTTATACCGAAATAAATAAATTATCACGCCCTTCTCTTACATTTGGCAAAAATAGCGGATACTTTATAGTAGGTCATGATGAATGCTAAATGTAGTAGAAGCGTAATAAAGATGTTTTTGTCCGGTGGCCTCAACGTCTGTTATATATGTTCGACCATTTTAAGCCCTTCCCCGTGAAACGTACCATAATTATATTAATTAAACAAAACATTGTTCAAGACGACCAAGTAATATAGGCAATGCACAAGAGACAATTTCGGAGACAAAATTTTCAAGCAAACTTGAGCTAATTAAAGCTATCGTTGATACACATGTTGGGCGTACAAATTTGTAAAGGAACTTCTAACGACTTTATACTGTACAATTTCACAAATAATTTAATGTATCGAAATATTTTGATGGCGTATTCAACAGTCTGGGGCTTAAAGGTATTCCCTAAATTGGATGAGTAAAATTATTCAGCGACAAGAGCGAGTCGCGTAGAACAAGTAAGGGTTGTTAAGGAAATCTTTGCATAAATACACGTAAAGTATTTTAAGCATCGGATGTTTAATACAATTTTAAATCACATATTTAAAGTTATACTTAAACTAGACATCTACAGAATAATATATTACCTTGAATAGTAAGACGTATGTAAAATTATTATGATCGTATGATTCTTATAATAAAATGGATGATAATTTTTAAGCCTTTAAGTGTTGTATTTAATATATTTTAAAAAAGCTTAAATAAAAAACTATTTTACAATGAAAAAGTTGGAGAAATGATGACAAAATGATAAAATAACTAAAGTTTATTAATTATTTATTGAAAATTTAAAGGTAAACATAGTTTTTCCAGCGTCACCATGGAAGCAAAAAATGGTAAAAATCCATATAATTTTAACGTAAATCAAAATATGACTTTATTGAATATTAATCATTTCAACGCGCAACGCATCTTTTGAAACATATGCACAATAGGGTGGTCCTTATTTGGGTCAAAACATTTTTTTTTCGAATTTTTGATCAATTAACATCTCATGATTTTTTGTATCAGGATATTTCTTTATGACATGCCAAAAAAAGCATATATATTTTCCATTTTTTTATATTAAAATTTATATTAGATCCAAACTTGAATATGAATATAAATAGGGGTGAGTTTGAGTTAAGATTGAAATCGAAATTGATGCAATCGACAACTATGATTACCAATCACAGTGTCATCAGACTCCTTAAAAGATATGTTAATTAACAACTTGCTTTCTTGGTCCTTTTACTCTAGTGATATATGGTTTTAATTAGAAATTATTAGTACGGTAGGTCATAAATACTAGTCTTTCCCTCGAAAAGATAAGAATTTATAAACAAAATGCTGTTTGTGATCAGCTTACGCAAATTAAAGATTTAATACCTATTAATGAGCCATATAATCAATTGCTTTTAAAAGGCGAGAAAAAAGGTTTGCTATTTCTGCAGGTCGAGAGCTTTTGTCAAATCCCCGACTTGCTTAGTAATTGTACTTGAAGATAAACTTGCAACGGTAAATATTTTATAGTGTTCTGGGACTTTTGTATTTTTGAAGTATTTACTTCGAAAGCAATCGTTGGCTGTAAATGTGCTAACAATGAATTGCATTTGATAAATTTTATTTTTGTAGCTTGAATAATAATATTTAGGGGGTCAAAATAGCTCGCATGCTGTGGTTTGATGATTACTCTTTTAGACATATACATATTAAATTGATATTGATCGAATATGATGTGTATCATATTTATAATTTTTTTCATAGATTTTAGAGACCTTTCCTTTGATTAATCAGTGTTTAATCTATTAACTGCAAGTATAAAATATCATAGAAGATATGTTAAATGATTAAAGTCGCATTCGAATGTGTTTGATATGCTAATTTATGATAAAGTTGTGTGAAACTAAGTTCTTGCACCGAATTAGCTTTATTGTAGTGTTGAAACGTACAATTTTGATACTACAACGTTAGATACAATGCTTTTTTGATATTTTATGGCATTTAATAAAAATAAATCTGATCAGTGATCTGGCCAAAAGTCGGCGAATTTAACCAAGGAGTAAATTTGTCATGATACCCTTTGTATACGTAGCTTCTTGTCAACATTTCTGGATTTTATTTACGACTGCTTCCAAGTCGATGAAAACTGGTTTGGTCATAGTTTTCCACTTCGTTTTGTGTCAAAGAATTTCTCTCTTGTAAAAATCGAGGAAACTTTGAGTAAATAGACCAAAGGAAGTCGGTCTTATATGGAGCTGTGTACATCCGTGTACATTCCAGCAAAACAGATTTATTTAACAAAACCTCCATAATTCATGTGGCACAAAGATAGCGCTTTAAAATTAAGCCGATTCGATACAAGTGTACGTATAGGTTGAAGTTATGTGCGAATTATCACGACTGAAATAATTTCAGCATACCAAGATGTAAATTTATTAAGTTACTTTGGAATGATATCGTAATTAAATGTGGTTTCCGTTATGCGGAGCCCTACGGAGATTTGGGGGTTGATAAAAGATGCCGAAGGATTTGTTAATGTCGGCGAATATATACCGATATTTTCTCGTTTCGTTAATTTTCATTTATTCGAGTACAAGTAATGCGAATAAATAGGTTTCGACGTCGAAAATTTTGCATAAAATGTTTTGGGGAAACGAATTTAAATGTATCCCTCCATATCTCATTTCATCCCTATGGAAAAGTTTTTCGCCAGACTAGATCATCATATTTTTTTCATTTATAAATCGATTTCTTCCCATATTTTTTAATTATAGAAATAAATAATATTCAGAAGGATCTACTAAATTAAGAAGAAGTGGATCTTTCCTGTTACAGTAATCGTATATGGCATATATTTTAATATTGAAAGTACTTAATCATTCTGAAAAAATAGTTGTTGTATTAATCGTAATAAATATTTTAATTTTAAATATTTAGGTTTGGAAGAAGTGTTGAGTTTTCTGAACATTATCTTAATTATTAACACAATTTGCGATAAATTTAAGTTTCATTTTATGTTAACAAACTTAGCAGAAAATTTTCCAGGTATTCTCCGAGTAGATTAAGCGTTCTTTTAAAAAGAAGCTAAAGTGTTCTTTTAAAAAGAAGCTAAAGTGTTCTTTTAAAAAACGTATAAAATAATTATATGAAACAAAAATAATGCAAAGAATTGCAAATTGATCTCACGAGTATATTAATTTTTTTCCAAAAATGTATAATACCTTATTGAATTGTACTTTCAATGAAAGAAATGGTTCATTTCCAAGCAATATTTAATTAATTTGATGAAATAACCCATTAAATCCATTCACCACCGAATTTTCAAATCCATCAAAGCTTAAATGTGTGGTCGAATTCTTATTTGAAGTATCGCTTAAACGTTCTCTGCTCACACGATTGTCTGCCAAAAATAAACATTTACAAAACGACGTGCGTAAATCCAAAAATGGACTCCATTTGATATAAGGTAATGTCAAATCGTGTTAATATTTGAACAGCAAAAATCAACAAAAGAGCAATACAAATTCGGATCGATATTCGCTAATCCCCATAGGGCTGAAATTGAATCTTCCATAATATTTTTCGTAAGCATTTAATTTTTTTCATAATAAAATATTGCATAAACACGCGGTTTTGGCTTATTAAATGGCTGCTGTATGTAAAACGAGCATGTAAATATGTATATAAAAAACATGTAAGGATTCTCCTTGGGTCATTTCCTTCATGCACATGTTTCAAATTTACAGATATTATCAAGAGATTGCCATTTCAGCATGAAAATGGTGCGTGAAAGGTCGACCTGTATTTTTCACGCGTCGTTTCGTAACGTTTATTTAATAAGAGGCCGCATTCGATTTATTTTGTATGGAATATTTTGTACTTTGATATTTCATGTATACAAGATTTTTCCTATAAATATGGCAATACATTTTTTGCAAGAAAAAAATTTTAAGTAGCAAAAATGATTGGAATTTTCATATTAATTTTTTTTTTGTTAAAACTATCAAAACACTGATAATAACGCGATCATTTTTAATTTAATAGTGATCTATGCTTGTTTATAAGCTTATGAACCTAAAACCTTACAAGAGTCTAAAAATGCAATGCCTTTAATAAACAAAGCGGTCTAAAGCGGATTAAAGGAAATAAAATTTATTTTATTATTTGGAGCACTGAGTGGCCATAAGAGAGCCCGGACCAGCTTAGATCATGATTCAAGCAATAATGATCTTTTCGAAAGCCCCTCTAATCATTTTTTAAAATATTGTTTAACGACAATTGAAATATATTCTAAACAATTATATTACATCTTGAAATTGAAACATTAATACCGATAGCGTTCTTAATAAATAGCACTTAGTTTGGTAAGCCTTTCATGTAGAATCCAGAATATTCTCAATTTGCTTTTTAATTATTTGCCCTATGAAAAGTTTAAAAACGCTGGAATTTTAATATGACGGACAAATTTCGGTCTGGCTGAAATGTTTGCTATGGGAATTCAGTCTGGATGGAACTATGTCAAACAATAAATATTTAATTATAGTTTTGTCGTACTCTCAAAGTTTCCACAAATGCTGCAATTGCAACTCTTCGCTAGCATAACAAGCTGAATAAATTCAATTTCACCGATTACCAAATGTTTCACAACCAAGTATATAATGTCTTAATTGCTGTGATATTGTATTCGATTCTCGGGCAATGGTATTTTATTTTTTTATTAAATTATCTAGTGGACTTTATCTATCAATTATTAGTCTACCCTCTTACTTTACTTCTTAGACGATCCCTATGTGAAGGATTCATGCCATGTATATGAAAATCGGCATATGTAAGTCCTATTCATAAAAAGGGATCTAAGAACCCTATTGTGTACTATAGGCTAATTTCCAAGTTGTGCATCTTTGCTAAAGTTTTTGAAAGTATCATTTATTAACAGATATATGCTGCTTATAAGCATCATTTTAACCCATTCCAACATGGTCTTCTCAAGTGTAAGTCAACAGTCATCAATCTGACTCTCTAATACAGTGGTTCCTAACCTGGGGGGAATTACCCCCCGAGGGGTAAAACGGCTTTTCTGTGGGGGTAATGGCAATATTCATTTTCAGTATGTAGATAATAAATAAAATGACAGATGAGCGTCATATGGCTTGCACTCTCTTCCAAGAAGTCTCTCACTGTGTTCTAATGCCTTTCTAGTAATCTTTCTCGCAAGGAGAGGGATGAAGAGACGAGAGACGGAGACGATACAGTTTCAATTTACTCGAGCACTAATTTGCACTTTCGCATTTGTGTATTTTAAGTGAAATGACTTCTTCTTCTGGAAAAAAGCGCTTGTATAAAGAAGCATTTCTACAATGGGGTTTCACGAATATTGTTGACAGGAATATGGAAAAGCCTCAGTGTGTATATGTAATAAAGTTCTTGGTACAGAGAACATGAAACCGAGCAAACTTAAAGAACATTTTGAGAATGTTCACAAGGAGTTGGCAGGTAAAAAATTCGATTTTTGATTTCTTAAAAAAAAAGCGTTCGCAATTGGACTAAACCTAAAATTAAAAAAAACTTGCAAATGCAAAACAATTTCAACTTTCACATTAACCATCATTAACCCCTTCAACGTTTTGATTCATTGTTAAAAGTGTCATCCATAGTGACGCGATCTTTTCGCCTTTTCGATCTTTTCGCATCATATCTAGTATACGAAAATAGTATATCATCAAGCTCGAACAAGTCAGTTCCCGAGATGAATCATTCTTACATTTAACGTACGCAACAATCCAATCGGACATATCCGTCATTTTCTATTGAGGTTTGCTTAACTTTCACAATGCGGATATATCCGTCATACCCACTTTGCATGGACTTTGGTCTTGACGGATATATACGTCATACCCGCTTAAGGGGTTAAATTAATGAAGAAAGTATGTTAAAATTGTAATTTCCTATAGTTTTGTGCAATTTCATGATAAATAAAGGCATTGATCACTAAAACCATGGATAATGGAGGTATTTTTGATGTAGTGTTTACGGATTTCAGCAAGGCTTTCGATAGATTAGATCATGGTATCATGCTTCAGAAACTTTTCAAAGCAGGTATTCATGGTAATCAGCTGAGATGGTTAGGTTCGAACGAAGATGTCAGGCTGTTGTAACCAATGGATTCAAATCTAACTGGTGGTGCATTCCCTCAGGTGGTATTGGTATTGGAAGTGGTATTATATTAGAGATTGTGCTTTATTTTAAAAGCTTTAAGAAGAGAGACTCAATCGTAAGACTTTACGACAATGACGATAAAGTTATTTTTCAAGCATGGTCAAGATCATCTCAAGGATGGCGGTAAGAAGACGTCTTCTCTTAGTCATGGCACATGGCTCATTCTTCTATCTTCGAAGGTATCGGGCCTAAGATTATCATGCAGGGTTTATCTGTTTGCTAAGAAGAAGAGCCATTACCCCAATTCTTCCATTTTTACTGCAGTACTATATTTTTTAAGAGTAGTCATTAATCTTCCCACCTTTTTCCGAACGGATATCGCTTCAGAGCGCGCGTTTCAAATAAGGTAGTTTGCCTGCCGCACCCTGTATTATAGATATCAAAAATATTTCTCATTTATTGAACCATCGCAATTAATCATTTTGAAAAGGAATAGTTTGCTTGGAGCATAAAATGTTTAAAATTATGCACAAGTTGAACTGAACAAAGGTCTTTACATTTGCACTACATGGAGAATTTATTCTGCATCATTTGTATTGTGGAAAGGACCAACAAATTTGAAAGCTTATCGCTCATTTGCTTACTTTGATGACCAAATTTATTTGGACGACTTGTGCTTAATGGTTCGAAAACTGATTACATTCCGGTTTTCTGGAATGGGAAGCTCGAAGCAATTATTTTTCAGATTCAAATGTTTTTGTATGCATTTGTAATGGAGTTAAATGTTAATCCAACTGCGATTATAATCAATCAAGTCGACAAACGAATGGATGGGGTACGTTTGACTAACGAATGTACTTTCTCCGAATCGCCGGGAAATTCTCATAGGGACCATAAAGTTGGAAAGTGATTTAAACTTACGCCGGCGAGCCGACTCGCACACATCCAGGAACACGTCCCGCACAATTTTCATGTATTATATCGACAAAAGGTGGAATTTAGATAATATGATGTTTATGACGGCGGCAGTTAACATAACAGAAATTTAAAGCAAGATATAATGGGGGCAATTTCAGGATAGACACAGCTTTAGCGCGAGCTTACCCCCTTTGCCATTGTGGATTCAAGCTTTAAGCTCTCCCTTAATGGTCCTTTTTACAACCGCACATTTCTATCAGTCCATTTCGTTACAGTGCTCACATTCATTTAACCCTTTCAGCGCAACGGGTTTTTAATGCTCGGAATGGAAATTCACCCCCGAATTATGGTCACATTATTGGAAATACGTACGCGTCTGGAGGCACAAATGGAGGAAATTAAACGTATTCACGGTATGCAGAATGGGAGATATCGACTCGTACATGTGCGATACAAATTATTCAAGTTTTATGCTGTATCTTTGAAAATTAAATCCCAGGCATTGCAGGCTACTAATGTGGCAATGGGGTGAAATTTGCACGAAAGTGTGATTTATTTCTACTTTCCCTTTGTGGGGCTTAAGCTATACGTTAGGTTTGTCGTGGGTTTTAAGCAACGAAGAAACAAGACTCGAAAACTTATTTTTGTACGTGGATTTTCCGAGAACTTTCTAACATGGCGTAGAACAAATCACGTGGCTCTCAATCATTTAGAAAATAATGGAATAGCAACCCTTAATATTATACTAAGAAAACTATTTTTATACAATCGTGATTACACCAATGTATTACTTTATATATCGATAAGAAGAAAAACAAGATTTTAAGATAACACATTGTAACATATTTTTACAAATATGATGCATATAAATGACTTATCGTTATTCCATTATAACCACTGATAATAGCACACTCATTTTTGATCACAAGAACCATTTTATTATATAAGATATTTATTGTTTAATAACTTTTATGGGACTTTTGCCAACCAATTTAACATTGTTTTTCATAGTGAATATGTTTTTTTTCAAATCCACATCCTTTTATAGATTTGAACTCATAAGAATTAAGTCACTAGTTTGACTACTTAATCACGGATGTACCTACAAGTGATATTTGTAATGGAATTCTAATTTAACCCTATAGATACCGCGTGTACACAACTTTTTTTTTAAATATCACATTTTTACAGAAACTTTATTATTTGAGTATAAAAATGTTCCTAATACTATATTTAACCAAAATAGAATAAAGAAAATCATAAATTTTTGCGCTGCAGAAATGAAACTTTTTAACTCACAGGAAAAGTTTAATTTATACATTGTATTTTTTACCATTTCTTAACAATTTTAATTATTTTTTTACCCTTTGCCTGGGTCGATACTTTCTACTTCTTTCCAAGTTGTTGGTACTTTTTTAGCCGTTTATTCGCTTTCTTCCGTTCACTTAAGATTTGCACTCTGCCTGTACAGGTTTTTTAAAAATCCATTTCACTTTTCAACAATGGAAATTGTTAGCTAAAATAAGAAGCTGTGTAATATATAAAAAGTGCTTACTAGTTGCTTGTATGCTAGTTGCCTCTAGTGTGTGTACACACTTGAGACGGCGCTGCGCATGCACATGTGTGTGTGACGTTGAGGCGGGGGCGCTCTCGGGGGCAGAGTCCCCAGACGGTTCCCCAACCTCACGTGCTCTTCGCTAGATAACTATTTATTCCACACGAGAAATAAAAAGAAAGAGATCTGGCTGCAGGAAGGACAAACTCCCGCAGCCAAGGCTAACCGACGACTCCCGCCTCCTGTGCGTCACTACCCTAACAGGCAACGGTGCACGCGTAAGAAGCGATCGGTCGGTATGCAGGTGTAGTATCCGCAGGGCCACAAGAGATGGCGCTGTTAAAATAACACATTACACCTGAAGAGAGATGAAAGATGTCGCTGTTAACAGCGCTACTATGTGGCGATGGTAAACCGCCTACGCTACATATGTGTATATGGATGTATGGAGAAAGTAAAAACGATTTTTCTTCTTTTTTGCTGACCAACTGCCGCTGGGAGTTTAACTTATCTTCTCATTCAGTCCAAAATATGTATGATATTTTGTCTAAATTCTCTTAATAATCAGAGTTATTTATTTGCCTATTATTGTAATTGACGTCGAGTCAAAGTTATTGTATGTGAATTTAACGCTTAACTGGTATCGTGGGTCAAAATTGACCCAAAAAATAATAATCATGATTTTATTTGTGCCCATGATAAATATATGAGCAAAAAAGGTGGAGTTGATTCTTTGGACCGAAAATTTCTCGATAGCAAGAACTCAAAGATTGTCATGTGTATTTTTTTCAGCAATATTGAATATTTGATTATCTAATGGATTTGTACTTTGGAAAACTTCGAACTTTGAAAACACGACTGATTTAAAAAAAACAGAGGTAATTAAGTACTTGTATGCTAGCACGACTTTCCTAAATGTTTTTTTTTGTCTAGCAATAATTTAGAGCAGCGAGTGACCAAAAGTAATCAGTGACCTGCGCGGATCATAGCTTGGATCGCTGTAATCACCGAAGTACTTAATCGATTTATTGAATTAGAACATGAAAACTAATACAAACATATTGAATATTTTATCCTCCTCACGTAATAATTTGGATTCGTTAATAAATACGATATCCCACGCTTTTATTCACGTGTGTTACTATTGTATGAATCACGACTAGGAATAGAATGAATCTATATTTAAAATATCTGGAGAGCCAAATTAACATTTACGACTACGTCTGCCGTGTGCCAATAAAGAGGTAGGAGGACTAAATTTTGAAGGTTAATCATATATAAATTTAGCACATGTGGTTGTTTTATATCATGAAGGTTAACCAAATTCATATTGATAGTATTAAAATTTTGTTATTCGAACAGAATTTAATTTTTTATGTCTTGTAATCATGGGAATGTCTGTGAAAAATATATTCAAAGCATAATATTTAAGAGCATTATGCCAGGTTATTTGATATATATTAGTTCTAAAATCGATAAGGTCTCTTAAAAATTGAGATTTTGATATTATTTCATCGTAAGTGACTATTGTTAGAATTTTCCAAGTATTTAATAAATTATGAATTTAAGTAGATGAATCAATTTGAAGCAGAATTTTCTCTTTCCATTATTGTATTTATATAATAAGGGTATTTTACGACGAGAAATTCTCCTCCGTCCGACAGTAATACCATAAAATTAATGTATAAGGTCCTTTTCAAAGGTGTCCCTTTCTCATATAATCCTTTCTTATGGCCCAAATAAATACCCTTACATATTCATCACATCATTATCTTCACTAAGCATCAGAAAAGATAAGAGAACATATTTTGTATAGGAAGTTCAAGAAAGGATATGAGCCTACATTCAGAGATACTGTTGTTAACAAAGACGGTGCGTATTCCGAAATCTCTACGCTTATGAAAGCCCCCAGTTCGGAGCGAATTTATAATACAATACACAAGTAAGGAGGATTTGCGCAAAAATTATATAAGGATCATTCATTTAATGAATCAAATATCATAGTATTAAACTAAATTATATATAAATCTCTTTTGTGCGGGGAAATAAATCATTTGCTCGTATGTATAGATGGGAGTGAACCGATTATCCAGTTTTATGGAGAAAAACCTGAGCAATTGTTCTTTTGTAATGTACTTTGGTGCGGTCGAGCGAAATACATTATTTTCCCCCACGATTGGCTGGAAGCAAAAAAAATATTCGACTGGAGGGCTCAAGAAATTGCAAAACCCAATGCGCTGTATTCACTTAGACGAAGGACAAAAAGTAAAAATGGATTATGATGCTGTGTTTTCTATTAAAAGCGATTCGATTGAAAGGCTTTTAACGGGCTTCTATTGAATGGAAATGGGACTAGAAATCCTGGATTGAATACTGATATTTGCTTTTTTGTAAACCACCCTAATATGCTATCTAGAAGGATATAATAAATTGCTTGAGGGTCGCAAGCTAGAGGTGATTGAGGGACACTGAATAAAAAAAAAACGTAGTGATATATGCGTATATTCGTATTTCGTTTCAGCATTTTTCGATCTAAGCTATGTTATATGCATGGTTAAGCAAATTGAATTTAAATTTGAGCAATCAGAAAAAAAATCTTTATATAGATAAACTCTTATGTTAAAATTTAGAGTTAAACATTTTATAATATAGAGTGAAAAAACGATCCCATATAATAGAAAAAAATGTTAAAAGTAGAAAAAATCCTACGAACTAATTGAATATTGTATGCAGATAAAATTACACGAGGGCTTAAGTTAGGATTTATTATGTAAAGCGGAAAGTAATGTCATTTTTTTGTTACTTGGAGAAAAAATTTTTTTTAAGAAAAGCTATACAAAATTATTCAATCAAATGAGTACCATTGTTATTTATAATTGTCCTCCATAGATTAAGTAGATTTTTAATACCACTTTCGTGAAATTCGGCCGGTTTTCCACTTAAGTAAGAATCCAAATGATTTTTCACTTGTTCCACAGAAGTGAATTTTTTTTATCACAAAGCGAATGTTCTAATGACTTGAAAAGATGATAGTCTGAAGGCGCAATGTCAGGAGAATATGGTGGATTTTGCAGCACTTCCAAATCCAGCTCCCTTATTTTGTTCTGCGTAATCCTTGCTGCGTGTGATCTTCCATTATCATGCTGTAATATTCTTCTTTCGGTTTTAACTAACACTGATTCCTTTTTGAGCATTTCCCCTTTTTAACCTATATAACTGTGCACAGTATAATCTCTGCTGTGACAGTTTGGCTAGGTTTTAATAATTCGTAGTGAATTACGCTAAAAAAATCCCACCAAACACAAAGGTGGACCTTTTTCAAGGATAGTGACGGTCGAGGGATAGAAACAGGTACTTGATTTGAAGAAAGCCACTGTTTTTCATTCTCAGGCTGTTGTTGAGGACCTACTTCTAATCTCAAGTAACGATTCTTCTTAAAAATGGATAGGTTTTATATCTGGACAATAGTGATGAACAAATGGTTTTCTGTTGTTCCAAGGCCGTTGATGACAATTAGTGCGGTACCCAAATTTCCTGTTTATGTTTTTTTCCGAGTCTTTTCAAATGGTCTTTTATTGTCGACCAGAGACAACCGATGTCTAGCAATAATTCCTTTATTGTTTTTCGAGGATCAGATTCTACCAGAGAATTTAATGCGTCATCATCGATTATTGGAGGTCGTTCTGATTTTGGTTTATTTTTCAAATCTCTGTCGCCACTTTAGAATATTTTGAACCATCTATGGCATTTTCGAATATTCAATATGTTACCATGTGTATCACAGATGCTCTGGGTAGCTTATTTTGCTTTTAATCCTTTTTCGAATAAAACCAGTAAACAAGATCGCAAATGGGTCTCATCAATTTCTGGCTTGGACATTTTCACTATGGCTAAAAAAATATAAAAATATTTGAAAAAGTAAGAAAAACAACAGAGCTTCAAAATGACACCAACCTTGACGTATTCACTCGACAGCAATCCGAGACAAACTGACGGCAAAGACGCAACCAAAAAAATGACATTTCTTTCCGCTTTATCTAATATAAAAAATAGTGCTTAACATGCTGTATTTAAGAATAAATAACAAATTAATTACATTTTGAGCATCTGGACAGTAAGAGGTTATTATGACGAATAAAATATTATTGTAGGATAAAAAACTACAAAGTGGTTCATTATTATTTGTATGAATCGTCTAATATCATAAGAAAATTGTGAAAACGTATGCACGTAATTCTTGTTCTTATATCTAATGTCTGATCCCATTATTCGCGGTGTGTTGGTAGAATGTAACACCCTAGGATAAGAGTTAATCTTCCTGGGATTACTTAGAGATTGGCTTATTTAGTTTGCTTAAATCTTGTATGTTTAAATATATATATATATGTTGACAAACATTAGCAATGCTTTGCAGAAATCGATCATATGTATTTGTATCACCTACGACTGTATGTATGCCAACGCCCGCAGCAACAAGCAGCTGGTGCAATACGCAAACATATCTTATGTTATAAACTGATAATATATTTAGAATTGATGTATTTCAAAGCAATTTGATAAAAATTAAATAATATTATTGCTATAACATTAATTTCATCAATATATGCAAAATATACATGGTTAAAAATTTGAATCCTTCTATTGAGTTCGTATGAGTTACATATTATATAAAGCATTCCGATTTCTTTTTCCCTATTGTTTGAAAATACATTTTTATTGTAGTCATCGATACCCAAGGAAGAGCTAACTTGGTCACAAAAAGGATATGTGAGATAAGGCTGGAACTTCTGTCAGTGCGGGTCCATTGTTTAGAAAATAGTTCAAATGTTAATTTCTTTGTGCTCGTATTGGATGTTGGCGCAAATTATTTTAGTATGGGAATAAATTGAAGTTCATTTTCAAGTTGAAATACAATGAAATAGTTTTTAAAGTATCTTTGAATTAATCCGTAAATTTGTTCAAATTTTTAAGTTTAAATTAATCAATTCATAGGCAGAATCTAATATATAAAAATTAATCTCTGTTTGTTGGTATGTAATGCGCTGCCATACCGTTCATCCGATTGCAATAATCTTTATCAATTTACTCTTTAAACTTGCGAAAATAACATAAGCATAGTAAAAATATTGTATAGATGCACCATGTTGGCGCATATTGGTCTGGTGAAATAAAGTTTGAGCTGCGGGGAGAAAAAGGATGCGCGCGCAATACGGTAGTTAAATCCCAGCTCTTCGACTCGCGCTACACATGACCTGAAGTAATAAATTATTAAGCGCTGATGGCATTGCAATGTATGCCGGATATTCGCTAGTATAAAATAAAATAAATGACACATTCAAACATATTGCTTACTCATAATATTATACTAAAATATTTTAACAATGGAAGTTAATTTTTGAATTTCATGTATTGTATGTAGAAAAAAATAGTTATTTTTAAATTAAAAGTTTGTTCGAGGCCCAAAAAATATATTGCATCGATAGAAACTCTACAAAAGAACCCCCATATTTGCTAGCCCGTGGTCTCGAGCCTCCTTCAATCTCCTGTCCAGAGTAATTTTCAAATATTTCACTTGGGATTTCCACTCGATGTAGCTGGACCCGATGACTGGTGGATCCGTTTGACGACGGTTGTGTTTAATGGAGAACAAAGTAGCTTCTGATTTGTCTTTACTCAGTTAAAGTTTCCAGTGATCATAGGATGTACAAGCTGCGTTCAACGACCGTAAGAAATGTCTAACTACTATATTGCCGCTTTGAGAACTGGCAAAGTAGGCCATATTATTAGCTTAGTACTGAGTAGTTGACGTTTCTCAGCGTAATAAGACCGAAAAAGGTCTTTTTTGCAAAATATATTTGAAAAAATTGAGTGAAATCATTTCATGGATAAGACCACGATGCCATACAGAGTTGAACGCTTTTTCGATGTCGAGAAGTACCATACTGGAATTTAATTTCGTGTTGCAGTTTATCAAAATATGTTCAATTAGTCCGGTCAAATGAAGGGCCTAATACTAAAAACGAACCAATCGTCATTATTAATATTTGAATTAAATTCATCCAGTTTATTTAGAATCCGTTTTTTAGTGCAGTAAGTAAATTAATGGATTATTCATAAGGTTACTGATATCTTTTCAGGGATTAAATAATGTTGGTTTTTGTCAAACAATATGATTTCTTTAAAAAGTGAAGATTTATGTTTATACTAATTTGATGATGGTTGTTGTATAATTAATAATATTTTTTTGTATACGAATCCAAATTAATATTTCCTTCGCATTAAACATGATGTATCCCGCTTGTTGATGAAGCGTTTGCTTTATTTCATTTTTAGCCCCGTCTTCATCGAGTAAACATTGGGGGTAGTTATTTTTCACATTCCCCAAATTATTTTAACCAGTCAGCGGCTTTTTTTGCTGTTGTCGATTGTTTGTTCGGCAAAGATATGCCGTGCCTAATAATTATGTCCAGTCATTACACACTGAATCAATTCGACTGTGGGTCTTCGTTTGTTTGTACATCCCGACAAGAGTGAATTCTGGGATTGGGTTTCAGCCCGATGGACAATGGAAAAATTCAACGGCTTTGACCACAACAATAGACCGTGTTGGTCCATTGTAGTGAATCTGAATAGCCATGAACTCTCGCAAATCCCATCGCGCTGATTAAGTAACTGCGTTACGGCTTTTAATTGCTTTAATCTCGCCATGGTGCGATTAATCATAAACGGGTCCATTTGAGAGTGTGTCCATTTGTATAGAAACGATATGCGTAAATCATGTATAACTATTCAATTTTTTTCCAACAATAAACCCAATGCCGGGGCATTGTTCATTGTGGGAGGCAAACGCCTGCTAGGCGGGTTGTAAAAAGTTTGGGGGACCATAAACTCTTTTGGGCGCCCATAAAAAGGCTATTGGTGGAGCCTTAGATGACTATGTTTATAAAATAGTCTTAAAAGGATTGTGACCGGACTGAAAAAACTTTTAAAACATGTTTTAAATTTTCATCTCGACTCATAAGTAAGCACCGAGTAAATGCTATAAATTTTTAGAGTGCGTCAAAGTAATGGTATTCAATACGAATTCGGCAATTTTATAGACTAAATTTGTTACTCGTATATATCAGTCGCCATTCACTATATAAGATTAGAGTAGTTCAATTCATAAATGTATTTTAAAATTTGATCCGATCATATATAAAGGTGTATATATATATATTAGAAGACTACATTAAAACATATATTAATTTAATTATATTAATCTTTCCCTTACCGTGCCAAAAAATACCCACGCGCTACTATGATATGTATTTGATACACCATATGAAATTTTGAAAAATTCTGAACCCTGTATGTATTATATTTCATATCGATATTCCCATTATTAGAGTTAATGAGGATTTTTAAAAAAAGATATCATTCAATGTGTATGATAATTTTTTGTAAAAAATACAAAATATTTTTGTGAAAAATGCCAAAAAAAAAGGAAAAAAAAGAATAAACAGACAGACATACATTGATACTATTTTCATATTTTGGGGGTTAATACTACATTTGCTATGTTTCATATATTGCCAGGGTTGTCAAAATATATTTTTTTTGAACATTTTGAAAAAATACCCAAAATTTCACCTTTAAATCGTCTTAATTTTTTATCTGAAGTCATAATGTAATCATTATTTTATGTAAACGGATTAAAAATAAATACTTCTTAGCTCCCAAAGTTACATAAATATGTGCAAACGAATGAAAAATGTCAAATTCTAAATTTTATAAACAAAAAAAACTAAGAACTATTTTGAATTTAGTTTAGTTTTCGAAAGTTATTTAAATTATATCTTTTTGAACGATTTGCTAAATGTCATACAAATCATTCAATAAGTTGTTAAACTTGAAGTGGTACCAGTTTGGAAGGCCAGGGTCAAGAAATACTTTTTATGTTTAAGAATTTTTTATTAAATTAATTTACGAAATTTGTTCAAATGGGTCACTTTTGTTTCGTATATATACATAATACCATTTCCTTATTTCAAATGTAGTTGTCTGAAGTAGAATTTCCTCTTTCATTCTTGCAAAGGCGGCGCTTATCACACGATCTCCAGATCTGACACCACTGGATTTATTTGTCTGTGAACGTGCCCTATTTCGTGACTCGCATGGTCCCCTGATCTGACACCATGGGTTTTTTTTTATCTGAGGACGTGCCCTATTCCGAGACTTGCTGGTTTTTTTAAAATATAGCTCGTGGCTACATAAAAAAATTATTATCTTGACAATAATTATATTTTTGTTAAGGACAAGCCATGAGCGGAATCTCAGAATGAAAGACGATGGTGAAATGATTGTTTTAAAAATATTTACTCATTATGGCCCTGCCTATTTTTATGAAACGTTTCCACATTCAGGAAATAAGAGTAAATCTGAACTGAACCGATTGATTTTTTTTTATAATCTAGATTTGAAGCCAAACCTTCGATTGGGTGATCAATTATAATTGATATAAATTTGTTCTGCAGATTTGGGTTCGTATTTTTATAACAATTCTTATCATGGAAAAGTACAATCATTTTTATTATAATATTGTTTTAATAAAAACGCCCTGCATTTTGGGCTTTGACTTCCATGAATATATTTTACAATTTAGGTATGCTTTTATAGTTGCCGCAGATCAAATTTATACAAGGGTTGTATTTCGTAGAAAAATAATATTTATCTAAGTGAAAAATATAAATTTACATTTGAAAGACACAAGATAAACTGAAAAAATAATAGATTTATTATTTTAAAATATCTGACGTTTCCATATATTCACCCATAATATTTTAGTGTACTAGTATGAATATATGAGATGTCTTCTTTTTGACATATAAATTAGCCTAGTTGAAAAAATATATGAATGGGGATGTACATTTGATTTATTTACACTACGCATTGAAATATTATTATTGGGCCGAATGAGGAAATATGCTCACAGAGTTGAGACAATTAGGTTTGAGTATAAATTTTCCACAATGTTTCTCTTATACGTTATCGTTTCGACGTTATAGATGAATTAATAAGCCATTGTGTGGAATTATGTGAGAGGTACATTAATTAACCTTTGTCTAGTGCGTGTTTATACGAAGATGTCTGTATGATGTTTGAGCACAGAACCTTTTGGATCGTATATCTAATATGCCATTTAATTTTAGAGCCAGAAGGTTACCTTTGAGACAATGAATCTTGGCCACAAACCACTATTAGGACGTAGCGTAAGCCAACCTAACTTGTAAGAAGTAGGGTCTTTAAAAGGCCTCGATCTCGGGTTTCAGCGCAAAGGACTCGGTTCCTAGGGCGTCTTTGTGGACCGATTTATTCAATACGTTATTTAAATGATTTAGCATGGAATCCCAATCAATGGTCTGGAAAAAGCTTCGTATATACCGGGTTCTATAAGTAAAAGTCCTTTATTATATAAATTCAATGGATATTTTCAGCAGAAAATTATTCAATTTAACTGAAAGAATATATTAAAAAAACTATATAGTAATTTATAGGATCAATTATATTATCAGTATGTACTATATATTTAAAACATCGTAGCTTTATTAAGTCTTCAGAATTTGAGTTTTGAGATGGATGCTTTACGATTTATAATATAACTCTTCGAAATGCGTTTTTCTGAGCTGAGAATATTCATAAAAATTGCTATTTTCAAGTATCATAGATATCTTTATTTTCAAAATTGTTTCCCAATAAATCAAAAATGTTTCAAAAATAGTCACTCGATACTCTAAATTAAGTTAAAAACTATATTTAACTTTAAAATTAACATATATATTATGTAATAAAATCATAATACACATAGTTATCGAGCGTTCTTACAGAAAAATGAACGATATAAAGACTACGCGATTAGAACATATGTACATTGATATTTTTCCTATGGTCGATGTGAAATTATTTCAAATGGGTTCATATGTGTGATTATTTTTAACTTATCAAGCAAATAATTGTTTTTAAATTTAAACAAAAAAATATTTATTACAATGATTGAATCGAAATAATAAATTATATATTAAATTCAAAAAAGTTGTCGAGTTTCGACAATGCTGTGCGAATTTATTTCATAAAAGTTTGCTGTATTGGAAGCCGGCTGTTTGATTTCTGTCAAAGGCTGAAAAACTTTTATCATTATCGAAAATTGACAAACAAATATTATCTATTAAATTAAGATGAAATAATATGATTAATACGATTTATGAAAGATTAATCGTCTTGAATTAATTTGATGGTAAATCAATCATACAATTTTATTCACGGAAAAGTTATAAAATTTATGGAAAATTAATATTTTTAGCCTTTTAGCATTGAGTTTTATAAATTGTTAAATATTTTATATTTCAATCGTTCCTATGGAATACACAAATAGACAAACAGAAAGACACACATCTATATAAAAATATTAGATTTAATGAATATATTATTGTATGGTTATATGGATATATTAGGTTGATGCATATATAACGACGTATTTTAAAGGAAAAAAATTGACATTAACAATTATATACATTTGTGTCTATTTTTATGCGATAGATACGTTCAACGGGGAGTCGCATATAAAAAATCCGCATAAAAAGACTTAAACTAAATAGAAAACCGAGAGATTGGTTCCGTTATTTTTAAAAACCGCATAACTTCAAATCAATGCGATGAAATGTAGCAAAAATCGCACAAAAAAAACTTACGAAGATTAACTAATATTTTTTTTACGCAGTTCGTGATATTATTGATCTGTAACACATTTGTACCAAACTGATTTCCAACAAGAATTTAAAATGTATGGAGTAATCTGAGATATTGCACTTAAAACATTATTTAAACAGTTCAAAATTAAAAACTTTTTGCAAACTTCAGGCACAGTTAATGACTCATTCTCTAGTTTCTTAATAATACTTTTTAAAAGTGGACATGATGCCCTGATCTAGTGGCTGAATTAAATATGTCGCGTTGGGTGGAAGAAACACTATTTTTACATTTGGATGCTCTAAATGTGGATGAATTTTATATTTTTTTTATGCGCTTTGAGTTTTGTGCTCTATGCAAAAATGAGGGATAGGTTCCATTATTTTTAAAAACGCATAAAAATAAACCCAAGTGTAATTCTCATTATTGTTAATTAATGTCTCCCATTGTTTTGTCAACTTTCTAATCCTTTAGAATAAAAAAAAATGAGTTTCGATGCAAAGAACGTGTCTAGTGCTGTTTTCACCTCATCTGTTGTATTAATTTTTATTTGCATTTAAACAAGCACAGATGTTAACACAGCTGATTAAAAATAATATGACATAGAGTATTTTGTATAATAAAAATACGACGTTTCTTATATTATATATCAACCTAATAGTTTACTTTTAACTTTTAATATTGATTTGAATAAATTTGCAAAAATATTTAATTAAAACGACGAAGCATTTTCAACGGTGGCTGTTAAAGTGTTATTAAGGTATTGAAATGAAATAATTATTTGTCACTCAAATAAAATTTGCACAGCGCTCGGACGATGTTGATTTATAGCGCCCTTTGAGCGCTACCCCGCGCTTCAAGGCGCCTTCGTAATGTGGGGGAGAGCAAAGGACGTTTCACGTAATTAGAATCACCCCCGAAGAAGGCTTTAAGTTTTTGTTAAATACACGATATAATTTTTCAGGACTTTCATGTGCCGGGGGTCAAAGGGGTGTAGCGAAAAAGGCCACGGCCATTAGGGGGTTAAGCACTGTGTACCTTTCACCCCTTTGAGATGAATCATGCGAACCATTAGGGTATGTTTTATGTATGTCGGGCTCGACAGCGTATGTGGCAATAGGGGAGGGACGGGAAGAATTTTGCACGGTGGGTAGAACTCACAGGATCGGGGAGGGATGGGAGGACGGTGGCGACGCGGTCGGCAAGAGAATCAATTCATGGCCCGTGTAAAATTTATAACCTACGCGTGAGATACTATTGCGTTATCTTATTAGTTGCGCAGTTCTGGTGTGGAGAGTAGAAAAGTAGAAACAAATGGCGCAAAAGAAGACATAAAATAAACATCCTAAGTGGGAAGCACGATCGATCAAATTATAAGGAGCGAAATGGAGTACGCGTCGATGAACCCTCGAACGGTCCCAAACCATTTTATTGAGATGTTGTTTTATTATTAAGAATTATTTCAGGCAATGTGGCTACTGGTTCAAACTTAACTCGGGAAATTAATTTTATTCGACTCGGGATAATAGTGTGAGATAACGATCGCTTTATATTTTATTCAATCAAGCGAGGGGATGTTGTTAAATCGAGAAAATTATATAATTATTGTAAAAATAATGGTATTCGTGTGGTCTTAAGCGTCCAATTTATTCTTTAAAAAATATTTTTATTCTTCGCCCTTTTGTTAAAAATTCTGCAAAACACAGAAGAGAACTTTTTGTTGTTTTTCAAGTTTAGCATAGTTTTTTTCGTTCTTCTGACACTTACTATTTAATGTAATCAGTTACATGTAAACTCACTTTTTAAGTTTATAAAATGAATAAAATATATCTTCCATAACACAGTCAAAGCTATTTTTTTAATAAATAAAAAAAATGTATTTTTAAAATAAAAATTGATTTGCAGCGTGGGCGATTTAACATCCCTACGCAATAGCGCTGCTAGTCTGAGCAGATTAACAGCGACATCTTTCGTCACTCTTCAGGTGCAAAGTGTTACTTTAACAGCGCCATCTCTTGTGGTCCTACGGAGACATTGCACCTGCATACCGACCGATCGCTTCTTGCGCGTGTATCGTTACTGATTGGGTAGTGACGCGCAAGAGGTGGGAGTCGGGAAGAGTCGTCGGTTAGCCTTGGCTGTGGGAGGTCGTCCCTTCTGCAGCCAGATCTCTTTCTCTCTCGTGTGGAATAAATAGTTATTTAGAGAAAAAAAATCCAAAAAAATCTAAAGCAAGAGAAGAGATATTTTTTGAAGTTGCATGTGCTGATGTAACGTTGGAAAAAACCCTACAGAAATTACATATTATTAATATACAGATCTATAATTATAAATTGTTAAATAATTAGATCAATGTGATCCTTAAACTTGCTCAAAGTTGTTGTTTAAAACATCTTTTTAAGGTCTGTTTAGGCCATTCAGAAGTAATTCAAAGTCAGGAAGAAATCCATCTTATTTTGTTCCATTTTCTCTTTTCACAGCTTTAACTTTCCTTGAAATGTTCTTAATTGCCCTGTTAGTTTAATCACAGTGTGATTAGCCTATTAAGCAAATTTATGACCCGATCAACCTCGTTTATAAAAATATAAAATTCTTTTGATAATCTCTTAAAAGTAAGAGTTTCTCCATTAAAAAATGAAACAGTTTTATTTGCGAATTAATTTATTTTAGTCTTGCATAGAAGTACTGATGTGTTCCAAGCATTGATGATACACCATCATTGTGGATACTGTGAAATTGATTCCAAGATTCTAAATTTATAAACAGTATGATTTAAAACTGGTGGAATACGCCATTCGCCAGAGAGAGTGATTTGGCCGCGAGAAGGACGTACTTTCGCAGCCAAGGCCAACCGAAACCCGCCTCTTGCACGTCATCACCCAATCGGCAACGATGCACGCGCAAGAAGCGATCGGTCGGTAATTGCAGATGTTCCCGCAGAACCAAATTAATAATATATCTGCAGGAGAAATAGTACAAAAAATAAGTTTTGTGAAAATACCCTTATTCTGTCATATTGTAATTATGACATGCCCTCTGACTCCACAGAGGCCAATGCCCAAAGTTGTCGACTTTTATGTCGTCTGGTTGAATATATTATAATAAATTGGGAACAGCCCCCTTTTATTTTATACCCATAAATCACTCTCAACTGCGATCATACAGTGGGGCGAACTCTTTATAGTTTTTCATAAAACGATAATTAGTATTTCATCTATAAATTCATTTTAAAATCACGTTTAAATTGAAATATGACAATACGTCTGCCAAACGCTTTATTTTACAATATAAAAATTGCTACCCTTAAATATAAAATTATTTTATTTTAAGCGCATTTGTATAGAAAATGATTTTTATTATTGCGTTTCTATATTTCGATGGAGTTGAAATCATGATCAGATAATAAAATAAATTGGATCGCCAGAGATTTTATCCCTGGAGAACACGACTTTAAGTACTTTTTTATGGTAGATCTCATATTACGAATGTATTTGGCGCTGCTGAAGAATTTTCTAAAGAGCGCGGAATAGGAAAAATGTAAAAGCACATATATGCGTATATGCATACAGGTTTTTCTAGTAAATTTTAAATAATTTACTTTAACTGCCCGAATCATTTTTTAAGTGTTCCAATTATTTACATTGGATAAAATAATTTTCCTGTTCTAAATTTACATCACTAATTCGTATCTTGAAGGTAAATATGTTTTTACTGGCTCTCTTCTCATTTCTCGTTGCTTATTACTTTAGAAATATTCTAGGAGCTCCTTTTTTGTTTTTGATTTTGATTTTCTCAGCTCTGATAAACAAAGCACTAATACATTTGGGTGTTATAATTGCAAAAAATAATATCGTTCCTTGTTTCTCAAATGGTATACGATCTTGTCTTTATAAATATTATATTGTTTTAAAATTTCTATTGATATTTGCATATATGTTTTCAAACGCATGCTAAAACGAAATGTATTAAATCTTGAATATATCATTTGTGTATATTTTTTCTACAAATTAGATATATACGCATTGGATTTATATTTACAGTTTGAGAATACAAATTTTGTAGGCTGCTACCAAATTCCATTAATTTTGAATATTTTCAGCGATTTTATCATAATTATTTCAAGGAATGATCCTGAAAATATAGTAAAATGTAATAAATAAAAATTAAGTTTTTAGCTGTTAAGTCAAAGTCAGACTACATGGGGTTGGCGATAACCATTTTCTGCCTCTTTTTAACGAGATGTAGTTATTAATAACGAGACAGGACTTACGTGAATTAAGATACACCAAGCAGGGAGAAGGTAGATTTTTTTTTTTTTTTTCAATATATAAGTAACCACCAACAAAATAGGGTCTTTCTTAAGGTTAAAACCTGATGAAGCATTTCCAATTTCAAAGTTATGTGAATTATTTTATTTTCGTTAACAGTGTAATTTTCAAAACTGGGTTCTATATAGAGAAACACCTGATATTAGCCCGAACGATTTTAAATAATAGGATTTCTATTGCTAAATTAAAAATTCTATTATTAAGAATTTTGAATTAATTAGGGGGGGGGGAGGGGGGTAAATGGGAGGTCAAAACTTGGAACGATTTACATGGAAGTGTGAATCGTTCGATGAATACGATATTTTTTCTCATCTGGAGTTAGGGGAGGGAAGCGTTTCACTTTTCGTGTCGGTTAACCGGGCCTATAGAAGTTTCAATCAAAAAAAGTTGTATGTCTTATATTACAAAGTTGAAATAATTATTAAATAAATCATTAGTTTTCGTTTTCATTTCTTAAAATCTTATTGATACTGTACATGTAGTGTCTACTTTACAAAATAAATAAGGTGTTTCGTGAAAATTTTAGGATTTGAGAAGTGTTCTGTCACAGGAAAGGTTTGAGAAGCCCTAGCCAAAAGGATAATACTCATAAAAAGGAAATCATTGTTCAATTACAAATGGAAGATTTGAGCAGCATTTCTTTGGGGGCGCTCAAAATTGGCCTTCAAAAGCGTTTTTTCTTTTGAATCCGAAGATAAGCGCTTCTCGGAAAAGAATTAAATAACAAAGAAGAGTATGAGAAGCATTTTGTCATCTGGTTTACACGCAATAATACACTCGAAAGCGTTCAAAGTAAGCGAGTCAAGTCGAAAGGTCATTCCGCGAGGCGTACGTAATTCGAGTACGTATCCGCCCTTAACAGCAAACAAAAGCCACTCACATGAACACCTTTACCGACATACTCCTAATTACAAAACCGACCGGTTTCAAGTTCGAATCCCAAAGTATGCTTAATTACTTTACGACCTCGACGAATTGTCCGGACCAACTTGGAATTAGGCCATAAAGATCTCCGTCCCCCGCCGACTAATACACTTATGCAAATTTCTCTAGCGTAAAGATTTCTAAATACCGGAAATTCCGACGATTTTTAACCATCCGACCGACGAGGAAACTTTGGATAATGTTCAATATTTTAAATTGTGCGAGCTCGTCGGTTAAAACTTTATTTCTCTTTGCTACGAGTCGCGGTTACAACATTTTCGCATTAATAATATTACTTCCATAACAGAAACTCGGCGGATGCGAAATGTTCCATGGAACACGTGAAATTGAGCGAGAGCCTCGATTGAGTTAAAAAAACTTCATTTTTCACTCAAACAATCAATCTTTAAATGAAACAGGCATATGTGAAATCGAATTATATCGACAGGGAAAAATTCATTCATACTCTTAACCTTTTCGTGAGTACTTACGGAAATATCCGTTTTGACCTTCACTATTCAGAAAGAGCACTCTTGTGCATTGAAGCTCCGAGGCGGACAGAGACAAAGAGAACTTAGCGCAGTTCAGGAGACTGAGACGGATAGCTTCTTCATATGCATCGCATGATTGTATAGATCGTTAAGCCCAAATTTATCCACTTATAATGATTTCGATTTCAAGTGTGTTATTTGTTTACGCAAAGAAACGACCGAATATTGTGTGTTATCGAGAGTGTTTGTTTATTTGACTGCTTGCTGTTCTTCGCTGCGTGTTGAATGAGTCTTTGTCCAATTATCATTTCCTTCTAAAGGAGGAGCACTTGAATCGATTTTTTGTGCATTGTTTATGTAAAGAAATGACGAGTGTTCATGACAAGTGGCTCTGCCTCGAATTGAAGATTGTCTTACGCTAATTAGGAGCTGACAGAAAGTAATCGGTGTAAAGCGATTATGACATCAACGACTTCATCGATTTTAAATTTGCTCACTAACGAAAAGGTTAATCAATGTCCCCAACTAAATTTTAAGCAATCGATAATTTTTTCGATTCCCATAGAAGATGTATAAGAAATAATTATTGATTTTAATTACGATTGCCAATCATTCATTCATAAGTATGCTAAATTTATGAGTCGTCTTAGTATTTATTTTTTCAGATCAAGGAAATCAGATACATCGAGACAATCGATCGGAAATATTTATATTTTTGATCATAGACAAATAAATTCAGTGATGTCAGATCTTTAGACCGTGCAAACCACGGAATAGGGCACGTTTCCAGAAAAAGAAATCCAGTGGTGTCAGATCTGGAGACTGTGTAGGCCACGAAATAGGGCACGCCTCCAGGCAAAGAAATTCAGTGGTGTCAGGTCTGGAAACCGTGCGAGTCATAGAATAGAGCCGTCAAAAGTATTAATTTACGCAGAGACAGAGACACCCACACACAAACAGAGACGGAGATATCCACAAAATTTCCGGTTAATTTTTTGGTAATATTACGACCACAGTTATCTGTGACTTGGTGTCAGTAATCTAATGGTGTCAGGTCTGGAGACCATGCGAGCTACGGAATAGGGCACGTTCTTTGACAAAGAAATCCATTGGTGTCAGGTCTGGAGACCATGTGAGCCACAGGATAGGGTCGCAAAAAAATCCTAATTGAAGGAATAAGCATTGCCTTTGTAAAAATAAAAAAAATGTGACAACTATAAAAGCATACCTAAATTGTAACATATATTTATGGAAGCCAAGTCAAAGCCCAAAATGCAGGGCGTTTTGATTAAAACAATATTATAATAAAAATAATTGTATGTTTCCATGATAAGAATTGTTATAAAAATACGAACCCAAATCTGCAAAATAAATTTACATCAATTATAATTGATCACACAATCGAAGATTTGGCTCAAGTACAGATTTTTATGTAGCCACGAGCTAAATTTAAAAAAAGCCAGCGAGCCTCGGAATATGGCACGTCCTCAGATAAAGAAATCCAGTGGTGTCAGGTCTGAAGACTATTCGAGCCACGGAATAGGACAAGTCCCCAGACAAGGAAGTCCAGTGGTGTCAGATCTGGAGACCGTACGAGCCACGGAAAATGATTAATTTTTGCAAAAATTAAAGAGGAAATGCTACTTCAGACAACTACAGTTGAAATAAGAAAAAGGCGCCGTGTGTGCATACGAAGCTGTCATTTAGGGAATAGAGGGCCTATGTGTGAAATGTAACAAAAGATCTTACAAACTCTGAATATATCTCTATAAAATGCGCGAGATTAGCGCAATTGAAGCGAAACTTCCCAGCTCCTAGAAAAAGTTTAATATATGCATTGTTTTTTTTTACGATGATTAAACGATGAAGTTGTGTTTGTGTAATATATAATAAAATAGACAAGCTAGTGGTCTAGTGATTGTTTTATGTATACAAACATCTAAAAAGTATAGGTGACGCGACGCATAGTATTTATATGATGTATGCGATGCTTCTTTTTCCGACCAAGTGCCGTTTGGAGTTTCATTTTTCGTTCAAGCCAATTTGCTCCATAGAAATTTCATTTATTCTTTTTATGAGCTTTATTTTTAAGTTTATATCAAGTAATTTATTTTTATTTATTTAGAAATTTATTCACAGCTTACGCCATATTACATAAAAACAAGTGAAATGAAATACAATGTAAAAAAAAAAAAAATAATGTAAAAATAAAAAGATAAATATAAAATAAAATAAAGATAAAAAAAAAAAAAAAAATAAAATACATATAAATATAATAAAAATAATAAAAAATATAAAATAAAATAAATATAAATGAAATTAATCATAAAAAATAAAAATTAATAACGATAAATAAAAGAATAATCAAATTTTTAGAAAAACAAAATAAAAATATGCATAAATATATATATATATATATATAATAATAAAAAAAAATAAAACATTAGCAATTAAAAAATTAAAGAATAATAATAATAGAAGAATTAAGAAGATATTTAGGGGGGCCTAAATATTAACCCTATCCACCTCTTAAATAGGATAGAGGCGAGGTCGATCGATGCTGATCTCACTAAGGCGTTTCCTGAAGAGAAGACGCGGCACTTCATAGACACTGCAGCTCTACGAAGGAGCGCCTCGAGTTGGGGAATGCGCCCGTAGAGGAACATTCCCGATGCACTACAACTCCTGGGCAGCCCGAATAGTGCTCTATAACAATTGTTATATTGCACCCGTAGCTGTCGCATGCTGCTCTGCCGGAACTGTGTCCAAAGTTCTCCCGTGTACATGGACGTGCAATACGTTAGGAAAAGCTGACGCTTGACTGCATCGCTGCATTTAAAGAAGCGTCGCGCCAACATGTTTCCCCGCATGCACATGGCTCTTCTTTGCCTGTCTATATCGGCATCATCGCTGAGATTGCCGTTGAAGATATGCCCGAGATATTTAACCTCCCGAACTACGTTGAGTTCTTTTCCCTCGATGGATACAGGAGGGACGTGATCCGGGGCCTTCCCGTCTCGGAACACCATCACCACTGACTTCGATATATTGAATGTCAATTTGTGTGTGATGGTGTAGTCCACGCAGACGTCCAATAGCGTTCTCAGTGCCTTGATTGAGGGCGCCAACAGCACCATGTCATCAGCATAAAAGATATGGTTGATGCTCCTTCCACCCACCTGGCAGCCCACTGCGGTCTCTCTGAGTGCCGCGGAGAGCTCGTCCATGTACAGGTTGAAAAGGTCTGGCGACATAGAGCCACCCTGTCTGACTCCGCACCCAGTGCTGAAAGAACTCGACAGAAGACCATCCCAGCGAACCGAATAGCGCTGCCCTCGATACCAACTGGCCAACAGATCGACCAGAGTAGAAGGGGCTCCTCTCTTCAAAAGTTTATCCCAAAGTAGACTTCGATCGACGCGATCAAATGCCTTGCTAAGGTCGAGAAAGCAAGCATAGACAACAGTCCTTCTGCTGGTGTAATACCTGATGACTTGCTTGAGCGTGTAGATGGCCAAACTGGTAGAAGTGTTTGATTTAAAACCAAACTGTGCATCGTCGGTGTAAAGGTAGGCTTTTAGCTTCCCGTGCACAATTTTTTCCAGCAGTTTGGCCAAGATGGTGGCGATTGCAATGGGTCTGTAGTTATCAGTCAGTGTCGCAGCGAGTTTAGCCGATTTGACAATCGGAACAACTACAGACATACTCAGGTCGGCAGGCACGTAGTTATGCACGAGCATTCCGTTGAATAACGTTTTCAGGGCAAGCAATAAGGAAGGTCCGCCGAGCGCAATGTGCTCGGCACAGAGTCCATCATGACCACAAGACTTTTTACCAGAGAGCGTTTTGAGTGCGTCCTTGATCTCGCTCAAAGTAATAACACAAGCAGCGTTATGTGTCGACAGAGCTGAAGACCGGGCAGAAGAAGAAGCGATCGTAGCGGAAAACATCGACATAGAGAAATGTTGCCTAAAATTTTCAGCAGCGTCGATCCCGGTGAAACCGTCGACGTGAGCCGGAGGGCCGGCCTTGGAACCGAGCGCAATTCCAGCCAGACGCCAAAAGCCTCCAAAGTCACCTTTTTTATAGGCCAGAGCTATGCGATCCATCTTTTTTTGTTCATTAGCGTATCGGCAGTTCTTCAGCGCGAGTTTAAAAATTTTTCGCGTTCTGATTCTGCGATCGGCAAGCGCTCCCTCAGCAGGGCGGCCAGCAGCTAACCAATCCTTGAAGGCTTCCCTCGCGTCGCAGTACACATCCGAGACATTTTCTTTCCAACCAGCGATGGCATTAAATTTCTTCGCGGATTTATGTTGTTTACAACGACTAAATGCCTTAATGGCTCCAGAACGCATAATCATCACAATATTAGCGTAATGACTATCAATTAGAGCACGATGCTCATTAACAGTGCAATTAGTCGTGCAAAACTGTTGGTTCATGTACTTGTATAAAGGTCCAATAAGATTGGAGACGAACCTTTCATATATGAATATGTCGTACGGCGAGGTCGGCCTCCAACTAGCGGGATCACTGGGACGATTCCCATGTGAGGGGTCGTCAAGGTGGAGTTGTAAGTTACCCAGCGTAACTATCATGGGACGGTGATCTGACCAGACTGTGTCTTCGCGAACGATCAAGCTCAGAACGGATGACTCGATGCTCTGGGAGACGATGCAATGGTCGAGCCATCTCAGCGAGCCGTGAGAGTCACTGACATACGTGAAAGTCTCTTCGGGCAGTTTCTCCCTGTCGAGGATCGTCATATGGCTTTCGCTACACATTGAGGTGAGCTCAGACCAAAATCGAGTGCCGGGGTGGGCGTTGAAGTCACCCATGAAGATAAATTCGCAGGGAGTGTTTTCTTCAATAACCGCGTTAACCAAGCCAAAGCACGAACAGAATTCCTCGAGATTCTCAGCGGAATCGGTGGGCATATATACTGAGAACAGTAATAGGTCGGTATTCGGCCGTTTGATTTTGATACCTTGTACTCTCGGGCTTTGGATGTCCACAGCTATCACTTTGATGGTTTTTCGGTACAGGATAGCTACACCACCGAAAGGTCTACCGACCAGCGGGCCCGCACTGCTGTCCACTGAGGAAGTTCCCACACCGTCAAATTCCAAATGAATACTTTTAAGAAAATTTAATTCAGATTCGAGCAGCCAAGTTTCCTGCAGCAGGACGATGTCGACCTCATCGCATAGGTCTGCGATATAGTGTTCGACTCTACGGAGGGATCTGCAATTGAAGCTGACAATTTTTAGTTTATTTAGCTCCATTTTTGTGGGTAGAGATTCTTCGGTAGCGACGAAATAGAATTCCGACTGGCCATGTATCAGGGGACATTAATTTGCCCATCAGCGAAGCTTCGGCGAGGACCACAAAAGAAGCAAACTTACAGTCGGTATTATTAGAAGACAGAAGTCGCACTTTGCATTTGATATCATGTGTTTTGCTTAAATATTCTTCTATGGTTTGCGCTGCAGTCGAGGGTGCAAACCTAGAGATATAGACCTCCGCTTCTGGCATGAAGACCTGGAAACCGGCGTCAGAACCAGTTCCTTTAATGTTGGCATTTCTTCGTCTACGCTTGACCGTAGTGAATCCATCGCTGGGTGGTTCACGGGTTGGCTTAGGCGTAGGCACTTTGATTAACGTAGGTGACGGCTCGACCATAACAGCTGGACTAGGAATTGAAGTCGCTTTGCGCGGATTGTATCTATTTGTGGCGAGAATGGTTTAATGGAGAATGGTTGTGTCGAATATCCAAAAGATAGATTGAACAACCGCAGGGTAAACATTAGACGGTACTGAACGCGCAGAGTTAGTGTATTGTTGTATACTATAATACGAAATGGGACATGTTCAATTATCTCTTTTTTACACACACAAAATTGAATCACTTGTGGCTCGCACACTTTATGTTGAGCACATCTGGTCAAGTGGCGTTCTTGGTATTTTTTTCAGCGCATAATAGTGTTTTACCAGCATGTGAGGTCGCTAAGCTTGTTAAAGTGGCGACACGATTGCAACGACAGTAAATTTATGGATTTTTACCGGGAATTCATGCTTTAGCAATATTATTTTTGTTAAAAAAAAACTTGTTTTTATGCAATCATATGCAGTTTAAATTCTAAGGGAATCTCATTAAAATGTCATGAATATGGATATTTTTATAGTTTTTATTAATATTATTAAAGTAACTAACAGGATAAGCGGTTCATTTTACTAGTAGTTGTAATTATGGCCGACTTTAAACACAGTTGAGATAATATCATTAGCACAATGTTATATACTTTGCTGGAAGATTTTCTCTTCTTTAAGACGTTCTATTCACTTAAGTGCACTCTTTCACACAGTATGGATAGAAACGATTGCATTTTGTAATAGAATTAAATTGACAATTTTCTTGTATATATAATACGATTCTTTAAATGCATTGAAGGGTAGGTTTCGACGCTTTTGAGTGCTTGAATATTAAATAAATTAATCTATTAAGTCCATAGGGGTACACACATTCGGTATGAATGGCGAACAAGTGTCTGCGAAATGTACGAACGATAAATAATTGAAGTATTTTAAGGCTCTAAAGACTATTACACGGCACTCCGCGAACCAGTGGTTGGACAAAATTGGAGTGTTATAGGTCAAATGCTGGACCGCCGGTTTATAGGCCATATCCGGTTGCACCGTAAATCAGGCTGGCTGTTTGCATCCGGATAATTTATATGACGCCTCTGCGTAATTGTGAATTTGATATTGCCGCGCTGAAAGTGTTAATTAAATTGGTCCTTCGTGTGCGTGAGGCTGCATGCGAAGTGCGCGCTTTTCATTTGAATTTTTAATTTTTACTGCTTACTTCCGGAAAACCCGGAAGTATGGACGCACCCTTAAGTCCATCATTATGCTTGGATCTTATTTAAATTTCAGAAAAGCTTGAGTAATGTCTTCGTTAAGAAGCTACATATTTATACATCGCACATGCCCTTTAAAGTGCAACTAAATCAGGGACGGTTTCAATTTAATTAGACGAAGTTAACCACAACAAACATATTTTAATTCCAGTCTAGTATAGCCATAAAATAGATAAATAGTTTTAAATGTTAGCATGGATGCAAGTCAAGTTTCAGCTCTCAAAAATTTATGGATTTGTATATTTCATTAGCATATTTATTATATTTATGCCCTGGAAATTTGTCGTTTTACTCATATTTGTATAGCAAATAGTAACATACAAACGTGTACTTAACATGTTCACCTAAGTGGCCCATTGGGGAAATTATTTTTAAAAAGTCTTTCAATATTAATAATTTTTTCAAGATATAGCATATTTGTGCGATGCTAAAAAACATAATTGTATTTTTCAAGGTTTCACTTTTTTAGCCAAAAAGATGTTTATCGTGATTAGGGGTGCCAAATATTCGTAAAATTAATTATTCGAGTAACGAATATGAAATTCAAATATAACCCGGAATTTTGCTGTACAAATGTATTAGTGATATTTAAAAATTGAGTGCCTAATTTTTCTACATAGTTTCCTTCATTAGAGTTATATTTATTCTTTTGGATAGGAAGCTTCTTGTTCCTGTACTGAGAAAGAAAGAAGGCAAGAAGTAGCATCCACTGTTGCGCAACGCGTTTTCTTTTAAACAAGGGGGGGAATTTGAAGTCAAACAAAATCAAAAAGATCAGAATTTTATTAAAATTTCAATAAATATTTAAAAAAATACAAAAAACCTTTTCAGCTTTTGTTGAGGTTAGTGTATCGAAAGTAGAAAATCGTAGAGAATATCTAAAATATCACAATAAAATAATCAACTTTTTTTATCAGCAATTGTGTTGTTCAACTTTTTTGAAATTTTTATTACTTCTGTTTTATTGTTAATTATTTGCTTACTTCTAAATCAGATTTGTTTGACGACGAGGGAAGAAAATTCCGTGCTTTTAATAATAAAATATTAACTCTTTAACGAAACGAAATAAAATTGCGTGCGGACTTCAGATAAAATTTTCACAAAAATGCACACAGCATATGTGTTGACGGTCTATAAAGAGTTAACGCGATTAGCGTTGCATTTCTTCTTTCTTCAGTAACATAGTTTTAGAGCCAAGAGTATGAAGCGCCCGTGGCAAGTATCTAACTTGACCTCCCCCCCTCCGAAATCGAATTTATTTTTTAATGTTAACCAATACTATTATTAGTGTCTACGATGCTTCCGTGATCGTACATATCATATAAAATATCTCAAAAAGCGCCAAAACAGGGTGGAGTGGCTATATGGTTTATATGTTCAATCGGTCCGCTTTTCGGGCCGCTGATATGACGAATGAGCGCCTCGTCGGTATTCTGCGTTTTGCGCCCCAAGCCCAGTTGCGCAGGGGCTTGCTTTGGATTGGATGAATTGGAAAAATTGGATGATTTCCATGGATCTACATACGATAATCGATCGATATAATTAGGTTTTCACTATTATAATAAAATATAATTATAATATTTCATTCTGTATTCTAAACAGCATTGAATGCTTTGATCATAAGAAGATCAAAATAACAACCCCATATACGGTCATTGGATTACAAAATATTATCGGCAATGCGGTTGATCTGAATTTACGAAATTAATACAATCAGTATATATTAGAATTGAGATGCTCTGTATGTAGGTCACGATGTCCTTGCGTCTGTTTATAACGTTATGTGCTTGTTTTCCTCAAATTAGTTATTTTCATCCTTTGATATTCTGTTGTGATGAATAGTTGGTATTAGAGGGTGTAACGAGGTTCTATCATGCTAGGAACCATTTCGTCAGTATCAACGATTTTATTTTCGTTGTGATGGAAATGGCTTGTCCTTATTTATGAATGGTTATTATTTATTTAGATTAGTGACAGCAGAGAAATTGCTTTCATTATGACTCCTTATACGTTGAGTAAAGACGTTGTTTAATAAATTGTAAACGGAATTAAACAAAGACAAAAGGGAAGACAAAAAAGACAAAAGGAAGAAGGTAATTTATAACGCAACAGCACGATTTAAATACAACTTTTTCATATCCCTACATCGAAATGTGGATACATTTTCTTATAGCATAAAGATATTGTATATAATCCATCTCCTTCAGATTAATGAAGAAAAAATATATATCATTCCTGTCGTATGGAGATAAAAACTTCGGCTAACGCCTTTATGATTGACGTCGACCGGTTATTTCGCAGTCGCTTGAAATAATTTTTATTTAGAGTATAATCAATGGTTACAGTTTATATGATATAGCCCTTTAGCCAAAATTTCTGCTAGGATAATGCTTATTATAATGATTAGGGAAAATTTTAGGCTTGCGAATAAAATATAACACGACGAACTAGCACTGAATAATAAGGCAGTGTGCTTAAAATACCACACAAAGTGATGTTAGGTGTTAATGAATACGAAACGTAGGCGTTGGGTGGAAAGGGGGGTTTCGGAAGGCACAAAGGAGGGATGATTTTCGCAAAACCAAAAACCTGATCCCTCACCTGTACTAATTCGAAGAGCACACCCTGCGATTGTGTTAATTGCACAATCGGAGGAGGTGCAGTCAAATATGAATAATCTGCTTCGTAAACCATTGTTTCCGATTTCAGTCAATTTGAATAAACGCCCCGAGACAGTTTAAGATTTGATTGACTGCAAATTTTAGCGATTAACGATTCAACCATTAGGCTCCTATTGATTTTCTTCAGGCTATTCGCTAAGATTATTATAACTAGGTCATTAGAATTCAAGTTAGATTTTCAGAAACCAATAGAGCAAACAACCTTAAATTATAATAGTCTATTAAACTACCGAGAACAAATACTTGCATTTAGAATCGATTGCTCATTTTAGTTCACGGGCTTTAATTTTAGTTCGAAGCTGGAAAATGTTTGCCAACAAATACTTACATAATAACGAAAGGATGCATAAGTTGTGGACCATTAGTAAATCTTCAGGGATTATATTAGCTAATTGTGTGAATAATGATTTGAATGAAGATAGATAGATCATATAATATAATAAGTTGATGTCTGAGAGGCGATAAGCCACTGAAGAATCAATAAGTTGATAAAATGATAATAGACTGAAAAATAATGAGGAATATGTGCTTAATTTTTTTCCCTTGGGCTAAAATTGTTTCTTTTTGGGATTGTTTCTTTAATCAGTACATAAATTTTGATGTATGAGACTTTCTTTCACGTTCTCTTATCTCTACAAGGTTAATCTTTTTTCTTATAATATATATCTCCTATGTTTTTGCATTTTTTAATTCTATGTGTATTTTTTTCTATTCCAGCTATGAACAATAAGAACGTCGATAATATCCTGATATAACTGCTGTTGTACAATTTTGTATGCCATCAATTATTTCATAAAATTTCTTATCGCTCTTAGCTTAATAATATATTATAGTTAAAATCCATTTTTTATTTAAAAAAGAGTTTAAGATTGCATGTATTTTAACACATTCCCGTCGGGCTACGCATATGTTTGTCTATCATGTTCTATCATGTTTTGATGCAAGACTTTGTTATATTATAACCAGCATAAATGGTGTTGATCTTGTAGATCTATGGTGCATAATTCATTATTTAGAAAAATAGTGAACTGGCCGGAGAGAGTTAAAAACACAATCCAAAAATAGATAAATAAAACACTAAATAATTCAAATATCATTTTGAAAATATACCGAAAGTAACATTAAAGCATCAAGTGTTTCGTCATTTAGCCTGGATCTGATTTTGGAAGCCAGGCAACTTGCTGCTGAAAATGCACGCTCAGCCTCCACACTCATTGGAGGTATCGTCATCAGATATTTAAATGTTAGTTCAAGTTGATGACCGTGTGAGCCCCCATTTTCGTATAACACCATCAATGTGACTGATAAAATTCTTGTCTGCTGAGACACGGACTAAAACTCGCAAACTTCCCGATTTCCCGACAAATTATTTATTTCCGTCGCTGCAGATGAATACTTATATATTATAATACTTTGATGTGATTCGTGATTATATTACGGAAGAATACAAAAATTCTGAATTCCGTATTTATTATATTTCACATCGATATTCCCATTATTAGAGTCGAGGTGTAGTAAATACATCACCGGTAGGGTAAGATTAATATAACAATTTGAAAAAAATATATATGTACTCTATATATGTATACATAGATTAGACAGCTACTGCCCCTAGGCGTCGCCTAAGCATACCAATTAGTAGTTACGCCACTGTTTCCAAGCGTCCAGATTTTGGCGAGAATGTCTCGATTTAGTAGCCTTCAACGTGCTAGTGAGGTGTACGATTTCTGTTAGATAATTTCATTTCAATCCCGAATTTTTGGGGATTACGGGATTTATAAATTCTTCTATAATATTTTCGGTATATGAAATATTTATAATTTTTGATAATTTGAGAATGAAGTCCCAAATGTTTTATTTATTTTTTCTAAAAAAATCTAATTGTTAAAAAGTTAGAGCATATTTATTGAAAAATATTACTATTGTAATCAGTGTCAGGCAGAAAATTCTATTGTTAACCGAGCGGGAATGTGTTAAAGAATTTTACATCCATCAATATCGAAATATAATGAAATTTTGAGTGATGATATAGACATTTCGAAGGATATCTTCTTCATTATTATTATACTAAGAAACTCAATAATAAATATTGAATGTATGATAATTTGATGTTATTCCTAATTCAAAAGATATTTCGTATGATTGATTGTGTAATACTTCTTGATGATTGTGACATAAAAGATGAAGTTGTTTAAATTGATGTTATTAACTACAGTTGATCTATAAAATTAGCTTTATATGAAACTACCCCACTAGAAAAAAATCAATGTGATATTTGATGATATCTAATTTAATGCTTGTGAGAAATATTTAAAACATAAAATTTAAAGGCATCAAGTAACAAAATGATAAAATCAAAAACTTATTTGAAAATTTTCATTAAAAAATAAAGACATGAACGTAAATATTGAATGCTTGAACGTAGCATTTACTTCGTTGCAAATTTACATTAAATAAAACTTTATGGCAAAAATGTCTTCAGTCTGATAACATGAACGTGTTTGTACAAAGCCTGAATATTGAGCATATGGCCAGATATTTGTTCGAATGAGATTATACGTCTGAGATCCTCAGCATTGAATGGATATTGCAGATCTATATTAGTTCTGCATTGAAATGCTTTTAGCCGTTATATGACGTTGACAAAATTGAAACTATAATCCAAGTTGGAATTTGAAAATGTTTATTGAAATTATTTTATCATAAGGGGAATTATGTCACTGATCTTTTGTCAAATAAAATGTAACATATGTGATCAATTCATTAATCTCAAGAGTCAACCAAATACAATGCTTATTTTTGAATAATAAAAGAGAGATCCAATTTTTTCATGTCACATTTTCTTAAGCGATGAAGCTCATTTCACAATGGATAGATTCGTCAATAAGCAAAATTGTCATATCTATTTTTCATAATTTAGCTTGCTATCTATATGTTTCTTTATTTTCCTATGTAAAATATTTATGCCTTGTATTTTTAATATAATTGATGAATTATAGAATATATACGAAATTGTCCCATCTTCAGCTTACATAATTGTCATGGATTAAAGCATTCATCTGGATGAAATTTAATCTGAACGGGAACTTGTGAAATGATTTTCCATAGCTGCCTGAAATTGACAGAGGCTGAAAGCAAATCTCCGTACAGACGGAAATAGCATGACATTTTGTCGATTATATTTGAACTAGCTTTATTGTCTTGTATGCAAGTCTAAAGTTATTTAAATAGACCCAGGAAATGTTCAAATCAATACTTTGAAATATGAGATAGTTTGATCGAAAGTTAATATTTAATAAGCAGACTTTAAGCTTCAAATGAAATAGTTCTCTAAACATTTTAACTCAATTTTAGCCTATCGAGTTTCCAGATTATAATATTTGCTGTGAGCTGACTGCGCCTGAAATATTTGTTTGCGTTTACATTGTGAATAACAAATTTGTTAATTACATATGTAAAAGCTAGACACATTTGCTTGTGGTAATGAGTTTTAATACGATTGTATAAATCTTTAGAAGGAACTCGACGTTGAACGACTTAAACAAACCCGCATGTTCGCCTTTTCAGACTTAAATTTATAATCCATTGAAATTAATTAAAGCCACTTTTTTATGTGAGTGTTCAATGAAATTAATGGGTTTTGTATCGTGTCCGATTTTGATCAGGATTTAATTGGGTATTTACAAGAACTTCATTACTATCGAGCCAAGCTTTTATGCGACGTGAAAAGGATTTTGATTCATCAAAATCAAAGGCCTTCATTAGTACATTAGTTAATCAAGGTGTTGTGAATCAATGAGGAAATCCATTTAGAAAATTCGCTATAAATGCACTCCCGTGCCAAATTGGGTTTCAGATTATTTTGCAGGATGTGACTTTGAATTTTTTTATTCATACTTTTAATGGCTCGGTTGAAAGAATATTTGGCCCGGTGGGAAATGTATGGTGAAAAGAGGCACGGATTAAAAGTCGAATTTGCTAAAAGCCAGCCTATGTAAGTATTTAAATATAACGCAGAGCTGTGCTATAAATATAGATTTAAAAGCTGTGTATGTGAATTTCAGTAAAAGGATAAATATTAACACTGCAAGGTCTAAAGACGATAATGTTAATTGATTTTATACACTACACGTTGCTGTATGAAAGCATAAACGTGATAAATAACAGCATAAGATCGTAAATTTAGGGCTGAATATTTTCCTAAATTTAAAAAAGAGATCATTTGAAATTATGATGTATCAGAAATTTAGATGTTGAAGAAAAAATATCTGTTGGTAAGTGACGTTCTCATTTTTCATAGCCAGAATAGAAAAAAATACTAATAGAACTCAAAGAGTAACTAACTAAGAAGAAGGGTAACTGGTGGTGATTGGAAAAATTGATGAAATCAATGCATTATTCACTTGAGCGTTGTGCATATAACTTAAATGTCGCAACGAATTTATTTTATGGCCAAGTGTGGATTTTTAAAACGTCGCTAAATCCAAATTTTTGCTTGCAAAATGCTTCGCGAGATTTTAAATTTTAGCACGTTTTATAGTATTTAAATTATACATAGCCGCCTTCCACAAATCCTTCGGGCACCGGGAGGCAAAATTATAGTCACATGGGAAATTAAGCGTTGCAGTGATGTCGTGGGATGACTTTGAGATTAGAATATCTGTGTAACTAAGCAAGATCGTTATGTTAGTAAATATTTGATGTGTCATTCAAACAATGGTGTGGCCACTGAAAAGAGCGATCAAATAATCATCATGTGCAGTCTATTTATTCATTTTTTTTTATAAATTCATCTCTTGATATTTAAAAATTATCCTAGTTACAATGTGGCATAAAATGAATTTTAGCATAAAGTTAGCGTAGTTATCACCATTAAGTAGCGTCTGCGTTGGCAGAAAATGCACTTACCTTGCATTCACTGCTGAACAATACAGTTCCCATGAGAGAAGATGAGAAACGTTCCTTACAACTCCTCTCGGGTTTGACCTCTTAATGTCTTGGAATTCACCTATAAGGTCTTATATAACCGTCTGGTATGGTCGAACACATTGAGCAATTTTATTCCTTTGTAATTCCACGATATTATATCATTCTAAAGCAGCTAGCATCATTAAAGAGCTACCTATAATAACTCTTAATTAAAATTTTAAATTTATGGTATAATAGGCAAAATATGTCGTATGGGTCGTTCGTTGGTAATACATAATTTGACAATGATATTTGCAAATCTTATAATATTTTTATCGTCTTACATTTTTATTCTAAAGACTTGCGCTCAATTTTTAAATTGCGAAATCATACACCTCACCAGCACGTTGAAAGCTACTAAATCGAGACATTCTCGCCAAAATCTGGACGCTTGGAAACAGTGGCGTAACTACTAATTGGTATGCTTAGGCGACGCCTAGGGGCAGTAACTGTCTAATCTATGTATACATATATACAGTATGTGTTTTAAATTGTTATATTAATCTTTCCTTACCGGTGATGTATTTACTACACCTCGACTCTAATGATGGGAATATCGATATGAAATATAATAGATACGGGATTCAGAATTTTTGTATTCTTCCGTAATATAATTACGAATCACATCAAAGTATTATTGTATATAAGTATTCATCTGCAGCGACGGAAATAAATAAGTTGTCGGGAAATCGGGAATTTTGCGAGTTTTAGTCCGTATCTCAGCAGACAGGAATTTTATCAGTCACATTGATGGTGTTATACGAAAATGGGGGCTCACGCGGTTATCAACTTGAACTAGCATTTAAATATCTGATACCTCCAACGAGTGTGAAGTCTGAGCGTGCATTTTCAGCAGCAAATTGCCAGGCTTCCAAAATCAGATCCAGACTTAATGACGAAACACTGGATGCTTAATGTTACTTTGGGTATATTTTCAAAATAATATTTTAATTTTTTAGTGTTTTATTTATCTATTTTTGGATTGTATTTTAATCTTTTCTTATAAATAAATACAATTCTTTCCCCTTCAGATTATTTTTTATAACAAATCGACTTATTGGTAATGTTTGATCAAATTTATCAATGTAATTTCTTAAAGTATTGAAAATCCCGGCGGAAAGGAAATATTAATTATACAATAAATTATTAATTCCCTATTTTCATCTCTTTATCGCATGATTTTTATGAGCTGAAATTGGTGCCTTTTTAAAATAATTATAACGTGGTTTTTATCACAGTATATATTTATGTCCATGTGTTTTTTAAACGGTTCATTATAGAATATAAACAGAGCAAATGCTTAAATCTAATAGAAGGCCAAATTTCAGCAGGGCTGAAAATAATACCTGTTTTGATTGTACTTTGTTATTGAAAAGTGTCTGGAATACACTAATGGGTTTTTAGAAATAGACCCGGGTTTTGTTAGCTAGCTTCCTACAATTTGTAATTTGATCAATTTGTCGATATGGTTGTCGGCTGGGCGTCCAAATGAAAACATTCAATTAGAAATCGCGAGCGCTCTTCCGTGTTGAAAGCGAAAAAAATAAATAATCCGATATTATCGAATACCTGGAGTGGTTATCGCAGTGATTCTCAACCTTTTTGAAGTCACGGTGCACTTTTGACCATGGCATTTTTTTTCCGTTGTCCACCCAAAATGATGTCCCTGCTTAACACAATAGAAGTTATATGATCAATCAAAAATCAATTAATGTGCTACCTGAGCTTGTTGACTTTTGCAGATATCATAAATTTTAGATCTATTTAAGGAAGGAAAATATCGTGCAATATTTTCTTCCAATAAAGTTAAATGTTCTATTATTACGGAAACAATTTCCTCGGGAATGTTTTCGTTAAGTGAAGTTAAAATATCTAATTTTTTTCTATTTTCGAGTTATTTTTTTCAAAAATCCTGTAATTTTGTCAATGGATGTTAAAAAAATCGTTTTTCCCTAGAACGCTTGTGTTAACTTTATTTAAGTAATTGAAAATATCTGCTAAATATGCCACTTTAGCACACCAATCATTATTCTGAAGACGTTTTACAAAAATCATCCATACCTTCATTTCGAATAAAGATTAACAATTTATTCTTAAGTTCTATAAATAGACATAAAACTTTACTCCTAAATAACCACCTGACTTCAGTGTGAAAAAGCAAACACTCGTACTTACTTCCAGAGAAATGTAAAGATTTTTAAACATGAGTGTTTTTAAAGGTCTTGATTTTATGAAATTTACTATATTTACAACTTGATCTAGTACATGTTTTAGTGCTGCTGGTAATGTTTTCGAAACTAAAGATTCTCTATGCAAAAAAACAGTGCATAATTATAATATTAGGGTTTCATGACTTTGCAAGGGTAACAAATCCGTTGATTGAGCCTATCATTGAAGGAGCACCATCTCTACAAATTCCTACACATAACTCCCGTGATATTTTAAATTGTTATAAATATGAAGAAATAGTATCAAAAACATCTTGTCCTGTCGTATGCTCGGTAAGTTCTTTGCAGCATAGATATTTATTAACTATTTTATTTTCATTTATGAAACGAACGGAATCTAGTATTTGTGCCTTACCACTAATGTCAGTAGATTCGTCGACTTGTATAGCAAAATGTCGTTTGGAAAGTTTATTGGTAACTGTTTTCTCAATATCATCCGACATATTTAAATTCTTCTTCTTATTGTATCGTTTGAAAGAGGAATTTTCATAATTTCCTTTTCTTCTTCTGTGAATCAACACCGAAGCTAAATATTCACGATTCGAAGATCATGCAGTGTATCTGGTGGAACCAAAAGGGCTGTGCTCTATGAGCTGCTGCATCCTAGCAATTCCATTACGGGCAATCGGCTGGAATTGATTCGTTTAAGCTGTCCTTTACAATAAACATGGCTGAAATACGAACAATGACATTACAAAGTTATTCTTCTGCATCATAACGCTCGATCTTATGTCGCGAAATTCGTAAAAAAATATTTGGAAACGCTCAAGGGATACTTTGTTCTCCATATATTGCTCTTTCTGATTACTGGTGGTTTTTGAAAGATGCAGCATAGTTTGGCAGGTCACTGGTTCACGGTACTCCTAATAATTAAAAACAACTAAATATTAACTCTTTAAAAGGGTACATAGGGAAGCCCCGAAGGCCTGGAGTGTATTACTTTTTAAAAAAAGGAGACAATTCATTGCTTAAGAACTATCGTCCAATTTCGCTTCTCTCCCATATATATTATATATATATAAAGTATTCTCTAGAGTTAAAACTAATAGGCTGGCAGATCGATTTGACAAATTTCAACCTCGAGAACAGGCTGGATTTAGAAAAGGCTTTAGTATCATCGAGCATATCCACATACTAAGACAAATCATCCAGAAAACCGAAAAATATAATCAGCCACTGTCTTTCTTGGGCAGTTTTAGACTCATTACAACGCTGTAATATAATCTCCCAAGCTTATCATAAACGCTTTGGAAGATGTGTTTAAACTGCTATCTTGGAAAAAGTGCACAGTATTGACAACACACAAGTGGAGAAATTGTGACATAGTATTAATAGCCGAATCGTCTGAAAAGCTTCAAGACATTCTCCAAGACCTAAACGAAGTGTCAAATAAAATTTGTCTGAAAATGAACATGGATAAAATCGAAGCCATGATAAATAGTCACAACTCTCAGACCTTCGGGGCGATATATATTGAGGTTGAAAATGAATACACTTATCTGGGACAAGTAATACAACTAGGACGACAGAATTTCTCAACAGAAATTGACAGACAAATACCACTGGGATGGCAGCATTTAACCAACGCATCATCCCAGTGTTAACACACGAAGACGTGAAATCTAATATCAGGCATTTTACACAGAATAAAGTTTTCCCAGCGTGTCATAGAGAGATCTATGCTCGGAGTGTCTTTATAATATAGAATCAGAAACGAGGATATCCGAAGAAGAACTCGAATAGTAGATGCTACTGAAAGAATTGACACACTTAAGTGGCAATGGGGGAGACAAATGTGTCGAAGAAACGACGGTCGATGGGGAAGAAAAGTGTTGGAGTGGAGACCCCTGTAAGACTGACGACATCGAAAGAATAGCAGGATGAAGCTGGATGGGGAAAGCGGAGGATCGAGAGGAATGAAGACTCATGCGTTCAACGGTGGACGAACACAGACTGATGATGATGATTATGAATCTTTCCTCAGCAGTCAGACTGCATGACGATTTGAAGATTCCGCCACGACCAGGCGCACAGCTCATCAGATACCCATTGAAACCATCCTACTGTATTCAACCATCGACATCTTATTCCGCATTCTATGTAAGAGTCTATTGTGACAATAAAATCAAAAGTTTATCGTGGCTTTAAAAAAAACATAATTTATCGGCTTTAAATCCTACATCTTAAAATAGACATCAAAGACCTCCAATTTACTATAAGTCGCAGTACAAAACACTTAAAAAACTAAGAACACTTGCCTGAGTATCGACGCTGCATGACGTTCAGGATAGATCCTGGAGTACGGGACGCATTCTGGAACAACACTGCACTTTATTTATTAAGATATATCCCTCTGACGATTAAGCCAAACCGTATAACCTAAGAACCGAACACGCACTGATTGTCACCTAGCTTAATTCGACGGCTCAACTGAGCGTACGAATATAAATGTATTAATACTAAATGTAAATTATAATGAAAAAATATTGAAAGAATGCATGAGATTCTCTCTGAAATGAGCTCTTTTAATATATTCCCAAAAATATTTTTATCAAATTTGAAATTCATTAAAAAATAATATATTTATATAACGGAAAGGATGGTGATTTTTTTTTGAAAAATAATATGCTTGGAAATATATCGCAGCAGCTTATTTAGTCCCATGATTTAAAAAAAATAGTTTTTCTTATAAATATTAATAATTTGTCACAAATGCGTTTCAATTTGTCCGTCCAGTTTAGGCGTCGAGTTTATGCTATGCAACAATATTCGGTGCAGAGCTATATTTTATTTTGACAGGTTAGGATGTGCATGTGCGTATGTTAAGTGATATTTTTTAATACACAGAGTGTTGTGCCGTTCCGGAATGTGATCCGTGTTCCAGACTGTATCCTGATCGTCATGCAGCTAAAATATTGAGGCAAGTAGTCATAGTTTTTAAGTATATTGTAATACGATTATTAGGCTTATTATCGAAATGTTTAATGTTGAACAATTGCATTGAGATTTCAAGAACACAGATCGGAAATAATACTCATAGTGGATTGGAAAATCAAGATGTCTATTATAAGATGTAGGATTTAGGTCCGATTTTTGTATCATTTTTTTAAAGTCACGACTAACATTCAAATGTATATGTAAAATACGATATTCGGAAGTGATTCATTTAGCATTTCATAGCTAAAAGCTTCATTAAGCATCAATTTTTCCTTAGATTAAAGAAAATACATCATATATCATTTTAAAAATATATCATCAGCTAAATAATTGGACTAAAATGTGTCAAATATTTAATTTCAGGTATGAAATCGTGTTTAATATAAAAGCAATCCGCAATTGTTTGATTACGAAATCGACCAGCCTTGATCAATCAACAGTCTTAAGTTTAGATGGACGTTGTGAAAAATTGTACAGTGTGGTTCAAAAGAACTGCTGGTGAGCCAAATTCCAAAGGTGTCCAGGACTTCAAAATTCATGCAGTAAGAGCTCTCAGGTAAGGATAATAAGATTTACAAGATAAATTTGAGCTATCATTTAATTTGTCATCTAAGATATACACACAAAATATTTGGTCTAATGGATGTTTAAATTCTTTGTTTTAGGTAAGTCTTTCGAATAGCGCAATATCAATCCGAAATACCGAAGTTTTCAAATATACTCATACTTTGAGTTAAATACATAATGCATAAAATGTTACATTTTAAATATTATTCAGTCTTGTTTGTATATTACAGTGGTTTCTGATTAATATTTGTTGATTTTATTTGCACATATATATTGATAATGTCATTATATTATTGTTATTTTGGCACTAAATTGAATGGTGCTGATTTGATTGTGCAAAAATGTAGCAATTTTTTTTTTTAAAAATAACCTATTGTGCAATATTCAAATGGTCTTCATGGAAGACTTTTTTCATATGGTGGTTTTCCATTATCTTTCATAAGTGGTTATTAACACTCCAGGTTCGGCTGAATTCGGACGAATGATACAGCGTAATCTAGTACATTTCTGACAATTTTTTATTCCGCGCGGCTTTAAATAAAAATGCTCATAACTTGTTTTGTATCATTGCTAATTTAATAAAATAAGAACTGTTATAAAGATTATAATATAATACATAAGTATTTAAAATATTTGATTCATAAATAAATCTATAACGTTGAAAAAACGATGATTTATTTATATTTTTGTCTGAAAAGGCAACACAAATGGATATTTTTTTACTTAATTACACAAATATAATATATTCGAAGTCTTAAGAAATTATTTTATAAAATGCCACGTGTTTATCATATCGAGCGACTCTCAAACTGTGGACAAGTTTGTACAAAATGCTTTTAAAATACATCGCATATTACACAACTAAGGACTAAAAATAAAATAAATAAAGCATTTATTGTCACTAGATTTCTGAGAAGTAGGGTTATTCATAGATTAGGATTCATACAATCATCAGAATATCAAAAAAAAAAATTAATTAAAAATGTATATAATATTTGAAACAAATAGATGGATTAGGGGTCCCAAATATTCGTAAAATCAATTATTCGAATATTGAATGTGAAATTGGTGAAATATTCGAATTTATTAATATTTTTAAGTTATTTAAATTATTTATTATATTAATATTTTTTCTATTTTCGAGTTATTTTTTTCAAAAATCCTGTAATTTTGTCAATGGATGTTAAAAAAATCGTTTTTCCCTAGAACGCTTTTGTTAACTTTATTTAAGTAATTGAAAATATCTGCTAAATATGCCACTTTAGCACACCAATCATTATTCTGAAGACGTTTTATAAAAATCATCCATACCTTCATTTCGAATAAGGATTAACAATTTATTCTTAAGTTCTATGAATAGACATAAAACTTTACTCCTAAATAACCACCTGACTTCAGTGTGAAAAAGCAAACACTCGTACTTACTTCCAGAGAAATGTAAAGATTTTTAAACATGAGTGTTTTTAAAGGTCTTGATTTTATGAAATTTACTATATTTACAACTTGATCTAGTACATGTTTTAGTGCTGCTGGTAATGTTTTCGAAACTAAAGATTCTCTATGCAAAAAACAGTGCATAATTATAATATTAGGGTTTCATGACTTTGCAAGGGTAACAAATCCGTTGATTGAGCCTATCATTGAAGGAGCACCATCTCTACAAATTCCTACACATAACTCCCGTAATATTTTAAATTGTTCTAAATATGAAGAAATAGTATCAAAAACATCTTGTCCTGTCGTATGCTCGGTAAGTTCTTTGCAGCATAGATATTGATTCACTATTTTGTTTTCATTTATGAAACGAACGGAACCTAGTATTTGTGCCTTACCACTAATGTCAGTAGATTCGTCGACTTGTATAGCAAAATGTCGTTTAGAAAGTTTATTGGTAACTGTTTTCTCAATATCACCCGACATATTTAAAATTCTTCTTCTTATTGTATCGTTTGAAAGAGGAATTTTCATAATTTCCTTTTCTTCTTCATCTCTAAACACAATTTTTCCTATTTCACAGCATGCAGGTAAAATTAGAGACTGCTATAGTGTGTGGTTTCAATTGTACACCAATCAATTCAGCAATTTTGTATGACGCCAGTTTTGCCTTATCGGAAATTTTAAGTTTATTGCGCATGCTTAACAATCTTTTGAAGTAATCTTAATTTTCTTGGTGCTAGATCTACGGGTAGTGAAGTGGCGATTTAACTTATCAGGATACATCGCGCTATTGGACAGTTTTTCTCTACATACAACACATAGTGGAATGTGATATCCTTTCTCATTGATGCTAGTAAAACCGTTATCGGCTGCAAAACAAATATTTGCTCGAGCTGCACTTAATTAATATCTGATCGAATCGTCGTAATTGTGTGTCAATTTATCATTGTAGAGGGAAGATTGCCATCAAGAGGACAAGACGTGGAAGGAGTATAGTCGAGCTGATTCACTTGGGAAGTTACGCAATAGGTATTCGGAGGTATTAACCACTCAGATGAACGTAGTACGTTCGAAACAACATTAGGCGGGTAGTTCGGTCCGTTTGGGCGATGGATAATCTGCAATGAAAATTTCAACCGGTAATTAGGAGGGTTTGTGGTTAAAGACACACAGAATAATAGTCGGCGTAATTAGAGACTTATGTAAATTGGCCCGAGGGCGTACATTGCTGAACTACCGCAAAAATTAATATTCTTCAAACATACACGTATGTAAAAACCATTAAATGTTTTTATTATCAAAACATGCTTAATACATGAAAAAATATTCAATTAGAAGCTGAAATTTGCTATTCATAAATATGAAGTTACGTCAAATATCATCTACCCTTTGGTTATAGTAGAATTTATTTTAATAAGCTTTTACAAAATAAAAATCCTTCTTATAGTCTTGGTCATGGGCCATCATCCCTTTGATTCACTGAAAGCATCCCTTCGAGAACGAAACATCTGATGAAGGAGTAAAGGCTGCGGTGTGTTTGTGGCTCATAACAAAACATTATACATTATTATTAAGGTTATATGCATAAGGTAAAAGCATTTGAATTATATAGGAAAATTATGATTTCTACAAGTGTGTAGATCATTTTTGATGCTCTCGTATACACTCAAACATCTTTTTGTGCGATTTCAAAGTTATGCGATTTTTTCAAAGCATTTTTTTTTAATTTCAAAAAGAGCAAGTATCGAGATATTTTGGATAAAATAGGAAATCACGCCCTTATTCTGGTTTAGATTTTTGAAAAAAATGATTTTATTTTTTTGCATTTTTTCAATGCAATTTTTTAACACGGTTGACATGATATCTCAAGTTTTAATTAACCAATTTACTTCAAATTAGGTACGAATCTGTTTTATATAACCCTCTATTATTCCTACCAAATTTATGTCAAAATTTATTTTTTAACCACTTAAAAAAAAATAAAAACTGACAAAATAAAGTAAAAAATGACTTGTTTGAATTTTATTTAAACAGTCGCCATTTTGTGTTTTTTTTTTTTAGTTAAGGACTAGTGATATCTTTGCTAATTATGATTATATTGTTGGAAAGAGAAAATCTACACAGAACAATGATGACATTGACACTGGGTATACTATTTCTTCCGAAGAAGAGAGCGATTTTGAGTCATATCGAAATTCGCAACGAAAATTATCATACTGCGATGACAGTTTGTATTCAAAATAAAAGTCTTGCATCATTTTTATTTATATTTAAAAAAAGTGCGTCATATTTAAAAAAAAATAATGATGCAAGACGTTCTTTAAATGTTACCAAAAAGGTTATTTTTAATTGACTTATTGTTTTCCTCTTTCTTATTAACTTTTTTATGCGATTTTGGATATATTTTATATAGCTGTTTCAAAATAATGCGATTTTTAAAATTCATGGAACGCATTTTCACTGTTTATATATAAGTCATAGCTTTTTTGTGCGATTTTTCATGGAACGCATCTACCGCACAAAAAAGGTTTAAGTGTATATAAAATCATCAATGGTATGAATATTAGAATTCGGGAAATAGCAACATGCAAATAACATAATGCTTAGTGCATCTAAAGGTCTTAATTCGGCCCTGAATAATCCCAATATTCTGAAATATCAATTTTTTGTATTGAATGAATAGTTGCAATCTCAGTTCAACCATTTTTTACCAATTGCATCTTACGTTTTAATCCTGCAATTAGACCACGTGACCGGCGAGATGCACTCGATGCAATTGATTTTATTTTTTTATTTTTCCAATATTTTTTCTTAATTACAATTTAAGCTATACACAATATTATACAATGTAAAAGTATGTTTAATTTTTTTACTACAAATTATTTGTTCAGGACTTAAGACTTCCGTGGTGAAGAATGTTATCACCCCACTCCCACTACCATACTTTGTCAAACTTGAGGCCAGTGTCATGGCATTCGTTATGGAAATTTTTCAAACTACATATGCCAAATCAAAATATGTATTTAAACATTTGTATGGATTAGAATTTCGTATGCATTGGAGTATTCAAATGCTTAATTGATTCATGCAATCGTATCAACATAGGTACTACGTAATCCTTTTGATGTATTTATGGTCTCAATGGAGTTTCGATTCATTTCGAACTATGTTGCTTATAGTACTCATACAATGATTACAATCTTGCGCATGCATGCATGTGGATTGGTGATCTATCCTCAGCATTATGCAGATTTGCAGACGTCTTTGTACGCATTGATATAAGCCTGTTATGTCTAAGTGAATTAAAATAATCCTGAGAATTGCCACATTATAAGTTATCCAAATTCACCAATTAATAAAGCATAATTTAGCATATCGATGCAAAAAAATGGGTAATTTGAATGGCAATCCTTTTAACAAATAAATATGATTTTGATGTTCAAATGTAAGTTCTTACGAAATAGAATAACGATTTTGAATTTAAGATATATTGAAATTACTTTTAACTTTCGGTAGTTATTATAAACGAATAAAAAGGAGTACATAAGGAAGAATATCTCCTGAAGCGTAAAATTTTTTTTGCGCAAAAGTTGTAATAAGGGGTTTAGCTCAAATAAATTCACGCATAAAGCCTCGCTTGTATATATTCTGCTCCATCAACTCCTTTTATGATGTTTTTACACTACATGTCCTAGATTCTATGCTATAGTTTCTTTATCCTTTTATCTTAGTCTCTCTGCCATTTTTTCTCCAAATTTTATGGTAGACGTGCGTTCTATTAAATTTTGTCACGGATATACACACGGAAGACGTATCGATTGATGGATTTATTGCGAATTAATTTTTAATTTTAAATAGCTGAAATTTACGTTTTTCTACAACACAATACGATTAATTGCTTGATGTATGTTTACCTGAAGAATAAAATTTACTGCCGCAATAAAAATATTTCTTTGTCATGGCGTTCATTGTCCCTACAATTTGAGTTTTATACCTGTGTACTATGTGTATAACGTGGCTTAATTTATGGCCTGATTCATATGCATTTATCATAATACGTAAATCACTCCGCGGTCGATTTTTGGAGTACTAAAATAAAAGTATATTAGCGAGAGAAATACTTTGGGAGTTGGTTGAAATTTGAGGTTTTATGCTTTCGAGTTATATTATTGAGAGCAAGTGTAAGGGAACGATAAGATGGAGTGCTTTTGTCCACCAAGGTGATTATTCTCCTGGACGTCTTTTTCCGAGCCATTGGTTTATGAATAATCCACTTAGGAAACCAAGGATATTACGAGCGAAATGTGCTGGAACGTCTGGAGGAGTGTTTTTCCTCTATGGGTACCGAGTAAATCTTTGATCCAAAGATCAACGAGAGAAATGTACCTTGAAATTTGATAGGATATGAATGTATCGGATAAATAAAGTTCGCATGACAAAGCCCTACTCTAATATTACAGTGTATTGCCATTTATCAATACCAATAATAGAAGCTCATCGGAAGATTGTTTACAGCAGAATAATCTATAATCGTCGACGAGACAAACCAAAACGCAAATCTATTTTGATATATTTTTCGCTGATGCTTCAATTATGACTTTAAATCGATATAAATCTGAATAAAAAGCTTTTAACAAGTAGCTTAAAGCCAACTAAGTCAAAATGTACATGTATTAAAATACCATCAGCGATCAGGATACTATGGATACTGGATACCAGTTAATAATTGCAATGTGAGCAAAATATTATTTACACATGATATAAAAAACACAAATATTTGCTGTAAAATGCATTTATGTAATTGATGTTACAGCCAATTACGGCCTACTTTTCCAGAACGTATAACTGGACAGTGGAACGATATTTTGTAATATTGATCCGTTGATCTTCATGGAATAAAAACTTAATAGCCCTTAAACAATATGTAGAGCCGAACTAGAAGTCTTATATTGTATTTCAAATAATAATGTTGGTATTTCATATGCGAAATTATTTTAATACCACGTGGATTTGTGAAAATAATGCCTATTTATCTTCTGTTAGTAATCGTATTATTGTCTTTGAGTGGTGTTGACAAAAGCTTTTATCATATTTGATAATATCTCACGAGGAATTCCTAATATTATGTATATTAATACATAATGTTTGTTTTAAACGGCTTTTTTCAGATATATTTAATATGTTTAAATAAACAATTTGAATATTTTAATGCTAATACATAACATGTTGAAATCAATTACTTTATAAAAATATTTGATTCTTGGTAAAAAAACATCCCAAAGAAGATCGCTTACGTTCATTGCACTTTGAAACAAGAATAATGCTTATAAAATAATAGATTTTAGCGTGCAATTTAAATTGAAATAGTATATTATAACTGTATGGGATGTTAATCAAATATTCTAATACTTGAGACTGAAACCAATCTTCTTTCTTGTAATGCAACTGCAGAAAAAATCAGTGAATCGAAACAAATTTTTATATCGGAAAGATATTGGTTGCTTCCATTGCTTATCTTCGTACATAGGTATTTTAAAAGTAGGATCTCGTATAGACTATATATATTGAACTTCAGAATCAAAGAAGCAGGAAAAGGCGGAACGGAAAATGTAAAGCAAAAAGAAAAACCCTGCATCATGTTCACATGCAAGAAAATGGCCTGTGTACTTATCTTGTTTCAATGATATAAATATAGGTTGTTCATGGAACGACTATTCTTATGCACAAAAGCATCACGAAGAAAGAATGTTTTTGAGAGACATCGCAAAATAAGAATAAAACTCCCAGATCAAATAATGATCATAAGTTTCGCAATATTGAGAGCTGTGCAATTCAATGTAAAATTTAGCGTTTTTATCAAGCAAGCGTAAACTCGTTATGCCGTAATCGCTTTTCGCCACATATTAATATTAAATTATTAAAGACTTCAACGTCGTGTGCGCCCTTATAATGTCTCAAAACGCATATTTTCTTCTTTGTTGAGTACCTTATTAAAAGTCTATCTAAGGCAAATTAAAGTATTTAGAGTGTATCTTCAAAGGCGTTAATTACTTTTAAACTTTGTTAGCGCAATCTCACAGCTTTCACGGTTTTTAATAATTATAATGATATAACGCCTTAGAGTCGTAATATAATCTCAAGCTGGGTATTTTTTAATTGTATTATTATTAAACTTAATATTTCTCAAGAAGGGGCTAAGAATAAAGGCGGGTTTAATGCGTTAAACAAAGTTAATGCATTTATAAACCAATAGTTTGAAGATGATCTTCTAATGATTTATATACATAAATATAAAAATAAGTTTATGGGAACGTATCTACAAATAAGACCGCAATTTAGATGTTGTTTTACTCATTATTTGTTGATGAAAATTATAACCACAACGAAAAGATAATATAGATTTTACACTACCGTTTGTATGAATTTGAATAAATCTACATAACAAATCATTATGTTAAAATTATAGCATAATTATATTTTTAAGCGTTGATTATATGAATGTCAAACAATTTTGAGGAATCGCGCTTATTCTTATATTTTCAAATTAATGATTTAAAGTGTCTTTTGCAGTATTTTGTAAGCTTTTCAGATATATTTTGGACAAATGAGAAAAAAACCAAAGAATAACGTATGTCGATGGACGAGCGATGGCATTCTTCAATATGGAAGTCCTAAGTCTTGGACAGGTGATTTGCAACAAAAAAATTAATCATATTTTTACTTTGTATAATATTATGCATAGTATAGACTATAATTAAAAAGAAATATTGAAAAATAAAAAAAATAGTGATTGATTGAAGAAAAATATGTGTTTTTACCAATTTATTTTGTAGTTTTTTTTCATAAAATAAAAACTGTTAAATATTTTAAGATAAATGTAGTCTATACGATGAAGACGTTTATTATACACGTTTCTGCCAAATTTTGTAAAAAATGCTCATCTATGGCGTGTGGGAGTACTTCCATAAGCTTGGAAAAAGTAGTTTCGAGAAAAACGAGTGTAAAGTTTCAACAGCTTCTTCTCGTCGGCACATAACTTTGCGAATTTAATTTATATCGACTTCAAATTTACTAAACGTATTCTTAAACATTGGTTCTATCCAATACACAAAAAAATGATTGATTGTTTATTTAGGGTTGTCTCAATTTACTAATAATACTAATAAGAACAGTTTTAATAAGTCATTCTGATCAAAACATACCCAAAATAGATTTAGTTATGTAGCAAAGATCATTTAATGCATAGCATAATAATTTTTAGATATTAAAATATATGTATTTGATGAAATAAACGTATAATATTTAAAAAAAAATCATAGTAATTGCTTTCTAATCAAATTTCAGCCCAGCAGCTGATTACTGCAAAATAGTTTAGCCAAAATTAGTATTGCAGCTATGGTATTAAGCTAATACTCAGAAAGCTGAATATTCACAAATTGATTATAAAATTATACAATGTGATCATCGTGTTCTACTACACCATAATACGATTGTTTATGTTAAAGAGAATATGATCCATCTAAAATTAGTTTAATGACTACTAATGAGATACTGGATTCGAGTTCAAATCCATTTGGGATGATGTTAATATGAAAATACTACTGTTGCAATATAATACGTTGTAGGTTTCTGCTATTTCAAAATGGATTTTTTTAAAAAAATATGTAGTTTTTCTGAACATAAATATGTGGAAAACAATGGATTCGGTCGTGCGGGAAATAGAAAGTTTTCACCGTCAGCCTTACGTACAATTAAGGGTGGCATTTGATCGTTAGCTGGAAGAATAAGTACAAGAAACTTGTCCAAATACAGAAAGGATCACGTACCGTGAAAAAGGCTTCAGTGCCAAATGTAAATAGAGCCTTCGCACTGCACCGACACCAGAACAAGATGTGGGCAAATACCGTCGGATCAACCTTTTTGTTTGTACTGGAGCTTTGAATCTGAACCTGCTCCCCTCTGTGATCATCTGCACTTCAATTGAAAAAAATAGTGTATTAAAAATACGAGAGCTGCAAAAAATAATTAAAAGCTTCAATGGAAAATATGGATATAAAAACATTCATACCCCGCTGGGTGATTTTAATAAAAACGAACTGGCTTAAATGCAGATAGATTAAGTTAAAAGCAATTATGCTTTGAATGAGGTCATATTAAAATTCTAGCCATTGAGCTTTCAAACAATAATCGGAATAATGAAATTATGTTAATTACATTTTAAAAGGGGTAGTTAAGCTCTAGAGTTTACAGCTGAACAAACAAAATCTTTATTATATTGGCAATGATATAATTAGTTTTAGTTCATAGTGCGATAAATTTTGAAACCTGAATTAATTTGACGCTTTTGTTGCAACAAAGCGTTACATTATGATCAAGCAAATATTTGAGTACTATAATGATTTTTCAGGGAATTATACAAAAAAAATGTTTGATTTGGTATGGATGTATGGAGTATGAAGGACATGATATGTAGTTAAGCAAGTGGATGGAATATAAATAATGACCGTCAAGGAATAGTATTCTAAAAATGAGAAGGCTTTCAATAACTTGATCGATGGAAAACGTTTTTCCACTTTAATTCTCCAGTCTCAAAAAACGTATTTATCTTCTCCATAATATCTTCACTTTTTGTAATAATTTCAAGTCCATAAGAACTCTTCCTTGATATCATCTGAATGAATATATTTACGAAGACAAGCTACTGAACACACTAGTTTACGTCTGTTGATTCATCAACTGGAAATGGTGAAACCTTGATTTCGTTTAAAGTCTACGGACTTTTATATTTTATTTATTTTTACTTCACTGGAATCCCCAAGAATTAATTTCATCATCTTCAACATGCAGGGTTTGATGAGCTTTTCTCCAATTGTGTAACTTTTTTTTGCTTGGCAATTTCCAATGCGACTTCATTTGATGCTGTGCTAAAAAAATCCTTTCGATCAAGTTTCTGATGTTTGTAACTCGTTTCATGTCGACGAAATAACTCCATATTCTTTTTAGTGTGTTCTGAATGCTTTGTCTCTAAATGACGTTTGAGCTTTGAAGGTTTCATAGACTGAGAACAACTTTGCACATTACGCATTATGGCTTCTCTGTTTCATTGCTAGTTGAGTTAGTTAAGTCGAATTTCAGATATTCTTCTGAATATTTACGTTCTTTTTCTTATCAAAATAAAAATTGCATTATAATGAATTTTGTTCCTGTAGGTAGTCCCGCGTTAAGCGGTTGGACTCATAACTCGATCATCTCGGGTTCGAGTCCCACAGGAGATGTGGCTGGCAACCACATTTTTAAAAACATATATATGCCATGAAAAACCATGTCAAAATGGTTGGTAATGATTCCATAAAAGGGATCGCTAAAAGCCACCGCAAAAAAAAAAAAAAAAAAAAAAAAAAAAAAAAAAAAAAAAAAAAAAAAAAAATTATAATGAATACTTATTTTAGTTGCTTGTATAAGTTGGCGACCCCACAGAAAACCCATTGCGATTCCCTTCGGGGCCAAAAACTCCCTTTGAGGTCGCGACCCATAGGTTGGGAACCTATGATCTAAGGTCATCAAATTGTTTATATGCTCAAGATAAATTTATTATATACATCGTTTTATCATTCTTATCCGAAAACTTAGCCGTTATTATAGTAAAAATGCAAGAATTTCAGCATCACTCTTTCAAGTTATAGATTATTGTGTTTGCCTGTTGGATATTGCATTTTAATTTTTACATGATTGATTTATTTTTACATGATTGATTTACTGCTGTTTTAAAATCCTTCTTGGTGTTTATCGTTCAAATGTACTTATGAGCAAACCTTATAAGCCAGTTTATAACTAAAATCTGCATGAACTACAATGAAATTAATTGTATTTTGTCTTGTGGATCTATAAATGCAGGAAAATGTGTGAGATTAATATTTTGAACGAATTTAACTAGATAAAATACATCGAATGACTTAACATATCTGAGACCTGAGGTCCAAATCCCCAAGTCACCGTTCAATCATCCCATAAGAAGTTAGGCACGAGATAAGGCTATGTCATGTTTGGGAGAATGAATCGTCTTCTCTGCAGGTGAGAAATGGTCGAATACGTTAATGTTGCAATCCACATTATAACACATCAATAAATTCGTAGAATGTTTTTACAATTTAAATATTTTCTTCTTTATTTGAGGTCATTTTCCGCAATGTCTTAAAAAATCCTAGAAACGTGAAAAAAATCGATGCAAATATATTAATGCAATGTATGGCAATATTTTTGAGTTGCCATGTGTGTTTGTTTTAATTTATCTCATAATTAATTGTAATATATGCTCTCCACGAGTTGGGATGTTTTACTGATTTGGGTAAAATTTTACGTGGTTGTAAACATAACAGCCTAAAACATGAATATGCGAGGTTTGTTCTCAAATATGGTTTTGCAAATATGAAAATGCGGTAGTTGTAGAAATTATATAATACTAAGGACTAATAAGATCGGAGCAAATTCGTTAATATTAATATCATGTGAATCAATATGCGATTGATCTAAATATTAATTTGCGGAACTATTTTAGACAATTCTTCGATCAAATAAAATTTGGATATATGAAGAATTTTGTCCATATTAATATGATTTTTTATGTGCATGCGTAAGTGTGTGATAGATTTTTTTTTTTGGGTCAACTTGCCTGAATAACCGGCATTTACGTGAAAAGTCCTTTCACCGTGTCATTTGGGTGCGAACAATGTATGTTGATAAATAAGGTGATTTGAAGCCTTCGAGCACAATAACGAAATATGGAAAAAGCCATGTTCCGAATAGGTTGAACATATAAGAAAAGGAAGGAGAGGATAATATCGCATGAGGAAGTATGTGATATCATAAAAGAGGGTAAAAACTCCCGAGTAGCCACGATTTTGGGTATATTTTGAGATGAAAGCCTTGGGTCTAAATTTTTAACATCTTCCCATTTCATCGCATTTATTTTTGCTTATAAATTGGAATTTTAAGCGAGGCACACTTTGCAGTTAAACATTATTTCGTATACATCTATCAGTCTGACGTTTCACATAGCGTTATGGAGCATTTAAAATGTGTTAAGTGAAGCTTTTATGTAATCTAACTACTGTATAAAAGCTCAAAAAATGATTAATGGGAATTAATTTCATTTATAACTTAAATATGGATACACTGTTTATGTAATAATTACATACAACAGAGTTTTTTAATTTTTCAAAGGAGAAGCAAAAATGTGTGGCTATTATATAACGAGACTGGGGATGAAATTTAGTTTTAATGAGAAAATATACCCACCTACCCTTTTATCATTAATATTGTATAATCTGACTTTATAATTGAACACTGCCATATTCTGATCTTCAACTGTTCAAATATAGACCATACATTACATTGACTGTTGTTTCATTCTAAATGTTGTGGATCTTTATGTATAAGTCTAGTCTCATTATATAATAGCCATTTTCCGTATTAAATCATTAAGAAACCATTCAATTTCGAATGGGAATTTCAAGCATTTAATATTGTACACATTTAATACTTTTTTGTTACCATTTTTACTTTAGCAAGAATTTTATTATTTACATAAAATGTGCAGCAGTTCGGTAACACAGCAAACCATGTCGCAGCCATGTAAGAAACTTTTTAGCAAACAATCTTAATGTCAACCTAGCTCAAAAATTTCACATTGAATTAAGGCTGCATGACGAACTTCGTAGAGTCTTACAATGGATTATTTGAAGCATAAAATAATGTACTTAATTAGAAAAGTTTAATTGGTCTTATTGTAAAGACGTCTAGAAGCTAGATTTTGAGAATTTCAATACTGAAAAAAGAAGCTTTATTACTTTCTAGATTTGTGTAAATTAATTGGGATTTTGTCCCACTCATTTTATAGATGCACATTGTGTAATATATTAGTATACGAATGCTTAGATGACAATCTTTCTTAACGTGTATTTTTTGAAAAAAAGTTTGTGAATAAATGATCTTCGCTTTGAATTATTCCATCGAGCATTTTTAAATATTATGATTTCATAGAAATTAAATTAAGCTATGATTGAATTTTGGGAATTAATAATTTCAATCAATTTTGAAGCATTAAATTCACATAAGAACATTTGATCATATACTATCGCAAAATAGGAGTAAATGATACAAAAGTACTTCTACTTTTAAATAAATTATAAATATTTAAAATGGAATAGAAATAACATCCTAATTATATAATTAAGATACCCAAATTCGAGGAAGGCAACTTTGTCTGCCATTTAATAAGTATGCAGCTCACATAGCTGCACTCAATCCTCTTGTGATATTAGGTGAGCTGAGGATTTAATTGACTTTGGCGAATGGCTTTCTCATTCTACATGTGTATGTGCACATTTACCAAAATGTGGGAGAATCAGAAATTTTGTGGAAATGTGTGTCTTGGGATATACCGCGATAATCTAATCTGTGAGAGTGTATTTCGCGAGGATGGGGATTATTAAGCTGATATGAATATGACAAGGATGAAGGGATGCTCTATTTCTAGTCGAAAATTATTGATATTAAATTCAACTATAAAAATAAGTGTTCTGATAGAAAAATATTCATTTCAGAGAGTAAATAGATATGTGGAAGAGATAAGTTATTGATATCACGTATCGGTTCAATGGGAAAACTACCTTTGACGGCTATCAAAAGGCGAAAGATGGTTAAAATGAAAAGTTGAAAAGTAATACCTGGAAAGTTCGATATTTGGTTACATAGTAGAAACACTTTGTGCTTGGCTTGTGTAAAAGTATGTGAAGTCGGAATTTTAGTTTTAACATTTAAAAATTGCACCCGTGTCAATTCCAGAGACATAAATCTACCCCCTCAATACAGAAACCACCCGAAGCATGTAATAACGTCTGATAATTTTCTTGAAACTATTTAAAATGGCGAACAATAAATATTCTTTCCTTAGCCGCTTGACGGTTTTAATATGAGGAAGCTTTTTAGTTTATTTTATGGCATTTTATAGCAGACTCGGGGATCGTCTGGGCTGTAATTATTTTATCAATAAAAGCTTTCAACACGAACGCCATCCTATTCTTTACTAACTCATTTAAAGTTTGTAATAATGCTAACTTTTCAGTCGAAAAATATTCCATTCTTACGTTTTAAAATTAAAATAATATGAAAGACTCAATCTAAATCGGGTTTTCATATGAGAACTAATCAGATAGAAATATAAATTATATCAATCACTTTTACTTTGGTTTAAAGTTTTTTCCCCCTTTTAAAGGAATTATTTTCTTCATAGACCACCCCCTAATAATACCAATAAGTGCAAATAAAAGACTTGGAACTAAAAATACGATTATCGTTATCGTAGTTGTGTTTTGATGTCAACTACGTTTAAATCATTATCAATATTTTTTTTATATATGTAATACATTTTTAGGTAAAATACGTATATTAGTTAAAGCGGAAAGAAATGTCATTTTTTGTTATTTGGAGAAAAAATTATTTTAATAAAAGCTGTACAATATTACTCAATTAAATAATTTCCATTTTTATTTATAATCGCCTTCCACAGATTAAGTAGCTTTTTAGGGCCTCTTTCGTAAAATTCGTAAAAAATAAGAATCCAAATGATTTTCAATTGTTCTACAGAAATGAATTTTTTTATCGCGAAGCGAATGTTCTAATGACTTCAAAATATGATAGTCTGAAGGTACAATGGAGGATATGGTGGATGTTTTAGCACTTCTAAATCTAGCTCCCTTATTTTGTTCTGCGTAATCCTTGCTGCGTGTGGTCTTGCATTATCATGCTGTAATTTTCTTCTTTGGTTGTTAATTAGCACTGATCGCTTTTTGAGTATTTCCCCTTTTAACCTATCTAATTGTGCACAGTATATCTCTGCTATGGCAGTTTGGCCAGGTTTTAATAGTTCGTAGTGAATTACACTAAAAAAATCCCACCAAACACAAAAGAGGACCTTTTTCAAGGATAATAACGGTCGAGGGGTACAAACATGATCCTTCTTAAAAATGGATCGGTTTCATGTCTGGACAATAGTGATGAACAAATGGTTATCCGTTGTTTCAAGATCGTTGATGACAACTCGTGCGGTAGCTAAATTCCCTGTCTAAGTCTTTTCAAATGGTTTTTTGCTGTCGACCAGAGACAACCGATGTCTAGCAATAATTCCTTTATTGTTTTTCGAAGATCAGATTCTACTAGAATATTTAATGCGTCATCATCGATTTTTAGAGGGTGTCCTGATTTTGGTTTATTTTTCAAATCTCTGTCGTCACTTTTGAATTTTTTGAACAATCTATGGCATTTTCGAATATTCAATATGTTGCCATATGTATCACAGATGCCCTAAATCTTAGTAATGGTATAATTAGATTTAAAACAGAAAAATATATCGTCGATCCCCAATAAACACTTGGATCTCCATAGACCCTTTTGAAACTTCCATAAATCCCCCAATGAGTTCACCTGGGCCACGTCGAAAATCCATGATCTAGATGAAATCTACAGTCTAGTTGATTGAGTAAGTATTTGGACAGTAAGAGGTAATTGCTTTGAGTTCATCCAATGTAAATTCATCAATCCGTTTTACTTTTTCTAGGATGTGTGTTCGTTCCAATGATGTTCATGAGATAATATGATTACATTTTAATTTATATCCAAGCATAAAAACTATGAAACTTAATAGATTATCAAGGTATTTGTTTTAAAAATCATCTTGATTATCTCCTACCTACCTTTCCCAAAAGATCATTATCACCTAAGTTCTGCATTGTCGATTATCAATTTTTTCTACCATTTTAATATATTATATCTGTGTGTATATATACTATACTATAAACTTTATTTTCGGAAAAAGCCAGATTGTAAGAAAAATAAGTTTTTCAAACCAGGTAGCAAACTAGAAGATGGACAATTCTACTCATAGAGCAACAATAAAAAATACACAATGATCACTGAAAGTCATTTTAATTCTACTATTAAGCCAAAAACATTCACCACTTATCGGAAATTTTCACATTTCAGCTGTAATATGTTGATTTTCAAAAACGCATTTTGTGGTATATAAATGCAGTAATTCTAAAAAAAATATCTCATGACTTAAAAAGTAAAAAATAATGCCATTTAAAATCCTTTGAATGGCAAAGCCTTTTCCAATAGCGTATCGCAATACTCCCACAGAGTTCTGATAAAAATGGTAAACTGGATATTGAAGCTTGAAATAAGCAAAAATCGTCCTTTATCGATCTGGAAATGCTTCGACGTATCCGAAGAGTACAATATACGAATTGCTTGTGCATGTGAGAAAATCTGTTTGCTAAAAAAGACGTCGAATGTGGATTCCCAAGGAATATTTTGAATTAAAAAATAATCTAAACTAAAAGGTTTTATCAAATCGAATTTATTTTCGAATTTGTTTCCACTGTGAGATTGAATTTAAGATCGTCATGCTTATACTGCGATAGCTTGCACTCAAGCAGCAAAGTTCTTCATTGCTAATCCTAAATGGAAGAAGACTGCTTACACGACCGCAATAAGATTTTACAATGGCGAGCAATTAATTTGAGCTGTTGGTTACAAAATAGGATAACGATTAAATGTTGAATCCACTTCGTTCGACCGAATCTATTTGCCAAAGGCCATTTAGGACTCGAATTATCCAATCATTTGTAGTTGAATGATTTCGTATGGATTAAAAAGCTGCTTTTATATGGCAAACAGCTGCTTAATCCGTTACGTGTATTGATTTTATTCCGTGAGCAAAATTAAATTGCTGAAAATTTGATTAAATGTATCGGATTTTGTGCGATTTGTAAGGTTTTGTATGATAATTTTTAGTTTTGAGATGAAAACCATTTCGAATGATATGTTGAATATAATAGTATCAAAATAAGGGTTGCTTTTATCAAAGATAATTTAATCTAATGTTTATTTGCTCCCAGCAAGAATGAAGTTGTTGACATTGACGATGCTTTGTTTCTCGTTATTGTTTCGTTTTTATTGGTTTTTAAAAACGTGTCATTGTGGCCCAAGTCCTAGATTTCAGCTGCGAATATCATGAGTCTCGAGATAAGGTCCGTAGACAGCTTTTCTTATCTTATTCTGTCAGAGAAATGATCCTTGAATAAGGTCCCCTGCGAAGCTGTATAAAGCTCAACAACGAGCTTCTTTTGTGGAATGGTTAACCTTTTTCCCCGCGGAAAACGTCGGCTTTTCTTTGACAAGGGAAAACTTGCAATATATTACTGTTAGGCGTATACAAATAAGATAAGAAAAAGGTTCGATATACGATTAATGCCTTTCGGGATAGATTTTAGTAGGGATCTTATATGAGCGCAGATCAGCAAAATGATTAGACCTTTCAATTTACTTTGTGTGTTAGGGATTGAAATTGTATTCTAAAGCGTGTGTTATGATGCGTGACGTTATGTTTGATGTATTTCAATTGATCAAAGAGATACTCAAATAAAAATAATAGAAGACTTTTAAGGAACCAAATATTTATTTCACAACATTTGTCAAGGGAGCTTATATTTAAATCAAACATCTTATCCCTTTCGCAAACAAACCAAATGTAAATCTCCTAAGAGTTTCAATTTTTTTATTACATTCTTGCGAAAATAAGCCAACAAATATATCATCTGACTTAATGCATGTAAAAAATAACTATAAAGTGTGATGTTCATATTTAACTCCTTTGGTACATTGAGTAATAGCCCTTGTACCAAAGATGTACCAAATTGAATCAAGTGTACTAGAAGCTCTCAATATCAAACATGCATTATATGCGCATACTGTTCGAAGTATCCACCTTCAATTCTGAGGAATGCATACATTGTTTGAGATTTCTGGGTATCGTCATTATGGCGTTGTAATAGAAGGAAATAAATAAATTTACACATAAATAGTTACATGTATTCAATATGATATAAATAATTTATGATCAGAATAAGTCCGTGCATTTTTTATAACCATTTTCTGCTTCAAAATATGAACAAACTTAATTTTCAATCTAATGTTATTTTTAATGCTTCGAATAATTTCTACGACTTTTTCGTAGTACATTAACTTTCGGTTGAAAATATGCTTAATTTTATCAATGGTTGGACAGCTATAATATGGTGATCATAACACTTAATCTGGCTTTAATCTGATAATTTTGAAAACTAGATCGTTCGTTGAGTCAGTTAAATATTATTTAAATTTGTATGGGCAAAAATTAAGTCCAGTTTTCACAAGTTTTTCATAGTTGTTTATGTAAACGTACCGCATAATGTGTAAATGAAATGAAAGCTCTTTTAACAAGGATCATCATTGATTTCAATCAGCGAGTGAAAAAATGAATGGTGTTGGATCGTAAATAAATGCTGTATATTTAATATTTTTCTATTAAAGATAAGAATATCCGTATATTAAGCTAGTTCATGTGCTCTATATGAAATTGTTGTGCTTGAGGAATGCAATACAATATCCGAGTTGTCTCTTATGTTTTCTTCCATTATAATTCAGTTTGCTAGTTTTCATTTCATTGGGTGGTTCCGTTTGGTTTTGCTTCCATCTATTCTCCGAGAAGACTTTAATGAAAAATATTTGTAGTGACTAGTATGATTCAAATTGATACTTATTTCGTTCGAAATATTCATGAGCCAATCCAAACATTAAATATTATAATGCTCGCACTTAAAGGCTAAATGTATTATTAGAAAACATATAAGACTGTTAATGCGGTCATAAAATAATAATATAAAATATTCCTTTGAAAGGAGATAGTCTTGAATAATACATGATGTGTTGTGGTAACGTAAAGAAATATAAAATTAGATGAACTAATATATGGGCCCTTCCTAATAGCATAATTTCTCCTGAAGTATCCTCTGTATCTAAAGAATTTTCGATTGAACCAACCCTATAATAATGTATAAGAGCTTTCAAACGAATCATATATTTGATGTTTGGTCTGAAAAACTTGGACAATTTCAATAAAGCAGAATTTAATATAAAATTATTAGTCATAATTATATTTTTAAAAGTGTAAATTATGTTTTTTTTACTATCTATTCATATAGATTATGTTAAATAGATATTATTATAATTGAGCTAATGGTATTTCTAACAAAAATGTCATTGATACATATTTCTTTTCCTGTAATTTCCAGTAAATTAATTTGTTACAGCTATAAGATGTACCCATAAAGATTTTCGTTTTTTAAATGAAAGATTTGAACGCTCATATTTTTATTTGTTTTTAACATATTATTATAAAATGTACTTTCCATCGTTAGATATAACCTCTCTCCACCTATCTGGTAACATTTTAATGCCTCTGTCATAAAACATCACGGGCTTTAAACGAAAATATTCTTCAAGTCCATATTTGACCTCATCGTTTGTTTTGTAATTTTACCACCCAAATAATGCTGTATAGATCTAAATATATGAAAATCCGATGGAACGATGTCTGGAAAATAAGAAGGATGTCGAATTGTTTTTAATTCAAGGCTGTTTATTTTTTCCCGCGTTATTTTCACCGTACAGTGATAATAAAGGGGCGAAATTTTTCATGCTGTAAAAAAGCTCGTCTTCGATGCATGAGTTCTACTTATAATTAGGGCTATTGATTTATTTATATATTTGACAATCTTTAGCATCAGGTGAGATGAATTTTAATTTTTATTCATTTTTGAAAAATTAAGAACTTATCTTGCCACACCTTTAAATTCAAAATACTGTAAAAAACCACGAGATTTTTAAAAAAAATTAAAGCTGATTGAATCATTCTTGCTTGACACGTTCTATAAAATATGATGTTCCATCGGTTTTTTAAATTTTTTGATGAACATATTTTTTTAAATCCATCAAAAACTTAAATTTCAGCATGCCAATGATCCCAAGCATACCTCCAAACTATGCGCAAACTATTTAAACCAATTACCAGCCGAAGTATAGCTGAAAGTAACGGATTGGCCACCACAGTGTCCTGACCTAAATCCCATTGAGCTCCTATGGTATTAACTGGACAGGGGCGATAGAAAAGTTTATCGTACATCCTCGGAGCACTTATGAAGGATTTTGCAGCAATAATGATGTTAAATATTATTTGAAATTTTAGTAAAGTGGCTGAAGAGTGGTTAAAACGTTGCAAGTAGTCATTAAGAACAAAGGTGGACATAGATTAATGGAAGATTAAAATTCAATGAGTTTTGATATAAAATATTTTTCGATTCCTCATTCTTTGATATTTATGATTTTTTTCCCGATAAATAATATTCCATAGATCTAAATAAATGATAGCCCGAAAGAGCAAAGACAGGAGAATAAGGTGGATGTGGAATCATTTGCCAATTGAGTTCCTTTAATTTGTTTTCGGTCATCTTTGATTTATGGGGTCGCGCATTATCATTTTGCAAAAGAATTTGGCGACGGTTGACTTCACCTGGCCGTACTTCGTACTTAATTTAGCCACTTTAAAACTCTCTAATTTTGAACAATTAATCTCCCTCTTTATGGTTTGATCATATGGAAGGACTTTATGGTGGATTATCGCTTTGGAGTTCCACTATATATTTAAAAGAGCTATTTTTACTGTTAAACCAAGTTGAGGGGTTGATTTATTTACCGCCCCTTTGAAAGCCACTGTCTTTTGCGTTTTTTAAAACACCCACTTTTCATCTCCAGTCACAAGATAGTGTAAAAACAGTTGTTTCTTCTTTTTATCACGTACTCCCGCTCACCGTCTTGATCTCATCAGTAATGACTTGCAGTATCCACATCCCCTGTATTTTGTAATTTTTATGCATTGCATATTAGGTAAAAATTGCGAAATTTACTATAGTACTCAAAATATTAAAATACATACTGAATATAAACATATCAATTCACACTCGATGTGGTAACATCAGAAAAATCGATATCTCAACATGTCAGACGTATGACCGCAAAGGGTTAAGAATTTAATTACGAGTAGATAGGTTTATCACATTCTTCATATTTAGACAATATGGTGCCTTTGAATATTTTCTAAAGGCACTTCCTATCTATTTAGTTGTTTAGCTTTTAAGACATTCCATCCGGATTAAAAGATGGTATCAAAAACATCATCTTACTTATTTTAATTAAAAACACAACGATAGTTCAAGAAAAGGATCGATCACAGGAAAGATAAAAGGGCACTGTGAAAAATAATGAACTCAGATTAGACTCGTAACTCAATCGTCCAAGGTTGAAATGTGATTAAATCAAAGTGGTTAGTTATGTACCCACAGAAGTCAATTGAAAAAAGTGTGCACTGTAAAAATCTAATATATAAAAATGAATCGCCTAAATTGTGGTTTGTACATTTGACATGCGTTGATATGCGCGTTCATCGGATTGAGATAAAACTTGGTCCACTTATTGCCAAGGATTCAGCGGATAACATAGGGATAGTACAATTAACTTACAGTAGATTTTTAATTTAAAACTTAATGTGTGAATGTTGTTGATTATGACGTGTTTGAGATTACGCGTTGCTAAGGCTATAGGTATATAGTACCTACAAGTTGCAGTAGGAGGCGTCGTGTCGTCGTCACATACAACACATACGTCAAACGTCAATGTCATTTGCAGGTTATCCATCGGCGTGAGTCAAATTATATCCAAATTATTTATCGCAAGCAGTTTTAAAATGCTTCCTTTCATTCATCGCTTATTCACGTACGTAACAATCGAAAAAGTACGTTTGAGTGCTATCCGATCAAAATCAGACGACCAACGTGCACCTTGAATCGAAAGTACATGTTGATTTGAATATTGCTGCATTTCAATATGATATTCATTACGATTACAGTTTGCATCCCAGTGTAAAATGGATAAAGGTTAAATCCTGTTAACGAGGGGCAAATTTATTGGTAAATTAAAAACGCCTTCATTTCGACACAATGAAAACAAACAAACCTAACCTAACCAGATTTGAATTTAAATTTAATTTAAAAAATAAAAACAAGAAACAAATGAATAATTATTTTATTTAATAACAATATGTTGACGTTGAAATCAACAATATATGGATCTTCTTTTTCATCGAAAACATTCAAAGCTCATACCAACGTCGGATATTGTCGTGCAAATTGTACATGCAAATAGGCAGTGATATGGCAGTAGTCAGTATTGAAACACTTGATGCGCGCAACGATCGAGTTCAAACTCAATTTCAAACAGGTCGATATATCAGCAGTGACGAGGCTCTTTGGCCTATTTTGAGCTTCCTAATTCACAGAAGCAATCCAAATGTTGTTCATCTCAGTGTTCATCTCGAAAATGGACAAAGGCAGACACTGCAAGAAATGTTGCTGCTGAACCAACACTTGCGCTGTGTGAAGAAGATGTATTTGCAGAGACATTATTGTACGCACAAGTTCCTAACTATTATACATGAAATACTACATCCGAGAATTTTCAACGACGTAAGCAAGGGATGCGTGATGAAGGCTATCGAAATCTGTATTCATCTGATGCATTGGGCCCTATTTACACATTACATCCAAATAAAGCCGAGTGTTACTATTTAAGAATGCTGTTGGTTAATGTCAAATGTCATACTTCACTGAGAAAGGTCGAACGGAAATTAGAACATTACTCGCCATCATTTTAACCACATGTCCGTCATCCAACCCGAAAGATTTGTGGTAAAAATTCAGAGAGGATTTGAGAGAAGACATTTTACACACCGTTAGCAATGACAATTCAATTGAGTTTTCGGACAATATTTTCAATCAAGCTCTGATCGAAATCGAAGACATTTGCTTTACCATCAACATCAAAGAATTCATTCAACAAGAATTCGTTCTGCATTTGAACAGCAGTACAATGCTAATGATTTGGATGCATTTGTCGAAGCAAACGAACAACTTTTGCTTGCGGACAAAAATTGACCTACGATACAATTACAAATGATCTGTTCTTCCTTGATGCACCTGGCGGTACTGGAAAAACGTATCTCATCACTTTACTATTGGCTCACATTCGATTTCAAAATAGAATTGCTTTATCTCTTGCTTCATTAGGTATTGCGGCAACATTATTAGATGGTGGACGAACAGCGCATTCGGCATTCAAATTGCCATTAAATATGCATTTATTGGAAGCTCTGACATGTAACATTCCTAAAGTTTCTGACATAGCTAAAGTTTTGAACATTTGTAAGGGGATTATCTGGGACGAATGCAATGCTTGATCGAACTCTTAAAGACTTACGATCAAATGCAAAACCGTTTGGTGGCGCTCTAATTTTATTATGTGGCGTCTTTCGACAACCTCTTCCAGTGATGCTTTCATCGACAGCAGCTGATTCTTGCCTCAAAGCATCGCATCTTTAGAGAGACGTGCGAAAACTAACATTAAAGACAAATATGCGTGTACATTTGTAGCGTGATGCGTCGGCAGCCACATTTTTAAAACGACTATTGAACATTGGTGAAGGAAAAGTGCATGTTGATGCTACCAAATTTATTTCATCTCCATCGAACTTTTGCGTTGTTGTGCCATCCATCGATTTACTCATTCAGAAAGTTTTTCAGCAGATTTTTAATAATTATAAAAATCATTATTGGCTTTGTGAACATGCTATTTTGGCAACAGAAAACACCGACGTCAATAAAATCAACCACACAATACAATAAAAAATTGCAAGCGATTCTGTTACCTACAAATCGATTGACAGCGCCATGAATGCAGACCAAGTTGTTAACTATCCAATCGAGTTTTTAAATTCGTCGGATCTTCCTGATGTGCCACCGTACAAATTGGAACATGACTCACTATCATCATCGAGACAACTATATATTCTTAATGGAAAGTCGAAAGTAGAAGATATGCTGATTCCCACCGACGTGCCATTTGATAAGAGACGACTGCAGCTCCCCGTTGGACTTGCATTCTCAATGACCATCAACAAGGCACTTCAAGTGTGTGGAAGAATCTAGAAAATCCACGTTGGACAGCCGAGAAATTTATTTGTATTTGTTAAAGACGGAAAAGCCAAAACTATTGTCTACCCTAAAGCACTTAGCAGAATAATTAAGTGAACAAAATTTATGCTTTTAATATTTTTTTCTTTATATATCATTCAATATCAATAAATGTATTCATTGTCGGAAAAAATGTCATTATTTATATCATTGCTAATTAAACAAGATAACTTTTTCAAATTTCAAATGGTATTTTTAGAACTATTTCTTCTGTGGCAGCAACGCGCCGGGTACCAGCTAGTATATTAATATAATTCTTCTTATAAGCGATGGGCACATGTTGTTCTCAAATATTAATCGATTTCCAAAAAGATATTATGAAGCTTCTTTGTGTAATTTGACGACTCTCAGTTAAAGAGATCACGCATTGAGATAAGTGATATTGCCGTCCTTAAGTACAAAATAACAACCCAAGTGTAGTAGTCATTAATTCACTTTTCTTCCAGCTTATTTGCTCTATCAATTGTTCCGTTGTTAGATCCATTAGTTTACAAACAGATGTTGGCACGAGAGATTGTTCGTTAATATCCCAACACGAAAACTCGATAAGGACAGGGCCCACCCGCCGTGGGGGTGGGTTTGAAATAAAAAGGGATTTCGGCACAATGAAAGGCGTTGATCCCAAAGTTGTATTCATTCAGAACAGGAAGGAAGAAAAAAGCTCCAACTCGGCCTCATCATTGATTCATTGACAAATTGGACTACTTTGGTAACAAAGCGGGAAGGTCATCACGTCCGTTATCGCAATTTATCCTTATTTTACACGCCAAATTGACCGGGGAGTGCGAAAATTTTTGCCCGCCTCGCAATTAAGTACTATCATTTCTCATTTTTTGTCTCGCTCAAATGAAGTAAAAATGCGTCGAATTGATCTTTATCGGCTGCCGATACGGAAGAAATGTTTCAAGAGTTCCATGGTTGGTTGCTTTGCGGCTTCAAGGTCCATCAAAATTAAGGACACGTGTTGGAAAAGTTTATGTATTTAATTTATTCTGTTGATCTCGCCGTTAAATAATTATTTCGTCTGATGAATAAAGAAAAGTGCCAAAGTTAAGACAACAAATTGAATCCTTATGTATATTAATCACGCGAAATAAATGTGGATTTATAGCATTTAAACAATACGCCAAGATGATATTTTTCGCTTAAATTTTAATAAACATTGAGTTTGAATCATGAAAAATTTCTCATAATGAAATACATGTTTTGAGTATAATAGTTATTTGTTCTTTATATTTTTATGTTTATATTGTGCTTCAATAATCGAACAAAACTTAATTAATAATTATTAATAACATCCAATTTTCAAGTTCAAATTTGTAAAATCGACGTCAAAAAGAAACTCAGACAGATGATATAATTTTTATTTGTGATCATTTGGGTGTTTTTTGTTTTGATGAAAATTTGTGATTTGATGTGGTTGGAATTGCAGTTCAATTCAATGGAATTTCATACCTGCGTCAGCTTCTCTTCGTCAGCTTATAACTTTGCGAATTTTATTTATATTGACTTGAAATTTACTGAATGTATTCTTAAATATTGATTCTTTCTGATTCATGAAAAAAATACTATTTTTTTGAAACGACAGGGTAAAAACATCCCTGTTAAAAACATATGAACAGTTTATTTTATAACAATGTATTTATCCTAAATTTTAATTTAAGTCAATAAAAGACATTATAAATGCTTTTCCAGTATTAATTTTTCTATACCGATGGAGTTGCGATTTGTTGAGCGGATTATCAATTGAGAGTGAAAGCTTTGCCCTCCTGATGTGCAAGTAGGGACCTCCTAAGTCGTCCTTTTGCGGAAGTGGTTATCCTCAGATCTTTCCACATATTGTGTTGAATTTTCTATTGTGCATGTTTCCTGTTAGCGAATTCATACGTTTTGAATTTTTCAAAAGAGAGTGTTTGTTGGACTTAAAACAAGAATGGAATTACACAAGTCGGTATGAATATGGATGTTGTGAAGTAAACATAAACATTAATGAATATCGGCAAATTGTTAATTAACACATTGATTACTTTTCCAAATGCCTCTTATTAACACAGCAATTACATCACAAATGAAAATTAGCATGATTAAAATAGAATCTTCTTGATGAATTTTGGTTCAACGTAATAACTTTTCAGTGTTTCATTATACGCCGTACAGTTTATTGCGCTATGTCCTTTTGAGTTCTCGAAAACGGATGACCAAATGTTACTTTTGAATGCCTCGAAGGTAAATTTTAGTTCCACGTGGGAACACATATTCTGAACGAGTAATTATTAGAAAGTTTAAGGGTAGTAAGACTGTTTTTGGCAATGCAGTTGTAAAATTTGAGCGCTCGGGAATTTATTTGAACAAAAAGCGGTCTGGGTGTTCGTGAATGACCACGTTAAAGGATAACCATGCCATACGTTGCATAGCCGTTTGGTATCCAATAAGTTCTTCAAACATGATACTAAAAGACTTGTTAAATTACACGTAGTCGTATTTAACTGATCTATGAGTAGTCCTAATTTAAATACAACAGACTGTCTTTGAGACCATATAATATCAAATAATTGGAAACATAATTTTAATAAAATGCTTGAATAGATCTCACTCAAGCTATTAGTTCGCTTATACGATTTTGATATGACACGGTTGATGAATTGTTGCATATTTGTATTTTGATATACAAGATATCGAAGAAATATTGAAGGATCGTATGTTGAACGAAGAAGAATTAATCGAAATTTTGGATGAACCTCTGAATAAAATAGTAAAGTCATTTTAAAAAATAAGCATATTTGGCAAAAAACGAATTATTTGGCAGACCTTATGTAAGTGATGAATGCTATTGCTTCCAAAATAAATTCAAAAATGATTGCTAATTTTAATATCTATCACATTTTGTTAATGTATTTGTTTTGGATTACATAATGTTGATATTGGCTTTTAGTACGTTTCGAGTTTATATACATAGATTTGTGCGAGTGTTTTTTCTTTAACTCTTGATATTACATTTAGAGCATTAATAACGTTTTATACTCTTACCTTTCGTTGGAAAGCTGTTCTTATTCCCTGAGCGTAACGTATTTGTGGAGGAAATTTACGTTTTAAGCACATCGGTAAACCACTTTATTCCGGCAAAGGAGGAGCAAAATATTCCTTCCTGCGGAGGGAAAATTATTTGATGTTTATATTTGAATATGAAATAAATATAAAAAAATGAGGCTCTAAGGTCAAAAAGCGCTCTCGGGTTATTCAAAACAAATACTCGAATAAGGCTAAAATCTAAAAGGCTACGCCGAGCTTATCAGGGGGCTTTCGCGAAACTTCCATAAACTCTGCATGGCTTCTAACCACAAATTCTACAATCCTGTCCAAGGGTCGAGAAAGAGAATAAATTAAATCTTAATGTTAAGCTACTTTTATACTTTCATCGGGAAAGTCTCTCCTCCATTGTGGACGGGGGCGTACTACACCTTTTCACCTTTGTTATATTATATACGCCACCTCTTAGCCTGATTGTTTAGGAATAAAATAAATACCCCAAATTAAACAAACGCTTTATTTATTAAATTGTTTATAAACGAATTCTAAATTTGTTGCCGTCAGCTGTTGAATAATCATTGAAATAGATATATGTTTGATTGAAATTGAGCTCATGTAACGTATGTTATTTATATCTGAAAGAGAGATCAAACAATGCTTAAAGCTGGGGGAATTTTAGGAAGATGAAAATGATTGAAATTATAGCATCTAATATATTTTTTAATGATGTATAGTTTTAACTTAAAGATGTGTAATGCAGGACGGCTTCACAGAAAAGCAAGAGTGTTGGAATCATCAAAGAAATAATTGAATAGGGAAAATTAATGTATTTAATATTATATTGATCATATGGCAAAGCGAATGGATGAAAGCTATCATTAAATATTGAGGTTATTTTTTGTTATATTGAATTTTAAAATGATGATGATTTGATGAATGATGAAAATGATTTATTGTTAGCCTCCATCAAGACATGGTCAAATATACTTATTGAAAATAATATAAATTTCAGCATTATTTTGCATAATTATTTTTAAGCAGATTTCCATTTTAACCACAAGTGAGATTCAGGATTTATGAGATTTTCAAGCTTTTGACCAACTTATGCCCTCCCATGGATAAAAATATATATTAAATTTAACCCTATATATATTTCATGTTGCTCAGTGGGACTGTGAGAAAAATCTATTTACCACCCTCTTTCTTTTTTAATTAAATTAAATTTGAAATTGAATTTGATTAGTATATTCATAGTTATTTGTCTATCTATTTATCGGTTTTAATGAAAAAATACAGATTTATATACTAAAAATTTCAATATCTTTTTACAGACCCTTAAATGAGACCACTATTGACCAGTTTGACATGGTTTTAATAGCATGTAAATGATTTTAAAAATGTGGTTCCCTAAAAAACCTTCTATTGATTTGATCCCACAATGAAATTATTTATATATATTATTATTTTTTAAGGCTTTTTTCCCTATATTATTCCTACCCTTATCTTCCCGCATAAATATTTACAAAGATGAATTGTATATGATTCATTGAAAGTTTGATATACATATATTAGGGTGTCCCATAAATTTCTTTCGTTTTTATATTAGAAAAAAAATAAACAATAATTTGTATTACATCAAAATGTATTGAATAATATATGATTCATTCTGTTATATTACCTTTCTCCATCTCTCCGGAAGCCTCATAATGCCTTCTTGCCAAAATTTTCCAGGTTTTTTGGCAAAATATCGATCAAGGTACATTTTTATATCATTTTTTTAATTAAAATTTTTATCACGTAAAGAATTTTTCAATGAAAGAAATAAATAATTATCTGAAGGGGCAATGTCCGGGGACTATGGAGAATGAGGTAAAACATCCCAGTCAAATGATGATAATTTATAATTTAATAAAACGATAGAGTATCCAACTTTCATCTCCAGTAATAAGTCTCTTCAAAAACGTTTGGCTATTATGTCGTTGGAGAAGAAGATCGCATGTACACGCTGAAGTTTATTTTAGTCAATCAGTTCATGAGGAAGCCACACATCTGAACGATTGATGTAGCCCAATTTTGTTAGATGATTATGGACAGATGTTTGCAAAATTTCTAACTTGTTAGCTATTTTGCGAACAGTATAACCCGGGTTTTCTTCAAACATGGCTATGATCTGTGTTCATTTGCGAAAGCAACTTATGGGACAATCTAATATAACCATGTTAAATTTTGTGCACGTATATGCATATGTGCATGTATGATGAATTCTAATCAAATGCTCGGATAAACTATTAAAACCTCAAGTCTTATATATTTGTCAATCAGCGAAACAAGTCATTGAATTGCTTCAAAATTGTATTAAACGTTTCTGATATGGCACGAATAGAGGTGGATTTGTATTCGGATGTGTTCTCACATATAAACCATTTATTTCAGTCATAAATTTAGATTCAAAATGTACATGCTTTGTATAAACTAACCTGTTCATTTGATTTAGAGCTCTTAGTGCACTTGCAGTGCAGAAATTTATATAAATGCAAAGCTTGATTCAACGAAATTCAGGGCTCACAAATTATAACGAGGATCGTTTAGGAACTTGTTATTTGTTAAGCTTTAGGCTATAGAATTTCTATACTTTACCATATGTCTGCGACGCTTAGCTTACATAACGTTTCTCAAATAAATTGCTATTGAAAATTTATAGAACTATGATTTAGGAATGATTCCTCATATACATGAAAGTTATAATCTGCGTCAGAATTGTTATTTATTCCCAATGAATAGTTTATTCTTAGCATGAAGGATGATAAGAAGGAGAAGGGCATAGATTATTCTGTTTGCTTGTTTGAGGGTTGTAAATGGTAAATTTTGGATAGTTTTCGATCTTCGAATGAATTAATTTATCCAACGACAGTTTATTTATAGTCATATTTCGTCATCTGTTAACTCCAATTAGAGCAGTCTTTTGAGGTTCTTAGTGCCTGTTGAATATTACATGAGCCCAAAACTATAAATACTTATTTTAAGATTTGAAGTCAATCTTCGTTTTTATTCCTCGTTCTATGAAAAATATATTTGTGCTAGGGAAATAAATGCTAAATTCAAGCGATCATTTTAAGAATGACTGTACCTTTAAATATATATATATTAAAGCATCTGTTGCAGTGTCATATTGCTATTGCACTAGAAACATCTGGATAAATTAAATTTTGTTCAACGTCCAATTGAACAAATGTATCTGTTGTGAACGGACAAAAATGGTCTTTAACAAGGGTGAGACTTTAAGTGATGACAACAACCCCACATTATCAGAATGTTTACAATGTCTGTTAGCCAGGATGTGAAAATATCTTTTTTAAAACAAGGGTCCATGTACAAAAATAAATGCATATCCTTTATATTTAAATATATCTAGTGCAAATTATTTTAAAATCTAAATTGATATGTACAAATCATTGATTGTTTTAAATAATATATACAAGTATTTGTTGAAAAAAAAATTATATGCATTTAAAATGAAACATTGGCGAATCAAATGGTAAGAATCTGCTTTAAAATAGTAGGTGAGATTATATGATGTGTTTTCGCAAACGAGAAGTATTAAGCACGGAAGTAAGGACTTATAGAACGACAAAATGGTTTTATTTAAAGCTCCAAAATATATGCAAGGATTATGAGTCCGTGTCTAGTTAATATTGCAGTCGTTTTATGCCGTTATGACTGCGTATCCTTTCGGTGCGAAAACTTTTGGGTTCTCCTAATATTAGGCCCGTGTGCTTGGCGCTAATCAAAATGAAAAGGATGTTTACTTTGTGAATTAATGATAATGTTTTGGCATGAAGTTTGATCTATTGTTATAATAGCTGGTATAATCAGCCTAATCTAACACTTGTATCGAATAAATCAATAGTGTGAGTTCGAACTTGTAACGATCTTGTATGAAACGCTCGAGAGAACATTATTGGAAAAAATATTGAGAAGGGTTTTTTAAGTTGACTACTTAAAAATATCAAAGAAAGGGCTTTGATGTATTAGGGTACTTAGAGGAAAAATGTTTTTTTGAGGTACTTTGACGAAAATCAATAAGACCCATATTAGGGTCAGAATCCTGACCTGGATTAATCTCAAGCATTGAAACAAATTTCACCTCTCATATTTTTCAGTTGAAGTATGATGATTTAGTGATTGGTTTTAAATAGTTTAATGCTTTTGAATGATGGCGGAAGCCTTTGCTCATTGTAAAAAGTTTAAAAAATACATGTTTTTAATTGGATGTAAATTTTTATTCAAAAGCTTGTGTTTCCTTTTCAACAATAGAACATTGACAAAGCAGTGTTTATTAATTTTAAATTGCATCGAATGTGGGAAAATTTTAATATAGTCCCCATATGAAATGATGCTTGTCAACAACAGCAAACGCCAAAGCTGGTCCATTTTTAGTGTGTTCGTTTTGCATTCTGAATTGATGCTGTAGGCGTTTTTAGAACGAAGTCATCCAGGAATGTAAATTGGTTCTCGGCATGCCACTTTGGGGCTACATTTACCTGTCATAAAATATTTATTACCTATTCAAACTCTTGCCCTTTGTCTGCAAATCTGGTTCTATTCGGGTTGTTTACCACTTAACCGCAAAAACCACTACTGTGCCGCAGTAAAGTTAAAGTGAACTCAACCGCGGTCTTGACAAGTGCATAATGAGTGGAAATCACTCCTGTTCGTACTTTTATTCAAATGTTTTTATGAAAGCAAACTTGAAAGAGTTTGCTTTTCATGGAAATGTTTCCACTCTTTGCTGTGTATAAATCGATGAGATAAAATTGTTTTCCCATGCAAGTGCAATACAGAATAAATGGAGGATGTTGTGTGCAGAAATAGATACAACATTTAACGAATATTTAATAATATGTTAGAGTAAATTTACGAATTTGTATTCAATAAAAAACTTATGTCTGTTATTGACCCATCAGCATCCATCTTCTTTATCTCCACACTTTCCCGATTTTCTTCAGATTTCTTTAATCACTAGATAATGAGTATCCGAGATGGTCTTCCACCTTTCCATCCCCAGTGACAAGTCTCTTCAACAAAAAGTTGGCTATTATGTCGTTTGAGAAGAAGATCGCATTTTGAAATACGCTGAAGTTTATTTGAGTCAGTCAGTTCATGAGGAAGCCACACATCTGAACGATTGATGTAGCCCAATTTTGTCGTCAGATGATTATGGACGGATGTTCCTGGAATTTCTAACTTGTTAGCTATTTCGCGAACAGTATATCGCGGGTTTTCTTCAACCATGGCTATGATTAGATCTGTGTTCATTTGCGAAAGAAACTAATGGGACAACCTAATATATAATATAATATTTTGCCTTTGTAAATCATAAATACGTTTTCCATATCGAAGATATCATGTTGTACAGATTGATTCGAGCATCATGTAAGTATTATTAGAGAGAATTTTTATAAACATATTATTCTGATAAGATATTCTGTTTAAGCTAATGATCAGATATTCCAAAAATCCAATAATGTTTTTTGGCATATCAAAGAATCAGTTGTAAAACATGAGCTGAAAATTCATTCAAGCGAATTTCATTCAATTTGTATTTGTCATGCGAGCATTAGGAATGAAACATTTAGAAAAAATGTCTTAAATTGGAAACACTTCAGGAATAAATTTCAAGTCACGTTGTCCTTCAAAGTAACGGTCGTAATTTAGGACGCTGGAAAGGTGTAAATTGGAAAGCTGATGGTTTCTGATTGAAAAAGTTTAAGATTAAGTTAGAAGCGGCTTCAATATATTTGAGGTGATTGAAAGCGGATCGACTTTTTTTCAAGTGAAGTAGTTGCTATATTTTTTACGAGATTACAGAATCGTCCAAAATGTTTTCCAGGACACTTTTGTATATCACAATATATAAATGATTGACAATTGGACGTTGATGGACAGACAATGTTCGCGTGAGAATTTTTCAATACGTTCATGGATTGACAATGAATAAACGATTATCATTCTATAGCATTTAAGGCCAGTTTTTTATTAACCTTTCCTTCACCATGATGCATTTAATACAACTCGACTCTAATAATGGGAATATCGATATGAAATATAATAGAAATTTATAAATGATGTTATCTTAATTCAATTGAAAAGAGATCCGCTATGAGACTATAATAACAAATATTCCCGCGGCCAAGACTATCGGTCGACCCTGTTCTCTTTAATGCGCGTTCGCATTCCCCTCTAATATTCTACAAAGCCTATATACAAAAATGTATTTATTTGAATTTAATATTATTATAACAGGTATTTTTATAAATATTTGACACTAAGATTTGTCCAATTTCACAAATGTACAGATCGATTACAAGTGATATTTATACGAAAATCTATTCTATAAGAATCAATATAAAAATAAATTGACTGATGTATACAAATTAAAATACCAGGGTGTTCATATAAACCCTGATTTATATAAGTTTACTTTATAATACTGTATATATAATTTTACGAATATAGAGTGAATTGATTAGGAACATAAGAAATGTGCTGTGTTCATTAATTTACATGCAATTTCATCTCTTTGAAATGCTTTTAATGCGTTAATCATGCAATAATATATCATGTTTTAATACTATTAACTCACAATAGGATGATTTAAATTCAATGTGAGGCTTTTGGATTATAATATCGATCAAACTTGACTCACAGCAAAGTGCATGCACAAAACGCAGAGTGTTATGATCGGACTAATGAGTCTGAAGTGGATACTAATGGCTACAGTTGAAACCTACTCCAGGGATCCCAATCCGGAGCATAACTGCAATATTAATATCTAATACTGTGCCCATACTTCTTGAGCATTAATATGTATGCAATAATGGACATCAATTTAAACGGAGACTTTGTTCGAGCTTTAAAGCAAATATTTCAATGGCCACATTTCACAACTCGAATTTATCAAATATTCGGGATACTTTAATAATCAAAGTTTATAATGACTACTGTATATCATTTTAATTGTCTGACTGTTTCATACTTCGCATGGGAGTAATATTTTCTATCCAAAGCTGATGTATTATGTTACAAACAAAACTTCTAGTGGCTGGTAGAATGCCTTTTTGGTAGCTTGTTCAGAATTGTGTGTAAATTGCATTCATGTACATATTATTTTATAATATAATTAAAACAATGCACACTGAATCAGCATTAAAAAGTTACGGTACATGCTTTATGCTAATGAATATCTAATGTATGTAAAAATATGCTATATTATTATCGATAGAAATGAATCTGATACTCAAAATACTGTAGTTATGCCAAATCAGAAGACGATGAAACTGTCTAAAAACGTTTGCAAAATCGAAATCATAAAAGGTATTATTATATGTCAGAGGGTGGAGCAAAGGGAGTTGATTGAATTTTCTTCAAAGTTCAACTAAGCGAAATTTGAAACGGATCAACATCAAATTGATATTCGAGAATTTAAAAAAATATTCAAACAAAATTAATCTATTATAGCTTAGTATATATATTAAATATATATATATATTTATATACTAATAATAGCAATAACCATTTTGCACTATACTAATTGGCGTATTAAATTAAATCGGTCGTTTAAAAATAACGATATTGTATAAAGAACACATACATACATTAAATTTTCATATCATGACTTGAATGTTGCCAAAAATGTTTTCAGACTTAATAGTGTATAATTTAACGCTAATAATTATTAAAATATAATAACATTGCCAAAGAAATCATAATACACTTGATTTGATTAAAATTAAAATGATCTTTCATGGCCTATAATAACAACTAAATATAAAGGGTATGACTGAATATTTTTACATATCAGATTGACCATCAAATCAATGCTTGAAATTCTAACTCGAACGGATTGCTATTATAGTAAATTTATAAATATTAATGTATTCCTAATAAGATTTCTCTCTTAAACAAATGTCAGCGACGACATGTTTAAATTTCCCAAGGGAAGTGTCATATTTTCAGAATATATCAGTATTAATGCCAATTTGCCATTATTAAAATATTTTGCGACGCCCTTGGATGGTAATAACATGTTTTTAAATTAATAAACACTTAAGTCTTCAACAAATAATTTCATCATGGCTTTGACTTATAACCATTGTATGCTTATTCATTAAACAGTGGCGTGATATGAAGGCTACCGGGTGATCATCGCTACCAGAGTGTTATTGGACAGAGAGACACCCCAACTGCGAGACTCCAATGATGACGAACCTTTTCCTTGAGTATTGCAAATTATTACCGTAAAATAATATTTTTTTTAAATAAAAAATAATTAATCAATGTCATCGATACAATGTATTCTCGTTCAGCAGAAACATTTTTTTTGACGTTCTTCAGATGTTAATTGACTAATAAAATATATAATAGGTGTCAAAGGGATGGCTGAGACACAATTGATGGTCAAAAAGTAAATACGAAAAAAACGGCATTTCTAACTGGACAACCTAATAGTTTGATTCCACAAGTAACACATCACTCAATAAGTTCGTAGAATGACTAATAAAAAAACATTTTTTAATAAACAACAAAAAAAAACAACGACTTCATTCATCAAAATAGTCTCCTTTAACCCCTAAAGGAGTACTATCCCAGGGTCTGGGACCCCCCTTCACTTATTCGAAAGAGCACTCGAGCACTTGTACATTAAACTCGGAGATAGAGAGAGAACGTATCGAAATACGGAAGACAGAGACGGAGAACTTCCCCGCATACATCGCACGATTGTATAGATCGTTAACCCAAATTTATCGACTAATATTTTGTGCTTTTGACAGTGTTTGTTTATTCAATTGCTTTCTGTTTGTTGCTTCTTGTTGAATTCTTTGTCTAATTATCATTTCCTTCTAAAGCAGGAGCAAATGAATCAATTTTTTGTGTACTGTTTATCAACTGTGTTTATTTACAATTGACTCTGCCTCAAATTGAAGATTGTCCTACGTTGATAGGAGCTGACAGAAAGTAATCGCTGTAATGCTATTATGGCATCAACGACTTCAACGATTTTAAATTTGCTCACTCCTCAAAGTCTAAGAGGGATACATTCATTATAATGCTTCTCTAACATTTTAGTAGAATGATTCATCTTTAACCTCAAAATATGCTTCAGTTTCAGCAATTCTTCATTGGAGGCAAATCTGTTTTCCAGGAGCATTATTTTTAGGTCTACAAATAGTTAATAGTCGCTGAGAGTCATATGCACATATTATTAGAAAGATGGTACTTACTAAAAATTATATGGTTTTGTCAAAAATGGCGCAAACTATATTTCATCATAAATATAATGTTACATATAGTCATTTTAAAGCACAATAAGTTTTATTTTTTGCGAGAATATAATACAATAGTACCAGCTGTAATCAAACAATAGAAATTTCGAGATGAGATATTATACCAAAGCAAGGTAATGAAGACGCAAACACTCCGGCATTGTGGAAGTTCTTGCAGAGCTTTATTGAGCAATTTGCATTCACAACACAGATGCTTGGAATCCATTAAAATTCAATTAGTCGCGATAGAGATTTACAGACAAAGGTACGGTTAAAAAAATAATAACACCCACTGCGATCGACGAAACTCCATTATCGAATAGATATCTGGAGGGTTGGCGTGGAGGGGGGGGGTAAATGTGTAGAACGAGCTGAAAATGTGTAATAAAGCTGAAAAATAGCATCAGCACTTTGACGTCATTCAACTTGAGATTGTAAGAATAGAAACTTGACAAAGACTCCTAACTGCTTTGAAGTGAAACGTGATCGAGTGGGCCTTATGCACACCACAAAAGTTTTCAAAACTATCCAATTTGACCCATATAAATAACGTGCACGGAGTGAACTCTTTGTCATTTCAAGATCATTTTTTTTTGGGTATACACATTAAAAATAATGGTATCTCGAGGAAAAACATTTTTATGATAGCGAAGACGTCTGCTAATGGGACTCGTGTACTAAATTCAGGAGAAGAATCAAACCTTATAAAAATATAATATGCTTTTACGATCCATATACCTTGTCCTAATTTACAAAAAGTGTTTATTTTAAAATTATACAAATAATCTTAATTTATAATAATTGTAGAATTCGATTTATTTTGTTTGTATTAGGTTATCCCGGAAGATATCAATTTTTTTCACGCAACAATTAACTCTCACCTTGTCTGCAATTTTTATATAACTTTCATATAGAAATTTGATAGTTTCAACTGAAAATACGAATTAAAATGAATTTTTAGCTGTAGTATCTGTAGGTAGTCCTGCGGTTAAACGGTCGAGGTTCAAATCTACTGGAGGTATGGTTTGCGATCAAATAGGTCGCTTTTAGCAATTCTTTTTATGAGACTATTACTGACCATTTCGACATTGTTTTGCATAGCGAATATATATTTTAAAAATGTGGTTGACAGCCATATCCTCTATAGATGTGAATTCATAACAATTAAGTTAATAGACAGTTTAATTGTGGGACTGCCTATAAGTGACATCTGTATAGGAATTCCAATTTAACCCTATAGATACTGTGCGCACAGATCTGTGCGATTCATCACTTTAATCCTTCTGCCAATGAATGTTTCTATTACCTCCCGTCAATGAAAGTGGTCTGGATGGACCCTCATTCATATTGTATCTCTGGTTAAAATTCTTATAAACTACAAATGATGCCAATGCTGCAGTATTCAGCATACACTTAAACCTTTTTTTTTGTGCGGTAGATGCGTTCCGCGGAAAATCGCACAAAAAAAACTATGACTTACATAGAAAAAGCGAAGATGCGTTCCATGGATTCTAAAAGCCGCATAACTTCGAAACAGCTATATAAAATATATCCAAAATTGCATAAAAAAAGTTTATAAAAAAACAGACATCTGGTATCTCAAATGCGGAGGTAATAGAAAATGTATTTTTAAAAGTCGAAATATTGTAAAAATGATTTTAAAAATCTAAACCAGAATAAAGGACGTGTTCGTAATTCAGCGATAGCAGATGATTTATACGGTCCCAAATTATAACATTTTTCCAAATTTCGGTTAGTGTTGATGATTTATTTCCTATTTTATCCAAAATATCTCGATACGTAGTCTTTATGAAATAAAAAAAAATGCTTTAAAAAAACCGCATAACTTCGAAATTGCACAAAAAAAGTCGCACAAAAAGAGGTTTGAGTGTATTGTAGAGAAAAGCTGCCATATTTTATGCCTGGTGCACAAAATAACAGTTTTAAAGCCAGTGCCAACAAACCAGCAATTTTAGCTTTTGTATAAACAGAGTTTACCTCATTTTTAAGCTGTTTTTAGCTTAGAAACGGAAGTAGAAATACCACCCTTCCAGCTTACCAGCACTTGTTTGTTCAACTAGCTTAAAAATCAGCCTCGTGTGCATATATATTCCCCGGAAGCATCCATTCCTAGAAGCATTTTTTCACCAAAGATGACTGCTCTCTGACCTCCTTCTTTTCTAGGATACAGGATATCTTTACAAGTATATTCATTTTATCAATCACAAACTTACCATCTGGTTTTTATAAACATTTGATGTAAAAATATATTCTGCAAAGGAAAATTTTAATACTAAATATAGGTTTTTCCAAACATATGATTTGAAATGATTTCTTACTACAGAGGTAAAAATGCAGATCAACATAAAATATCTTATGAAGTGAAAGGATAAAAAATTCTTTATGAAACATGAAGAAAAATGTGATTTCTCAAACAAATTCTTTGAAAAAAAAAAATCAGGGTCTGGCCAAACCACTTTCATTGACTCTAGGTGTATAAATAGAAATGTACTTTTTTCTCAAAACATAAGGATCCTGAACTTAACTCTAACTTCTGTAAAACTCCTCAATCAACAAAGCCAGGGAGATTTGATCAGATATATACATAGTTATTATTTTAAAAAATCGCAAAAGCAAAATAGTCCATCTTATTGACAGAAGGGTTAACTTTTTACATGAAAAAACATGTTAAACTTTATATTTACACAGCCTTTTCTATTTAACACGTTGTATACAGTTGATCGATGCGGTACTTTAATTTACCCAGACATATCGTGGATTTCAATCAATCTAAGATAAAAGAGTGATGTTTGAGCGCGCTCGTGAAAATCCCCCGCCGATCGATCGGACGACATCCGGGCTCAAAGACAGGATAGGGGTTGACGTAACCACAGGAATAATTTGTGAACAGTTTTGTGAATCGTTTGTCAGTTGGCAGTGGCGGCACGTGCGCGACACGGTTAACCCGAACGATACGTTTATCTGATATACGGCGCTGAGGCCTCTGCCTTGTGATGAGCTTGCACAAAACAATACGCGAAAAATAATAAATCAGCTCCGAGTTGTTTTCGTGTGATAAATTACACGGCCGACTGACGCGATCGGAGGGATGGGTTCGCATCCGCAGCGATAAAACGCCCGCCGGCCCCGAAAGGGTTATATTTGCAAAAATAGCACGTGTGATTTTCGTGTGTAATTTTAATCGGCCGGTCGGCCGTGCGTGCGTGACTTGCGTTGCGTATTTAACCGCACGGCTCCAATTAGGGAATCGATTTTTTAAGCGTTGCCCATTAGCCAAAATCACATAAATTACTCACCATTATCTCATGCCGGGCCCAGCCGACATAAAACTGATGATTTTTCAGCTTAATGAGCCAAGTGGAACAAAATGCTTTATGTTCATGGAGTTTTGTTTATTACAATTGGTTGTATTTAAAAAAGATCGCTGAAATAAATATGCTTTTTAAACAGTTGAATTTGTTCATTAGTTATAATTTAATGTTCTTTGAATCGACGTATGTTAAGAATTTGGGTAGTAATTTTATAAAGATATAATTCTGAGACTTGTGAAAAATATTAGAGGCGTTCGATCAACTTCTTGAGCCTCCTTTGTAACCATCGTTGCTACGATAGCCTCTGATTGCCGCGTTGTTCGGTTGCGGAGACTGTGACAGGGAGTCACTCGGAGCGCGGAGCGCTTCATACCATTAGTCTCATTAATAATCCTGGCGCCAATAAACGACGGACACACCCTTTCGAAAGAGGTGCAATTTTTAATCCTCAAAGGCGATATATCTTCTCTCAAAAGACGGAAAGGGGAGGCAATTAAAATATTGAATTTTTTAGTATATTATTGTATTTAATAGACCTTTATTTTTTTTTTTTGAGGTGGCTTTTAGCGATCCCTTTTTTTTATGGTATCATTACCAACCATTTTGACATGGTTTTTCATGGCATATATATGTTTTTAAAAATGTGGTTGCCAGCCACATCTCCTGCGGGATTAGAACCCGAGATGATCGGGTTATGAGTCCAACCGCTTAACGCGGGACTACCTACAGGTACTTCACAAGACCTTTCCCTACCCTATTCCGGTGGATGCAATTTTAACAACTATCTATATAACCAATTTCATTAATTACATTTGGTCCATGCAACACTAATCTTTTTTAACTTAGCACATTAAGGCACGGTTCAAGAAATACTGTGAAAATAATAAATTTTTGCCTTTAAATATTTTTTAGAAATATTAACTAAAATATTATATATTTTGTTTATGTATAGGATGTTTTGCACATTGACCAACATTATTTTGGGAGTTAAGGGGGTCTTTGGTTACGTTTCCCACATAGTCCTTATATCCTAAGTATCAGGGCTGTCAAAAAAGATTTTTTTTAATATTTTGAAAAAAAAAACCTTTAAATAGCATGACATCTGTGGTCTTAATTGCTCGAAATATCTGTTTTCGTATTTTGTAATATATATTTGATCTAATAAAATAATTATTTTATGTAATTTGTTTTAAAAATTTGTTGTGAGCTTCCAAATCGCGTAAAATGTGCAAATTAATGACAAATAAAAAATAAAAAAAACTAATAACTATTTTGAACCTAGTTTAGTTTTAAAAAGTTTTATGTATTATATCTTTCCCAAAAATATATTATATGTCATACAAATTATTCAATAAGTCTTTAAACATGAAGAGGTACCAGTTTGGTAGGAATATCAAGGTTAAGAAAATATTTTTTTCGCTTTTGATGTTTAGACACCTTTTCTTTATTTCAACTGTGGTTGTCTGAAGTAGCATTTCCTTTTTCTTTTTTGCAAAGGCGGCGCTTATACCTTCAATTAGGATTTCTTTTGTGGGCACCACTGTCGTGTAAATTAACTATTTTGTCCCAAGACAAAGAAATCCAGTGGTGTCAGATCTGGAGACCATGTGAGACAAAGAATAGGGCACATCCCCAGGCAAAGAAATACAGTGGTGTCAGGTCTCGAGACCGTGCTCAGAAGCTCAAAAGTAATTTTCTTTGAATAAATTGCATAAAATAATGATTTATTTAGATCAAAAATACATTACAAAATACAAAAACAGTTATTTTGCGCTATTGTGATAACAGATTAAAAAATTATGACGATTTAGAGGTGAAATTTTGGATATTTTTTATTTATTTTGGAAAATAATTATATTTTGATAACCCTGACACTTGGACATACACATAGCAAAAGACCCCCTGACTCCCAAAAAATTTTTGTCGATCTATGTGCAAAACATTCTGTATATAAATGTATGTTTATTCCCTTATTTTCACATGTAATCTAACACTGTTATTTTTATATTTCGACTATCTCAATCATTATTTTTATTAAGATCACTCTGAGACTTTTTTTAGGTATTTGAAACAGCACTTTGAATTCGAATTACTATCTAAATTACGTATTCAATTAGTATAAAAGATCTTGAAATGTAAATTTGTAAAGTCAATGCCAATAATCGATTAAAAAAAATTACATCGTTGTAATGTGTTTTTGATGGACTAAAGAATGAAGAAAACCGAAACAATTAAAAAAAGTCGATAAAAAACTCAGAATTTTTAAGACGCGAAAACCACAAACTGGATGATGGTATACCAACGTTATTTGTGGAATTAAATTCTCATTAAACAAACCGAAAATTATCTAGCAAGCTTGAGTATCCAAGATTAAGAGCTCAAAAGTACCCTCAATGTATAGGCAAATTAAGTCTACAAGGATTGCATTTCTCCATGAATTAATTGCACTAGGGCAGCTAAAAATAATGGTGCACCTCTTTTGTTCAGATATTAAGCACATTTGGGATTACATGAGAAATAGGTATATTAAAATAATTATTTAGCATAAAAATAGTGACTTTCTTTATATCAGATAATTGATCCTTCTCCTAAGCAATAATTAATAATAATCCATTTAAAATTCAGTAGTATAGTTTATACATTTAGCTCTAAGAAACAAGAGATTATATGAAACAATAAGTTTTAATCGATAGTAAGAAATAATGATTCAGTAAGACGTCGCTATTCCTCATTCTGCAAAATTAACGTCAGTAAAGAGAATGGATATTTCATTGATTGGATGTTGCATCTTCAGGTAATTATTTCTTTAGAGTCTTAGAATATGTATTACAATATATAAAATATGATAATTATATATTTTTTTGATATGAAATAAAACATATCTTAACTCTATCAAAATTAGTATTTAAGTTTTCGAGTGTACAAAAACGATTTCTGAAAGTTTATTAAATTTAGCCCCACAGCAAAACAAGAGGTCCGTTCTCTAATGTTGTAGGAATGCGGTGTTGAGCAAAAAAGACATCGAATTAGATGTGGAAAACCACCGTTTAACACCCTCAAAACTGGCTTGCTTCCAAAAAGAGAAATGGTTTCGGTGGTATTCCCCGGAGAAGCATTCTCCATTATGAACGTCTGGACACACTGACAATTAACACGGATTCTTTTAGAGTTCATTTAGTTTCATAATAGCGGCAATAAAATACATAAATTCAATGCGATTTGTCACACTAATAAGTTGCAATATATAAATAATTTGTATCATATGATCGTATATCGTATGCACAATGATTAATCGGGGTTGAGAAAATAGAAATGATGGTTTTACTTAAGCGATGTTAAATAATGTGATCATTAATAGATTCATCTGGTTGAAAAGTCCCTTTTGATCTTTGTCCTTTACATTGCCGGTTGTATATCTTGCTCAGCTTTGTATTGGATTCCTCTACGGGTTCATCTTGTCCTTTTGTACGTTTGTTACCTGAAATACTTGACACAAATGTGTGTACCGCATTTGTCCCTTACAACAAATTGCACATCTTTATTTAACGCTACAATTTTTAGTCACACGTTAAAGATCTATTTGAGTATCAAATATACTATATTTATTCTTATTAAGATGCCGTATTCCTTTATCAGATGTAGGCGATCTACATCGAATACATTCAATATAATTATTGGCACCTACTATAAAGTCTTGAAACACCGATTAAGCGCGCGTAGCGAGGCAGAATCATAAGAATCTTTCTGCACAAAAGCAGCTCGTATAGCCCCAAAACAACAGCTACTCGAAGATAATCAACTTTTTGAGAAAGCTGAAGATCTTTTATATGCGCTTGGAATCAATGATTGATCAGTAAGCCACTAAAATTGATAGTTTTATTGTATTGAAACTTTAAACGAGTTTATCTCGATATTTCATTTTAAAAATGTTCGCCAGTCGTAGCTTAAAAAGTTGTAGATCAATCTGGCTGAAATTTTGTGATGTTTCTTACTATAATATTATCTAGTTAACTAAGCTAAAGTTTTAAGGTTTTTGTGTAAATACATTATTATTTTGGGGTAAAAATGATCAAGTTAATGGTAAAAGATATAAAAGTTTAACTAAAAAGCCTACTGATTTTTTATTTTATACTTTTTTAAAAAAAATTATAGTTTAGTTGACTCCCTATACATATTAAAAATCAACACCCTATGCAGTTTTCAGGCAAAATTCGGAACCAATCTGTGATAAAGAATTCTGAAATGGTTGATTTGTTTTTTTAATCAAATTGTCCAAATTATAGCTTTATTTTCGGAAGCATTTGATTTAAATTTATTTTTTTGTATCATATAAAGGTGGGACACATTTTATACTACCAAAGAATTAATTTTACGCCACTTTATTTTATTTTAAAACTCTTTAAGCTTTTTAATTCCTTATCACAAACTATATAATAGCGATTTCTCCATAAGTTTTGTAGAATAATTATTTGGTTCTGATGTGTGTTTGCTTATATTAAACACACATGATATGCAATTTCAAGATGAATAATTGGATTCTATTCTTCACTAAAAAATAAACAATAAACAGTAAAATTGAGACTGCTATTAAAATTCACCTGTAAAAATAAGGTGAATTGTATTGTGTGCATTTAAAATCATACTCGTATATCAGTTGAGATGCACCCTTACATGCACCTTACCACCCTCTTTCTTTGAAGTGAAACTTCTATAAGCACGGTAGGGTAAATTGGCTCAAACTACAAAAAAAAAAAATTAAATTCCAACTATCTATTGCAATCTCTCCATCTCCGTTATATACATCATAGCGACATATAAGTAACATAAAGCAACCACTAGACTAGTAGCGTGCTTATTTAATTATATATAACTAAAAAAATCTATTTAAAATCATCTTCTATGAGCTAAGAAGATTGATTTCTACTGTGCGAAAATTTCACGCATTGCTATAAAATTAGGAAACGTTTTGTACCAAAAATGATATTATTTTAGTGATAAATAGTAATTAAAAATTATTCATTGTTAATTTTAATTGGAAAAAAAAATATTTACGGATATTCTAATGATTTTAAAACATAGTAATTTAAGAAGTTTTAAAAATATAGTCGCATTTGTATGTAATTCCCCGTCTCTTTGAAAGGATAAGGGAAAACATTTATCTCGAACGAATTGAACTCGATCTGTCGCCATTTCAGCTAACAGCTTTTCTCTGTAAACGGAGACAATTTTTTTGCTTCCCTTGCACTTCCTTTCTAGCGATTCCTGACTATGTTCCGTCACAGCAATTCAGTCATAACAACACCTGTTAAAAATGATGTACATATAACGCATACGTGTGCTAAATAAATATTTTTGCAAAAAATAAATCGGAATGTAAGGGTTAAAATTGTAAAATAAGCCAATTAAATATGGGAAAATCAAGAGGAAAATAATTGACCTTTTCAGCTCTTCATCCAATGACTGCTTCAATAATTTCAACCTTTACATTACGAAATCAGTGAATCGTACCGGATGAGGCTTCATTTGAATTCGCTAATTATTTTACCATGACATTTAAAAGAAAACGAATTTCAGCTGAGGGAATTTCGTAGAAAAATCTTATAAATGTTGATACATGCTAGAAACCTCACATCGACGACATTTTGCCGAGTAATTTGTCCCTAATGTGAGCTTTTAAGTCGAAAATGCTTTGTCGGCCCTGGGCAAATTATTTTACGTTTTCAATTGTAGGCAAACAAAAAAGAGGCTTTGTAAAGGATACGCGTACAAAGTGACTCTAACTGTAGACACTTCCGGTGTCCCATTAAAGCCTTATTGAGGCGCTAAAGGCTGAAACTCGAGCGGAAAGGTGAGAATTAATGGACCTGTAATGAATTATTCAAGGGGTTTTTAAAAGGACGAACAACTTAGTCATAACAACTGGTGAAAGATTGTAATCTGGGAAAAATCCCATAATGTGTTTTATTGCCATTACCCTGTGCATTTATTGATTTTGACCTAAATTATATAATCATAATCGATCATATTGAAAATATAAATCTATCGATTTTACGACGACTCTATGTTTTTAATGAATTATCTAATTCTTTATTTAATACATCAAATATTCATTGCTCTCGTTATAATTTTGGGTTTATATCACATGCGGAAGATGATATATGACAAATGTGTGTTGATTATATATGTCTTTGTTCCTCTATGTCTTTTGATGGTCGTCATTAGTGTTTTCCTAGAATGCATTTGATGTCGCTTTACCATTGGGATTTGGTTTTCCAACGTTCCGGGTCACCAATCAAGCGTTTTCTTTGTTCAGGAGACGTTTTCTTTATGCTATTCACATTGCCATATGTATATTTACAAGTATACATTGGACCTCAATATAGTTGTAAGTTATGTAATATGTCTGTATTTCTTATTTGATTGAAAGTTTTATACATTTTTATTATATTTTGTGCGTATATTGAGTTATAAAATCATCTTAAATTGATCGTTTTTAAGATTAATAATTGATTAGGTAAGATTAATATCGAATTTCATCCCTTGATGTATCCACCTCAAAAAAATATTTATTTTGGAAATCAAAAAGTTCTGAAAAATCCCATTTAAACGATTACTCCTGTTTTACATTTTTCGGCATGCTGGAAAGTATTTTGTATTTTGTGTTTGAGGATCAAACTCGCCCATATTAAGGATAATTTTATTTAGCTCAAAACATATTATCTGTTGGAATTATAAGCGTTTTAGTTAATTTTTTGTCCCTGTTAAGAGCCGAGCTTAGTTGGAATATCTTCCAAAATGGAATTAGTCTCCGCGCTGCCGTTCTTTTGACGCCGTTTCGGCGTAAAGGAGTTAATTGTCACGCCGAAATTTGAATGCTTATCAAAAGTTACAAAATGAGATGTAAACATCATTAAAAACACATTAAAAGTGAGAGTGAAGATTGTGTGGTAATTTTAAATTTGACGAAAATTACAAAATGCTCGTCGCGGGTGGACGCCTCCTCCCCCGGTCCGCTTTTGTCAACGAATATTTCGCACGACATTACCTTCGAGCGGGCTAAACAAATAATTAAAACTTGTTAATTACATCCCCGGCACCACCCCTTGGTGCCGAGGGAGGGCCATCACCACCCTCTCTTCTCGCAGGCGGCACCCGGGACACAAATATAAATTTCGGACCCGTTTCATTAGATGCGATGCGACTACCTCAAGATTAGCTATATTGTGTTCTTAATAGGACATAATCTGGCTTATTTATTTAATAACATCGTTTTAACTTTAGCTTCATAATTTTGTGATTATTTTCCAAGAACGATACAATATAAACAGTAGTAAAATATTACATTCAATCAGCCCTTATTATTCCGAGCCATTTGAACTTGAAATGGAAGCTCTTTATTGTATAATGAGCGGGAATTTGAGCAAAATATTAATCTCAATATGATGAACTATTTCTAATTTTTTCAGCATATTTTTGTTTTCTACTTTATATTCTATAGGGCTGTAAGCTGAAGTATACAGTATTAACACATTAGTATCAGGCAAATTTAATTTACGTTCGCGTTCGCTAGTTCCTTAGCTCGTTTGTGTCGCAACTTCGTAAAGATAGAAAGAGAGTTTTTCTCAACAGTATGTGGCCTTTGGAGTAAATAAAGTTTTATACTACATCTTGGTTATGATGAGTCAAAAGGAAAATTGTTAACCAAAATTATTCTCGAGAAAAGCGTTAATGTACATAAAAATATAAGAAAGCACGAAGAAAATTTTAATTCACATTATTTAAGTTTTCTTCTCATTAAAAATTCCATGCCATTCTTACTTTTTGCTACAATAATCTAATGATTTCAACGTTCAATAAACACTCATAAATATTTTATATCACCTCAATATCAGTTTATATTTAGAGTGTGTATTTAAAAAAGAAAAATAATGGCTGTGATCTTTGTTTTAGATAGGATTTGCTGTTAGTGACACAATATGATCGTAATAATATGAAAAAATATTTTTCTTACTTCTTATTGCTTTTTAATTCTCCTACTTATTTTTTTTAAATAGGGTTAGGGCTTAAATTTCAGGCTGTTTTTAGGACATTATATAAATTAATTAAGTCCCTTTACCGAAATCTGACACCATCGATGTCGCCTGATTATAGAATTGTTTAATTAAATCTAATAATAACAAAGATTAAGAATTTGATGAACCAATATACGAGCTATGCTGTCAATTTATCCAATTTGCCCATCGACGTACATAAATATATTTACGCGGTAATTAAAAATGTTGTGCAAAATAAATCTCCATTTCAAAGCCAAAAAAATATTTTTTTTAATCGAATTTAAATTTCATTTTTGGTGCAATATTTATAGCAATACAAATATATGAATGCTAAATTGCAAAATCATCATTTTTGTAATTAAAATAAATCTTCAGAATTTAAAATTCCAAAATTCCCAAATTCCATATTCCTCCCCCAGGGAGCTTGCATGATTTATAAAAACACTCAAAAATAAAAAAAATCCCAGGCTCAGATGATATCCCCCCCTTAGTAGTTAAACTCCTCCCCAATACCGACTTCTCCGCACTGCTAAGAATAATCAACTCTTGCCTACGCTTCAATCATTTCCCGACCGGCTGGAAGATAGCCAATACAATTTTCATACGCAAGCCATATTCGTGTGATTATGATCCAACCTTCTATCATCCCATTAGTCTGTTATTCATTCCAGGCAAAATCTTTGAAGCCATAGTCCTGATACGCATCGAATCAGAAGCAAAATCCCTCAATGTCCTACCATGGGAACAATTCGGCTTTCGCAGGGCTCACTCCTCCGTATCACCGAATTCATTCACGAAGCCATGGAGATGAAAATGGGTACGGGTATCGTCTTCCTAGACGTTGCCAAAGCTTTAGATAAGGTCTTGCATGAAGGACTGCTGTTCAAGCTCCTCTCCGCCGGATTTCGCGACCACAATCCATATGATTGATAGCTACCTCTCCGAATGTTCCTTTCGCGTCAAAATTGTCTCCTTCCTTTCACATCTTTGTCCCATATCCGCGAGTGTCCCCCAATTCTTGCTCCTATACTATTTTCCATATATATATCAGCGATATCCCCAAATCCGATCATTCTTCTGACTCGATTGCTCTCTACGTGGACGACACCGTCATAATGTCGCAGTCGACTAAGATAAACTTGGTTTGCAGGCGCTGCAGACTCAATTAGACTTGTTAAGCGTCTGGAACTATCGATAGATAATTGGATGAGGACTATCGAAGAAGAAAACATCCCTCCAAATTCCTCTCACCCTCCCATCAGGAACTATCTTATGGGCCAAACATACTAAATATCTTGGAGCAATATTTGATTCACGATTCACCTGGGCTCCGAACATTGACAGTGTTACCTTAGCCGCCTTAAAGCCCATTCTATGTATTAAAAGCAAAATGTCAATCGGGAATAAATTGCTCTTATACAAATCTCTTATACATCGCCTTTCCAGTCTGAGGATTCATATAAGATGAGCATATAAGTCTGAGCATCGCTACAAGACGAGCGTTTGGAGCTCCCTGGTATCTCCGGAACTTCCAACTTCAGTACGAAGCAAATATTCCTCCCATCAAAGATCACATTGAGTACTTTCTACCAATTTCTTTGATTCCCTAAAAAAGGTACCTAATCCCATCATGAATTCCTTATCTCCTACTCGAGCAGCTTGAATCGCCGCCCGAAGGCGATACTTGGACTTGAAGTCATAAGGAATATTCGCAGATTCCGATACCCAAAAAAGGATATCGGATAGACTAAACTATGCATCTGAATTCCATAATCTTAAAAATAAAATAAAGAACTACTAAGAAGAAAAAATGTGAATAAAAATCAATTAAGATCATCAATTGTCAACCTTGTATATTTAGGGAGGTATTGGCCCTAAGGTCACAACCTCCATCAATTAAAATAAAAGAAAAAAAACATATTATCTATGTGGGGATCTGACTAAAAGTTTAAAGTGCGAGATCAACCACCCAAAGAGCCTCCCGCCCACGTAATGAAGCCAAATTTGAAAAATCTATTTTTGATGAGTATTTTAAACTGATAGTTGGTCCAATTGTATTGAATCGAATAACAAAAAAGTTAGGAAGAATAAAAAAATCATGTATATGTAAAACTAAAGTCGTATATAAATATAATATATTACAGTTTTTTGCTATATAAGTGATATGGTAAATAAAATTGAAGTTTTTCAAGGTTTTTGAACGAAATTGGTCATCAAAAATGTATTGAAAACCTGATAGAAATTGATCCTGATAAAGCCCAAAAGTTTATCGAAAAATGAACACTGTTGTAAATTGTTATAAGCAGTTTGAAAGCTTGAAGAGTAAAGACAAAATATGCAAAGTGGTAAACTTTAGATGGATATTTTGATCCGATTTCTGATTTCATCAATATTATTATTGGAACTACTAACATATAAACTGGATGTCAGACATCAGATGATTACAATTATATTAAAGGTGACTCATTAAATTTAACAGACTTCAGTCAAATTAAGATAGCTTAATAACTGTTAAAACTTGCTTTAATTAAGCAGTTTTTTTTTAAATATCCAAGCAAAAAACATTATTTACTAAGTGGTAAGCGCTTTCTTCGAAACACAAAAAATGCCGGCCATAAATGCGACGTAAGCAGAATTTGAAGGAGCGATTCGTATAATGAGATATTTCACCGTCGATTGAAAGCCAATATAAATTTCGTCGCGATTTTAATAATCGTAAAATAAGGTCAATTCTGGACGTATTGCCTATAAAATAAAACGGGGGAACGTTTTTACAATGTCCCTGGCAAATTGATTTCGTTCGTTTCCAGGCTTTAACGATTTCCCTTCTTTTTTCGGCTAATCAAGCGTCGTCCTTGTTCCAGCCCACCCTCGTTCGGCTTTACTCCTTCTTCGTCCTTCTTAGACAGGTATACTTTACACGGTAGTAAAAAAACGCCTTAAGGATGCGGAACACGACACAGACCAATCACGATCATTCTTAAAATGCACAACCTCAATTCTCGTACTGCACCCGCGGGAATAACGACTGATCCCGGTTATGCTAATTTTGATTAAGGATCAATTTTTTTTGTGAGAGCGAAACTATTTAAATTGTTTATTTATTTAAAGCAAATGTTTTAACTTTAGAACTTGCTCGCTATTTTGATTACTGTAAAAGAAAAAGCCTATGAAGCTCGATGTTTTTAAGGATTAGGTTTACGCCTTAAACTTTGTCAATATCATTTATTTTAAAGACTGTTACTTTCCATGATTGAAATTCGGGTAGTAAATCATTTAAGTAAGAATAGTTTTAGAAGTATAAACAATAGACATGGTATAACCATTTTATATAGTTGAACACATTGTGCATATTATGTAAATAAATTATTTAAAAAAATATACATACATACAACCTTGTTATACACCCACAAATCTCCATTAATGATCAAACGCATACGCTTGTATTTATCCAGGGAAAATCCCCGGTCAATTCTCATGGGTCATACTTTATCAGATATGAACGATTTCTGGCCGAAGAACAGAATCTTTAATAATCGTCCTTAATTTAGAAATCATAGCTTGTTTTCCCATAGGCAAAATCCCATACTTAAGATTCAGATTATCTGTCCATCAAGTATTGTGCTTGAATATTTGATGAAATAATTTACGCCTTCGGTAGGTATGTATGTAAGTATGAGAGATGGTTGCATGTCAAATAAGAAATAATTATTGTAAGTTAATTTTGTTCTATATAAATCACTGCAAATTAGCATATGAAGCTGAATATTTTAATGCGATAAAAGCGCTATAAAATCATTCTACACAATACATCAGATTAGTTCAAAAGTTCGTACGCATTTTTGGGAAATTTTTAAATAATGTAAATAAAACCCAATTTAACATTTAAATAAATGATATATTTTTTTCCTCCATCTACAGGTTCTCCCCAATTTACAGGTAGTTTTTCAATTCCATTTCTGTAGGAAGACACTGGCTTTGATGCAAAATAAGTTGAAAGTTCATTTTGTTTAGATCCTGTTTAGAATTTAACTAAGGACATAAAGACACCTTTGTTGTTAGAATTTATGCTTATCTTTATCTGTTTATTGTCTTTTTATTATGATGTTATGATAAATAATCAATTTTTCGTCACCAAACCAAACGGTCCAAAAATGGTTCTATTTTGAATTGCGATAAAAGGGAAGTGCAAATATTTATTCGTTACTGGCAATTGGATTCGGATAGCTCATGTGGTAACCATTTTTCAAGCTTGGATACTTTCACAATCTCCTTTAAATAACGAAAGACTGATCCATGAGATGGTTAATTGTGGCTTTGACTCCATATTCATCCACTTTCGATATTCATTTTCTATTTCTATATCTAATATGCATCCAATGTTTATAAAAATTGGCGACAGACTGACTAATAAGTCACAACTTTCAAAAGGTTTGAAATTTTATTGGTCTAATAGTAAGTCATAGCGAATCCCATGCATGCTATTAATGCGCACGAACTTATGGACTATCCTGATAAATAATGTTTAGTTGGTACCGAAAACGTACTACCTTTATGGTTCTTATATTTGGCCAGAATTTGTTATAGCTGACCCAAAACTATATTGTAGATTAAATGGAAAAACTTAAGTATTCAATGATTCTAAAAATATTATCTTATCATCAAAGTAGCTTAATTAAATATTTATTTTATATTATTAATAAGCGTTATCGTCATGTCTATCAGCTTGAATTGAAGGGTACTCATTAAAATTCTATTATATTTATACAGTTTACATCTATGTAAACTATATTTAATATTCATATGTTAGCGAATTTCTACAGATTTATTTATGAAGGCATGTAATGGGTTGGAAAAAAATGCACAAAAGGCGCAGATACGCTGTATTGTTTTGAATTTTCTTTGTTGTCTGTTGCGTGTAATTTTCCAAGAATATGTTATTTCAAAAACGTATCAAATAATTTAAAAAGCAGAAAAATATGTATATCGCAAATGGTTTTGAGTTTTCTTAGAAAAAATCCTAAAAAAGATCATCTTATCAAGGACATAAATTATTGCTATCGCAACGGAGTGGCGCCCGGGACTATATATTTGATTTCACGGCCATTGGGAGGTAAATTCCAAATGTATTGTTTATTATTCCATAAATTTAAAACGTTTGAGAGGCATTACGTTGGCTAACGATAATGTTGAATATTCCCCAGATGTCCTGTATAGTTTCTCGACACGTACTCGTTAGTATAGTTGAATGACTTAATCATTTATGCGTGGGGTAACCGTATTTTCCTCGATCCACGAGACTGCCGTAATCCAAGGTCTTGATAGCAGATTTGAATTAATATTGCCTATCTGGAGGGTGGTTTTCTTTTCATTATTCGTCCGAGTTTGAAATTTTCAGAGCCTTCATTTGAATACACCGACGGTAATAAATCTTTGCATTAAAAACGATTTAGTCTTTTAAGTGAGAAGACAGAAGAGACAAGTGTAATTTCTTTTCGGAGATAAATATTCAGAGCCCATGAAATTCTGTAACGCATCACAAAAAATCCGCGTAATTTATGTGAAAATTTGGTTTTTGAAATTGCTCACAGAGAAAATGCTCCATTTTGAGACATTTTTCAAAAAAATTTGCCGACAATTTTCAAGTTCTAAGCGATCGTTGGCTTTGTGCTAATATTAAGCGAAAATAGTAGAATGATTTCTTTCTTAAATTATTCTATTATTAATATACTTTTATTAGTAACTTTTTACATTTTTATGCACTAATTGTGCAATTAATTTGATCATCATAACATAGTAATTATGTCAAGCATTGGTTTAGAAAATTCTGCCAGATTGCTATGCTGAGTGATCTTCAAAGGAAATATTTCTAGGTAACACAGGAACAGAATTGTTATAAATCCATTCACTCAAAAGCGAACCTGCATGATTTTATTAAAAGCCTCAGTGCTTTATTTTCAGATTCAGGAAATTACTGTAAGCCTGGATCAAAAAGATCAATCAAAAATATACAATTTGATGAATTGTTCATTAAGCCGTTGTGTTTGACATTCGATGAGAATCATGTCAAAATGAAAATAGGACAGCGAACAATATCGAATTTGGTTGGAATTGTTAATCTTCGATAAAATCATTTAATTAGTTGAAGTACAAAAAATAATAATTTGGGAGCATTGCGTATCAATTAAGCCAAATTAAATCCTTCGGAATTTCTTATCAATGAGCAATTACACTTTGGCTTTTCCCCTTTACTTCAACCTTTAATACAGGTATCAAAAGATTAACTACCTTCCTTTAATCCTTACAATATGCTTAAGCTGTCCCTTCATTTAGTTTTCGCTTTCCTTTTATAACTACCTTCACGAGCCAAACTGTTGTTTTAAGATTTTCATTACGGTGAGCCCAAACTGCAGTGGCGAGCTTAAAATACAAAGGAATTTTATGAAAATTTGCCATAGTAAAAATAAGGCTTTTTACAGTCAATTTATACGAATATTTTTAAAATTATTTTACTAAAACCTTAAAGTGCTAATTTATTTTATTTTTTTAAAAACAAAAATCAAAATGGCTATAAATCTTCAACGCGATAAAACTATATATTTTAATAGCTTACCGATCAATCAATGATTCCAGGTGCATATAATAGATCTTCACCTTTCTCAAAAAATTGATTATCTTCGACTAACTGTTGTTTTGGGGCTATACGAGCTGCTTTTATCTCAGAAAGACTCTTACGGTTTTACCGCGCTACCTGCGTTTCATCGGTATTTTCAGCAAAGATTTTACAGTAGGTGCCGAAATTATATTTAATGTATTCATCATCTTTAAAATGAAGCTGTAGTCGTTATGAAATATCCCAGCAGCAATGTATGTTGATATTTTAATGATTTTACACCAGAATGCAGGTGCTTTGAAGCCAGTCACCAAGCCGTTGAGTTAAATGTCAAGTATGGCCACCCAAGCATCTTTGAAGTAATTCATCCCAGGACAAATCTTTATAAATTGGTAAGAGATACTGTTTTATCTCTTGGCCAAGAAGTGGAGTCAGGTCTTCAAGCTTTGGACATATTTTAAAGAAATGAAAGGCAAATGAAGCAAAGGAAACCGCACTTATCGAATGCCGAATGGATTCAGAGGACCTCAAATTTTTTGCGGGCATACGTCATAAGACTCGGGTCTGAGCTGTGATATAATATAATTTGGAAGACGTCATTTAAGCTGGGATAATCAGATTAACAAAAACATCGAGTATCTGATGTTGGACAATCTAAGAGAGGATGATGGCGGAATGTACTGCTGTTGAACAAGATTCTCTTCACAAAGTTGTTTGAGCCACATCAATTATTTCAAGTGAATACGTTATTATGTATCTAAATATTAAGTGCATTCAAGAAAAACAGTAAAATCAACAAGTTGTTCTAAACAGTGTTTTGAAAACTAATTGCAATTACCGTGAAAGCACTCTATGTTTAACCAGGGTGAATCTTCACTAGTATATATATTTTATTATAACTTATTGCTGGTAGTTTAAATTGCGTAAATACGAAAAAAATGGCATTATAAAATAATTTAATGATATTTTAAAAATAGACATTTTATTTAAGGCCCCTTTTTAAAATATTCCTCAACCCTAAAATGTATCAAAGAGCAAATAATTTTGATTTTGGCTCCCTTCCGAAGAAGGTTCGTTAATATTCAGTCCGGGGATGCTTTCATCGAACAGGTGTTCCTAAGACTTGCGCCTGAAAATTCATGACGTCATTTTAAATCTTTTATTTTTTAAACTGTGATTTATCGCCCCGGGCGCAACCCGCATGCGATTTATTTCACCGCGGAAACATAAATATTGGAAACGGATTTTTATTTATTGCCTAAACTGCATTCGTTCACTGCGAATTTTTACCCCTTATTATGCTCCGACGTGACGTTGCTGCTTTATGGCCGATTACGTGCTTCGTGAATTTTTCAGGAACTCGTTCCATATTGTGAGTTTATTCGGTGCCAGATTTTATATCTGGGAATAAATTGTACATTTGGGAACTCGTGCGATTTTAATTGATATAGTACGGGGCGAAATGTGTAGAGAGCATCTTCGTGGCAATCAACTTCCAAAGATTGAGGCTGTAAAGTGATCAATATAGCGTAGGATGGTGTAAGGAGATACAGGCCAATGGCAATTACCATGTCTAATTACCATGCGACATTAGCCATGAACATCAGAGACATCTAGACGATCTTAAGCTTTCACATATGGAAATGTGCAAGTATATGTAAATGGCTGATTTAGTTATTCCACTCGACTAAATTTGATTTCAAATCTCATCTATCAACCCTCTTCTTGAGAAAGGTACAATTCAGATGAAAACTTTTGAACATTGGAACCGCGTCCATATTTTCCCTCAAAGTTTCCATCCAAACTAAACATATGTTCACACAAAACAAATAGGATAGCTATATTTTTAAAAAATATTTTCAGTTTGTTTGTTGAAATGCTATGAATTTGAATAATGATCGTTTAAACAAAAACACTTCCATTGTATACTCTGCGACAATGCAAATTTATATAAAATTAATATAGCGGTCATTCCAGGAAATTATCGTACTATAATAAATAATATATGCGCTTTGAAAAGGATAATTTATCAAACAATCCCGTTATTTCGCTTCATTAAGCACGTATCAGTGCTTTAATACAAAAGAAACTGTGTGCTTCCAGAATTAACGATTTAAATCCGATGAAATATTCAATACTCGCGATCATAAATTCTAAATTGTGTATAAAATATGACTAAATTTATTAACCAACATTGCGCATAAATACATGTAATTTTCCGCGTTAACATAATGAAAGTGCTTTATGTTGTGCATGTGCATAATTCAAAGTGCATTGTCGCGTTTACGGCGGCGCCATCGATGCAATAATTTACTTTTGCGATCAAATTTGTATTTTTATTTGTAAGTGTTCCCACACACGTACAGATTACGGACTACGTGTACCGACTGCACGTACGAAGGTTGTGTTTTTTGATTGTATAATCGATTCATGTTAATAAAATCTCAATACGCCGTTGGATGTAATTCAAATATGCACAATCCGTGATTGTGTTTCTTTACGAAAAATCAGGAAATCATAACAAGATTAATAGCTCATGGTCAAGAATTTTAAAGTATCTCAGAGTAGAAGCAGAGTATTATAGTTGAAAAGTTAACCCTTTGCACTCGAAATCATTTTTCGTGCGGCAAATCAGCAATTCGAGACGTTTCACAGCACTTTTGGCGAATTTCTTACTCCTAATTTAAAATTAATATACATTTGAGTCTGTTTTTATGCGATAGATACGTTCCACGGGGAGTCGCATAGAAAAAAGACTACATACAACACTGGGGGATAGGTTCCATTATTTTTAAAAATCGCATAACTTCAAATCAATGTGATAGAATGTACCAAAAACCGCATAAAAAAAGTTAATTAAAAATATAAAAATTGCTTTATTAAAATCTATTTTAAACGATAATCATACAATTTATTATTATCAATCAGCATACATATTTATGAATTTCGTTCAGAATTTGAATCATGTACAATAAATAGATTTTCTAATTTATAGCAAAGTTGCCTCTTGAGTAAAGTTTAGAGTAGTAGGAGGTTCTTCCATTTGAATATCATCTTCTATTTCTACACTGCCATGTAAAATCGAATCAAAAACATCAACGTCATTCAATGGAGTATCCTCAAGCAATTCATCTACATAATTTTGAGAAAAATGATCAAAGTCTTCTTTCTCCCCCAAGTTGATTTGATCGCCCATCGTCCTATACACAATGAGGCTTTAATGGTTATAACATGAACTAGTCTAAATTTTAGATTTTTTTAATGCGCATTCGCATAAAAAAAAATTAAACTACATACAAAAATGAGGGATAGTTTTCATTACATTTGAAAATCGCATAAAAAAGATCCGCATAAAAACAGAACCAAGTGTATAGAATTTTTATATTTTAATATTTTATATATATTTATACTTTTATAAATATAATTTCTTAAATATTAGTCTCTGTAATTTTGCTGTGTGTGATATTTCATAAAACAATTGGCAAGATGCATGCCCGGCTTTTCGGGGAAATTTTAGATAAGAAAAGCTTATATCTATTTGAAGGTGTGTCATGTTACATTTCATACGATTATAAAGAAGAGCATATGGACTCACTTTAAAGGAACTAAACGTAAACAGTTATTGCCATGCAATCGAGTTTCAGCTTCAAATCATATGGTGAGTGAGAGTCACCTCTCGAGTTCAAAGGGTTAATAGGATGAAACATAGAGTAAAATTATAATTTTATTAGATGAATATTAAAATCGACCAAACTTTCTTTCGAGTAAGACGTGCACGAACCGATATAACCGATATTTTTGAATTGGTTTAAGTTTTCGTTCCGGAAAAATAACAGTTGTACTGGTTATTTATTTTCGATTCGAAGTCTTGATTGATAAAAATATAATATTATATGCATAGACATATTTTAGATTATAACCACTTCATGACATGATCAATTTATTTGATGTATTTTTTGTTTTCCAATTATGGTTTTTAAAATATAGAAAAGGCTCTAAATTCTTATGTCAAATTGATCCAAAGTTTGCTCAAAGGTGATTAAGGTAAATTATGTTATTATCGAACTATTCGAATAACTAACTGAACGTAGTCCTTAGACTGTGGAGGTAATTAAACTTGAAAGTGAAACTAACAGACTTTGAAGAACCAATAACGAATTTCTTCATATCCTGTTGAATTTTATCGTTATGATGTTTTTTGATGATTTAATAAATATGAAAAATGCAATGGTAACAATAAAATTACATTTGTTAATGTAATTATTTAATTTGATATGAATTTAGTTGTTAATTAAATCTCAAAGGGAAAACAAGGCTTTAATTAATATAATATTTTAAATGGGTTTAAGCCCAACAATCAACATTTCCAAGAACGTAAAACAGCTTTCAATCAAATTAACCTTATGTATTATTATAATTATTTAAGGAGAAATCTGAATCTATGTTGTGCCTTGCTTTAAAAATATTAACATGAAAATAATTGAATGGTTTCTGAGAATTTTTTTCAACAAAACGTTCCTAAACAATAAAAATTGAATTTGTACAACTGCTCGCGGATTACACTCGAAGGGTTTCTCCGCCCATTTGTTTTTCCAGGAAAGGAGGTGTTTCAGATTACGCAGAAGACGTTTGATTGTGGTCGTGCAATTCGAAACGTTATTAGCAAATATGAAATGTAAGTCAATCCTCCGAGGCTCACGTTTGATTTATCCATCCCCCGAGAAATTAAAGTAGATACCACACGTGTGGGTGTTTATGCGTGTATTTAATGGGCCAAGAAACTCTTCAAGTTTGCATGGAATGTTTCCAGGTTATCATGCGCGGATGTTCGCGGGGATGAACGCGAAGAGGCCTTAACCCCTCAAAAAGTTCTAAATTAGACCTATAAATTTGGCGTGTCGGTTGAACGAGACAAGAAGGGCGAAGCTTCTTCGGCTCCGAAGAAAACCACCGTGATTTTTGGGCAAGCCGTTTACATACACCTGAAAAACTCTGATTAATCATCCGCGATGGCTTTAAGGGCTCAGATAGGGTTTAGATAGAGGTGTCAAAGGAAATGATACATACGCCGCGAAACCTTGTTTATGTGTTAATTTATTTATGTTGTACGTGCGTTAAAGTTTACGGCATCTATTTCGTGTCGTAATGTGCGTTTAAGTAGATTGACGCATAATTACATTACGTCTGTATAATTTGGCATTCCTATCTGGAGGAACAATTAATCCCTATAAATAATGCATTCACATCAAGGATAAATTCTATTGAATTAAGTAAGTGACGGGCTCGAAATATAATGATTTATTCGAGCATTGAGCGTTATTCTCGGAATTACTTAATGTATATACTTTTAGACATATAAACAAGCAAACAAAATTTAAATATGTTAAGTGAAACTGAAATAAATTCTAATTGCTTTAACGCACATAGATCATTTATATAAAAAAAAATCAATATAATTCTGCAAAATAGTTATCATTATAACATCTAATATTTTTTTATAGTTAAGCCATTTTTTTCAAACCCTCTTCTGTAAAACTTTGTTGGTTTAGTTAAAAAGTCTTTTAACACATTACTCATGGGAAGCATACATCAGATGATGCTTACATACTGAAATAATATTTTAATGAATTACGCTGTTTTTTGGTTAACGTCGGCTAAAATGTTTTTATGTAAATAAACATTTGTGTGTCAAAAATTATGAAGTAAAAGATTTCGTAGAAAAGTAAAAGAGAGAAGAAAAGAAGAAGTGGAAAATCTCTTTTAAAAATTGCCATTACTTAAAAACTTCCAAATATTTTATGCATCATTTTAAATTACTATACTAATAATAATTCATCACTCAATTGATGTGATAGAATGTTAGCCACATTAAAACTATGCACAATACATAAGTTCCTATTTTTGAAACAACTAAATAATTGTAATCTTAAAAGTATTTATCTTTACAGTACAAAATTTCTCAAAAATTATGAAGAAAAAAATTCGCATACGATATAGTATTTTAGTGATTTTTTTGTCATAATGCTTTACAAGTTCATATTTGTTGTTGTCGTTTTGTCTTTTTATTTCTTCTGTTGGAGGGGAATCTTTCATAAGACACCCTGGGTTTGATCCCAAGGTAGTATCAGATTCTTACTGACTAAACCCCTCCCTTGTCCTTCTCTGTCTTCCTGGTATTGTTTATCACATTGCTTCAGGAGGGCAGGTAGTCTGGCCTTAAGGAACTGGCCCTATTCTAGTGTTGGAGAGCCGCTCTGCGTCTCTCTCTCTTACTGCCTTCTTTGGCGCTTATGATTTCTTCAATGAAATCTCGGCAAAGATCCCAGTTTTTCTTGCTCACGCTGTGGAGCGTGTTTCTCTGGGGTGTCCAAGCCTCACAATCATTGATGGTGTGTTCGGCATCATCGATCTCCGCTTGGCAGTGGTGGCACGCCGCGGATGCTTCTTTCCCGATCCGCTTCAGGTACGCACCAAAACATTAATATCCAGTGAGGATCTGGGTCAAGCGGTAGGTCGTTTCTCCATCTTCTCTTGCTGGACTGATCCCATCTCTGCTGCTAGGCTTTCTTCAGTTTCTGGTCATGCTCGTTGTGATTTTTGGGATCTTCGAAGTCCAAGGCCCTCTTCTTTGCTTGGAGGACCAGCGGGGGCTTCCAGCGATCACGAGATATCACGCTTCTTTAGATACTGTTCTGTATGCTCTGGTGAGTCGGAGTGCCCCTTGCCGATGGACCCTTGCCAGTTTCTCTCTGTAGCTCTCATGTCTGAGCGAATCATGCCATATCGAGGCTCCATACAGAAAGATTGAGTGTATAGCCTCGTTTATGGTTATTCTTCTTCACGGCTTTGCCTCTCCGATGTTGGGCATGAGCCGTCTGAGTTCGCTGGCTACCAGGCAATTTTCCCACATTCACGCGTTTATTCTAGCGAGGGCTTTGTTGCTATCGCCTCCATTTCCCATGGATGCCAAGCTTTCACCAGCAGTGCGACATTGTCCGCGAAGGCAATGAGTTCTGCTCCTTGGCATTTTCAACTCCAGCAGGTTGTTGTAGAGGATGTTCCATGGTGTGGGCCTCAGCACTGATCCCTGCGGAGCGCCCATCTTCAATTTCTTCGTCGTGTTAGTCTTGTTATGATGGATACATCGGTCTCTGAAATAGTCGTTGATGAGCTCGACAGCGTACTCCGGTACTTGGAAGTTTTTCTTGAGCACGCCAACGATCAACTCCCAGCTGGCACAACGTCTCTGCTTCTTTTGACTGTGCCTCTCCACGCCTTACAGATTGTCTTAACTACTCTCTGTATCGTTACAAGCGTGAATCAGCCAAGTCTGAATCCATTTTGTCTGTTTGACAGGTTCTCTTCAATTTTCGCCTGGATCTTCGTGAGAAGCAGTTTCGTCCAGCATGCACAGCGGCCTCGTTGTCACTTTCCTCGGTTTTGGCACTAGCGCCAGCCTAGCCGATTTCTATTTATTGATGAATTTCCTTTCCACCAGGCAGGTATTTAGTGCACCTAGTACTAGTTCCGGGTACTCGGAAATCATCAGCTTGATGATCTCGCCGGGCACGCCGTCTGATCCTGGCGCCTTCCCTGTTTTCATGGATCTCTTAGCCAGCTAGGAGTTTTTCCCTCGTAAATGGTGGAGGTTCAATGTCGTCTTGTTCTGTCGTTTTATCCATGTTTTCCACAGTGTCAGGTTTATCCGGGAAGAGCTGCTTGATTTTCTTAACAGCTTATTGCTTGTTATAGATTTTCTCTTCTCTTCCCCGCAGTTTCCCCCGTATAATCTTGTACGGTAGTCCCCATGGGTCAAAGTCGCGCACCCAAAAACTAAAAAACACCGATTGAAAAGTATAATTTTTATAAAAAAAATATAGCAATTAAACTATTAAACAATTATTACTGGAAGGGCGAAATGATAAAACTAGATAGCGCAAGTTCTCATCAATGAAGCTACGCATAAAAGTTCTTATTTTATAAAATTTTATGTCATACCATTTTTTGAGGACTAAATTTTAACACATTTTTGTAATTATACAAATGGAAAAAAAATGTATTTATTTCAGTATATAAAAACGTTTAAAGTTTCATGGCACATATATTGGGTGCAAAAGTCTCGAAGGCTTTTCCGTGACAGGAAGATTAAAAGCTTTCCGTTGACACTTCGATTTCTATTTACAACAAGAAGTACAAAGCATTTGGATAAGTATTTCCGCTTAGCTTTACATGCTTCCTTTTCTCAATTCAAATAGCACCCATGAATAATATTCTATATTAATATCTGCAAATGGATAACTTTTCATGATGAAAGATTTTGGGTATAAATTATAAAATATTGTAGATTTGAATTCAAATAAGGAAAGATTTTGATCGTCAAGGAGTCGATAGAACTCAGGATGAAATAAAAAGTTTCTACTGTCAAAGGAGCGGTTAATGGATATCATGATACCTCGGAATTAAATTTTTCAGAGAAAACATGTTATCGAAAATAGCCTGTCTGGAAGGAAAGAACGATTGAAGATTTTCAGATTTTCCCGATCCTCAAGGTTTATTGAAACTTGTTTTTATGTAATGCGATCTATCTAAAATCTAGATAGCAAGAACGACGAGAGCTTTTTAATTGCTCCCCAACAACCTTTTCTATATTTTCGCAAATAAAAGCGCCAAAGTAAAGAAAAACAGTTGGAGTTCATCGGGAATTTTCGCTAATTGAGTCGCTCATAATATAATACACGAATCGAAGGTCTACCGATCGAATCCTGTGGGAATTTGTTATTGAAGCACTCTTACTTCTTTTATTTTTAAATTAGTTTGGGTGATGTACTTTATTTTACTATCATGATAATAGACATGTTTTATGTGATGGTTGATCCCATATTATTTTTCGTTTTATTAAAACAATGTATCATAACGTAGTATGACAGCAAGCCAAGCTAATAGTTATTACGGCATAAATAATAATTTTACATCCCTTAAAAGAAGATGGATGATACTAGAATGCTTAAGTGATATGAAAATGCTTAAATATATTTTTGCCAGAACTCGTACACAATTGAAATCAATCATATTTAAAAATGATTACTAATTGATGCTTTTAACGATGTGCGAAATTCAATTACTGGTGTCTATAATTATTTTTGGAATATAAAATATGTTGAACTATTTTAGACGTGGATGACCCAAACTTCAACCTTAGGATGAGAAATTTCTCATCCTAATTTAGCTCGATCCATACCATCGCTTGTAGTGTTTCAAACTGTGATTGTGAAAAGGGTTTGTTTGGGTCATCAGCTGAGGAGATTAGGGTTGGGGGACAGTTTAGCAAATTGGAAAGCATTTCATGTACAAATCCTAATTTTTTTTGTGTCTCTCATTTTTTTTCTATAAATCTCTTATATTAATCTACATAATCTATATAATAACTATATCTCACAGATATACAATACTTGTATGCACATGGCCATGTAAATGTTGACAAATCTGTATGAAAATAAAACCAATTAAACTAAATGAAAGCTAAGATATTTAATGCCAATATTTTCCATCAGCAGAAACGTATTTAGAAATAAAACTTTAATTATTCATAAATGTGTCATATATTTTGATCAACATAAGGGAAGTTAAGAGCACACGATGAAAATTTATTACTCAAAACAAATATTCTATTAATATTTACTTTATCGCTAAAATGTATATACATCCATGTAGAACTACTTTTAAAATGCTTTAAACAACTTATTGATACTTTTGTGATAAGTTGTAGGAACGAGTTCTTAACCGTGACCCTAGCAAACTGGTAACTCTTCAAGTTTAACGACTTATTGAATGATTTGTATGACATATAGTATATCATTAAAAAGGGTATAAAATAGAGATATTTATAAAATTAAACTGAGTTCAAAATAATTGTTAGTTTTTTGTTTAGAGAATTTAGAAGTCAACACTTCTCATACGTTTGTACATTTTATGTGAATTTGGAAGCTCAGAATTAATTTTGTTGAAAGCAATTACATAAAATAATAAACTTATTTAGATCAAAAATATATTTCAAAATACAAAAAACAGTTATTTCGTGCTATTATGATCACAGATAAAAAAGTTATAATGATTTAAAGGTGAAATATACTTAGGGTCTATATGCGAAACGTAGCAAATAATCCCATTAATGTCCAAAAAAAGTTTATCGGCCTATGTACAGAACACTATATATAATATTTAGTAATTATTAAAAAAAAAATTGAAATCTAAGGGTAATAGATCTGATTAAAGTTTCCTTGAAGTAATTTCAAGCAGAATTCTTAAGCAATCTAATTAATATTTGCTCGTTATTTCTTTGACCATAGTACATTAATTATCTTCGTTTATCTCTTTACTACCGTAATATAATAAATAATTCACTATTCACGTAGAAATAGGATAGTTGTATTAATGGTTCAACTGTGTGTTAACCGTATGAACATATTCGTCTTCAGTATATTAATATCTTTAGCATTGGACCATATCAACATATTTATTATACAGGTTGCGGCAGGTAAACTACCTTATTCATAAAATGAATCACACAAACAGTCTAGAAGATATAAGTTTATTTATTTTTTATGTTATAGAAAAACATTTAAAAACAGTCCACTATATAACCGTTATTAAACCTACATAACAAAAAACGCTAATTTTTAATGTTTAATGTTTAACCTTCAGGGCGTGCGTTTCAAATAAAGAAGTTTCTCTACCGCAACCTATATTACAATATAAAATATTAGCATTAGTACATTTTTTAAGCAATTTTCGTAAATATAACTTGTAAATTTATTATAAGAATTTAAGGCGTTAAAGTGAGGTGTTAATTCCCTTAAAAATATGTATTTTTTAAAGTAAGAAAAACAATATTCTTTGATACAAATGTAAGAAGTTTTTTATATCAGTATTAGCCTTAATTTAGGCCGCAAGTTTGTGTTAAAATCTCCAAACTTACTTGAATATTTAGCAGGATATTTGCAAAAAAATTAAATTGTTTGTTCAAAAACATGATAACTATACTTATTTCTATATAATCCAATAAAATTGCATACTTATTATTGTAAGGTTGTGTATTATTTAAATAAATATCATTCAAAGAGCAACGTTCCAAATTAATATTGACTTGAAAATGGATGTGTCCAAAAATAGGATAATTTTCCAAGAACAACGCAAACTTTCTTGCTGAAAAATGATTTAGTTAACGATAGTTTTATATGGCTTCGGGCTACAAATAGAGAACGAAGTTTGATGTGGTCGACGAGACCTTATTTTCTGATACGTATGATGTTCAACCGAACTACGATATATTGATTTATGAAAAGTTTTATATGGAAATTCCACGATCTCAATTTTAAATCTGAAAAAGGGTATCATGTACACTTATCCAACCATAATCTATCATAATGTTATATGGATCAATCGTTTATTTATCCCTGTATATAAGATTATGGGCGACGTTGTATTAATAAATTGATCATTCAAGTTAAAGTAGAATTTTGTAATTAACGTAAGGGCCGACTTGGTGGTATCAAGAGGAGCTAATCCCGCAGTTTTAGGTGTCGAAACGATCCTGATAAGGGACCTTCCTGTTATCGACAGATTTATACCCATTCCACAAAATCAAGCAGCATATTTAACATCAAGCTGTGAAGTTTAGAAATGTGCAAATAAATTATTTAAACGCAAAAAATTTAAGTGTTTTATCACAGGGTTTCGTCCAAATTGGATCTATGACATTGTCAATAGGTTCACTTATAAGATTTTATACGATGCACCTGGTAAGTATGATCATGCTCAAAGTTATGCTGCGGAACAACAGATTGAATTAATATATTAATGGGATAAAAGGCTTAATAGTTAATGTAGCATCACAACCTAATTCGCAAAACTGTTACTCACCCCCTGGCAGTTCCCTGACCGGTCGCTTTTGTTCGGCTTTCAGAATTAGTTCGGTCAGATAAGCTCTATTTCACTATCTCCAGGCAGGACTCGGTTACGATATGAGAAAATTTGTTAACCCTTGTTTCAACACAACCCTTCATCCGGAGAAAAAATGGGGACGGCCGTGGTACCGGTCTGACGTTGCGAAAAGAGAGAAGGGCACTTGGCAGTTCACCGAGGGCTTGTATTAAATTGATAACAATAAAATTGCTTTTAGGAACGAAGGATTTCACGGCCGATATACATTTTTAGGATAAAAAAACCGTATGTTGAACAATGAAAACGGCACAGTTTATTCAGTATTCGACCATTTCCGTGAAGTTTGGTTTGCCTAGTTTACTTTGGTTGATTGTAACAGAAAAGCCCGTGTCGTTTTTTTATTTCAAATATTTTTCTGGAATTTTTCACACGATCGTATTCTATCGTGTTTGCACCCGAATGAAAAATTTGCTCAGGCCAAATTTTAGGAATGTGTCAAAAATTTCAACAGAATTTTTCATCGAATTTCCTAATAATTAAAATACAAATTTAAATAACATGATGTTAATCTTTTATATGAAGCTTTATAAATAAGTTTGATTATTCACACACTTTATATGAATAATATCACATTTGAAGATCAATATTAAAACACATGCAATTGATCTCATCTCAAAGAAATATCATTTACAATCAATTAGTAAAATATAACTTTAAATTGACATCTTCCAATCCTATGTCCCACATGTTGTTGCATCAATTTTTCGATGATATTCCAATGAGTTTTATGTCGAATATAAATTAATATGTTTATATTTAGCATAAATTTTAATTGTTTGAGTGCTTTACCATATTTCGCAAATTCTTACTAAATTGACAATGCAAAAAAAAAACATTACAAGCATATTTGGTAACACGTAAAATTAATCTTTATGAAATAAAAACCGATTTCGTTTATTTCTTATATGAAACTATTTCACACAAAATAAAATTAATACAGACATAACATAAATCATGCCATAAGTTCTGATATTTTTATCTCAATTATTCATTCATAATATTTTTGTGCAAATGTGACCGCTTTTAAAAAATGCCAAAAAAGTTAAATAAATCCTATCTAAATGAGTTTGAAATTATTCATTAAAACGGCGATGAATCAAATTTTCGATCAAATACTAATAGTAGTTCATTTTAGCAAGACGTTAAAGATGATTGCAGTTATGTACCGATGAATGTGGCAATCGTTTAGGGACTTACTGGACATTTTTTTTTAAGAACCGCAAAAGTTTAAGTAATCAAATATCTACAGCAAGTATAGTTGGCGATCGCATTTAAAAAAATGCACATATGCACTGAAAAACCATATTAAAATGGTTGGCGATGGTTCCATTAAAGATTATGCGGAAAGCCATTTTAACTCGTTCGTCGCCGCGTCTACCAGATATGCACAACGGGCGTTCCCCCGCAGAGGTCTCGTCGCGTAATTTTGATGGACGTTTACTTCCTCCGCTTAAATACGATTTTACAAGATATTTAATTTATATTCAATGGAATTAGCACATCCAGATACATAATAAACAGAATATTTTATATATAACATATAAAAAATTACATTAAATTAAATTAAAAGACTAAAATATACATATACTTTATATAAAATTATATTTTAAAAAAAAGTATAACGTCATATTATGAGAAAAAAGAGAACAATCTGGTTTGTTCTGCGGATTTTTAAGAATTTCTAAACTGTAAAACCCTTTTTTTGCTTTCTTTATTTAATTGTCGGGCATTTACCGAGCACTACTCTTCTCTTACTAAGAGTTCCTGGAATATTTTGATTTAAAGATATAAAAATCACTGATACGCTTGTCAAAAAAATATGCTTTTCAACCAAATGACAGTTCTGGGATAAGTGCAATGAAATCTCAAACAGTCTTCAAAAAGCGAATCCAGCGTCTCACTGTTATGTATTTCTATAACGATTTACAAATGTAGCTTTACGAACGTCTTTCTATAATATCTTTCAGATGACAACTGTCTAAATATCTTTTGAGATCGACATCGAAACATGGATTCCTACTCTTGTCTGTTTGCACTTGCTTATCTTCATTTTTTATTCGTTGATGTGACTATAGCGGAATAATTGGTTATCGATCAAAGTTCGTGTTTATCCTATGTGTTATAATATCGCATCATTATTCCTTTTGTTTACGCTCCGACTATCGAATTTGGGCCCCGTAAGAAATAGCACTGATTTATGGTTGGCGATGAGAGTGTTAAAATATATCAAATATCATCAACATCAGAAGTGCTGTGATTTAGCAAATTCCATTTGGTTCGTTGACGTTAAAGGGGTGATTGTAAATTTGACCCAATGTTTCTTGTTCGCAAACCTGGAAGATGCTTCTTTTCTGATTCAATAATAAAAGCACCGATAGTTAACATAAAGATCATTAGGCCGCAGTTCTTAGGCTTATCAACGTTACAGAATCTAGCTACCTAACTAATTAAAATTTGCCTTGAGTAATCATAATCGAATACATTATGTTTTCGTTATTACTTGATACAGTTGCTAGGTTTATTTTGCACGACAACGAGTCCATTGAATTTAGCACTTGGTATTGAAGCAAGAAGTACTATTTGTTCAATAGAAACGAATCTTCGCTTTAGAAGAGTTTATTCAGAATCAAATGAGCTCTTGAATTTCAATGACTCCTTCGACATGAAATTTGTCGTGTTTGTTATTGAAATGGCTTCAAATTTGAGCAGTAAAACGTAACGATACGAAAAATGCACTGGAGTTGATCGACATTTTCTGTTATTCAACTGTAACTAATACATCATTAATAAATAGCATTGATCGAATATCCTTTTTTATATAATAAATAGTTAATCTGTGTAAATTTGAATATTCATATAAGCTAGTTAGACAGTATAAGATATTCTCATAAAGAATTTACAATTTGTCTATATTCAAGTGCTTCAAAATTCCTCTTTGCAGTCTCACCAAACAGACAATTTTTTTTTTGATAGGCCGGGCTCAGGGGTCGTTTGGTTACCTAACCTTTCGATAGTCATAGATTTTTGCATGCATAAAGTACCCAAAAACTAGTCAAGCAATAAAACGAAAACCATTTTGGGTTCTACTTATATTATATTTACTGATAACTTTGTGTTCTCACAGAACACAAACGATAAAATGCAGACGGATTTCTCAATTAAAATTGTATGAATATATTGGGTTGGTGCAAAAGTTAGAGCCGTTTTTAACATATAAAATTAAACATTTTTTTTTAGACTTGTGATATTTATTTAATCAATTATATAATTTCTATCTGTTTTTATAATCTTCTCCCATCTTTCTATCAACCTTTTAATATAATTAGTGTAAAATTCCCTGGATTTTGATGCGAAAAATGTAGTAAGGGATGTTTTTACCTGCTCTATTGTATCAACTTTTTTATCATTTAAAACATTTTGCAGTGATCGGAATAAATAAAAATCGGAAGGAGCAAGATCTGGAGAGCACGGTGGATGCTTGATAACATCCCAATTCAACTCATTTAGCTTGTGTTGGGTCATCAAAGTCTTACGTGGTCGCGCGTTGTCGTGATGAAACACTACCCCTTTTCTGTTTACCAATTCTGGTCTATTCTTTTGAAGGGCGATGTTCAATTTGGATAATTTCTGACAATATCGTTTTGCTGTAATTGTCTGATTGGGTTCCAAGAGTTCAAAATACACAATACCCTTACAATCCCACCAAACATAAAGCATAACTTTTTTTTGTGGATTTCGGCCTTCAAAGCTGTTAATGGGGCTTGTCCAGGTATAGCCCAATGTCTTTTTCTTGTCACGTTGTTGTACACGACCCATTTCTCATCTTCCGTTACCAAACGATGAAAAAAAGGTTCACATTTTTGTCTCGCACTCAAAGTAACGCACGTTGAAACACTATCCAATAAATTGGCAGCCGACAATTGATGAGGTATCCAAACGTCGTACCGCGAAACCATCCCCATACGTTTCAAATGTCTTAATACGATTCTTTGGTTGACTCCCATCATCGTCGCGATCTCCCTGATGGTTAAACGTGGATTGGTGTCAATTATGACTTTAAACTTGTCGTCATCAGACTTCAATGGCCGCCCGATATGTGGTTTATCAATTAGTGAAAATTCCCCAGATCGGAATTTTGTAAACCATTTTCGTACCTGTCGAACTTTGATGACATCTGTTCCATACACTTCACAAATGTTTTTGGTTTTCACACTCACGGTATTGTCTTTTCGGAATTCATAAAGTAAACAATGACGTAAATGCACTTTATAGACCGACATTTTGAAAAAATACAAGGGCTTTTCACTGTACTCTGGCCAGGCCAAAACTGAATAGAAAGTAGAGAGAAAGCATCCTTTATACAATGGAATCATTTAAAAGAAGATGCTATTCATATTCAGAAATTTTTTTTTTACCTAAGATCATAAAAAACGGCCTTAACTTTTGCACCAACCCAATATATGTACAAGAACCCATGTTATTCTCGCTGAATAATGTTTTATCTTAAATATTACGAAGCTCATGTTCGTTATTTGGATCATTCCAAGTTGAGCGGGTCGTAAACAAACAACTACAACAAAGATGTAACGATATTGATTTTTCTTTACTTCGATGTTAAAATAAAAGCAGGTTGATCTCAAGGGTCGTCTGCTCAGTTAAGTTTTCAGAATCGGATCTTGAGGGGATGAGGACTTTATTTCCGTGTACCATTGCACTCTTGTATTTGCAAATTTGACAAATAATAAGATAAAATAAAATCATATTTTAAATCACTAAAATTGATATATGTATTGATGATCAATATATTTTTTCTATAGAAGCTTCACAATATAATATTTTTATTGCCGATAATTTTAACTATAAACGCATGGATGAACTTGCGCATGCGCTTTCATATGAAATTTTAAATTGCTATTGGCAATTAATGATTTAAACGCGGTGCCGACGACTGCAACCCTATTAATTTACAGTGCAATTTTATTTATATCAGCGAAAAATATGCATATTTGTCGAATCTATCACGGTTTTGTGGACTCGAGTTACGCTTCCAATATTTTACGTCGGTCCAATCAATCATTAATTGCCACCAGCTTTTACACACTGCGGTGTTTTATGTTTATGAGAGTGTTCGTTGAATTTGTCGCCCCCCCCATTTCCGCCTCAGGGCGGCATTTTGTTGATTTACTGTCTACGTAGATAAGGATAACCACCCTCCCCCCCATAACGTAGATGGTCAATTTCCACATTTCGGCAGACATCTGTGGGTAAACTGATTTACATAGGTACGGAATACCATCTGTCAAAATTATACGCGTCCTCCGAATCTCTGCAGTCGAGCTTCAAATTTTAGCCGCTTCTTGCAATTTATTGTTTTAATAAATTCTGCCCGAAAAATAGTATTTATCCGAACGATTGAAATATTCGACTGGATTCAGTCTTGTGCATTTATTATGATCGTGTGACGTGGATACCGAAAAGCGTCATTGTTTTGAGGCTATCGGATTACTTCGGAGGGATTGTGCGTCGAGGATCAATATTGAACTATGAGACGTGAAACTGAAATTGAAGAGCCTCAAGATTGATAGATTACCCTTGGAGAGATTTTTTGACAGGCGGGTCTACTCTCTAGTTCTCAATTTGTTAATGGATGTAAAACAAGTAGACAACCCACCCGTGAGTTATTTATTGATTGACCTAAAATTGAGCTTCAGCGAATTTAATCCTAAGAACAAAATTTAAATTTACATACCCTTAAAAAATCATTCTACTCTAAGACAATATAATGCTGTAAAAATGATTTTTCATTGTGTTTTTTTCTCGAAGAATTTATAATTTTAGCTGGCTTAAAATAAATAGGTGGGCTGTGCGGGTAAAAACGCCCACGTAAAGCAACTCTTTTCAAACCATTTTATCAATGCAGTATTTTCACCATGTTGTAACTCCAAACAATCCACTACAAGTCAGGGTCTTCTTAAATGCGTCAAGCAATTCAAAGAATAGATTTACATACCTTCTTGGAAAGGAATTTATATACTTTAAATACTTAAAAGTTCAATTTCTTCCGATTACATATCGTTGTCTTTTGGAACAAGTTTATATGGAATAAAGGCTTTGGCTCACCCAGATGACGCCCACGTGTTCTAATTAGTAAATTAGAACATTTTACTAATTAGATGCTTATAATTCTATCTTGGATTGGAGAGAAGCCTATTTGAGATATCTATGCAGATTTTATTTAAGTCTATAGTATAATGGATACAAAAAAAAATAGTTTGGGTTCATATGTCAAATACTCTGTATTTGATGTTTGCTGAAAAATAATTAAAAAATTAATGCGTTCTCACGGAATCACAAACAGACGATCAAATTAAGGTTTATTTATCCATTTCATCATTTAATTTTTAATTTCAAATATTAAATATATTAGTCAAAAAATTGTATTCCATTTATTGAATTATATTTGAATAGGTAGGATAAACTATTATATTAAAATAAATAAAAAACTTAATTGGATGGAAATTATAAGGGTAGTCATGGAGGTAAATAGACCGAGGAATTGCAAAGGAAACGTCAACGGAAGCAAATTATTGCATTGTATTTGTGATGCAGAAATAAATTACCCCAAGGGAGCATGATATTTCAGCTTAAATTTTAAAAAATCAATGCTACATAGAAAAGTCATTTTTGTGTATGAAAAGAGAATTAAAAACATCTCCACGTATTTATTCCTCCAATCCAATCTTCCAATAGTTGGCTGTCAGCCTGATTCAACTAGCAGTCGGCGACAGGACGAGCGTATTCGCCTGACCAGGGACATTTTTTAATACAAATCCTTTGTTTGTATCGGATTTATTTAATAGTGGAACGCTGCAATGGACAGCTGAAATTGAAATTTTAACATCCGCTGCCGGATTAACATGGGTTGTCACAATTGTAGATTACCTTTGATGCAATACTACCGCTACAAAATCAACAGCTCTCTCATTATATTAATAACGCTTGTTAAGCCCATCAATATTCAAAGCGTCCATAAATTCTCCTAAATACTGTAACTAAACATTTAATACAACGCCGTTGTATAATTGATATTAGGCGTCAATGTTAGTTTGAGATAAACCACATCCTACAATAGATAACGGCATTAAGATTGGCATTTGGAGATATGTGCTACAGCTCCATACCTTCGTATCAACAACTGAAATATGAATTAATTTGAATAACATGTCTAAATAAAATATTCGAAATATTAGAATAAATTTTAAGAATACAAATATATCAGAAAAAAGGTGTTAGTTGACCACGAAAACACTTTCGATCAGTTTGATTATATTATGTTAGCCGTATCTGCTATTGGATTTAGGTTCGCTATCAAAACCAGGAAATCTAGATTCACACTGAAATCTCTATGATAATACATTTTGTACCAATACTGGACCATCCAAATAATATATCAAATCTAGCAAATCAAACCTAGAAAAATTATCCTGATTTTAAGTATTAAATTATTTATTAGATAATCAACCTGAAACCAGAACGGATTCCTCAAAACAAATTTAGTCTCAATTTATAGTATTCATAATATACTGGGTGTTTTGCATATGGACAGACAACTAGGGGATTTTGCTATATTTCAGACATAGGCTCTATGCCTTATGTATCAAGGTTGACTAAATAGATTTTTATCAACATTTAAAAAAAAACCGAAATTTCACCACCAAAATACCACAAAATAATTGTTTTTGTATTTTGAAATATATTTTTGATATAAAAAAATCGTGTTTTTATGCAATTGATTAGTTCTGATCTTCCAAATTAAAAAAAAACGTGCAAACGAATGAAAAATTTCAACTTCTAAATTCTCAAAAGAAAAAGCTAACAACTATTTTGGACTTAGTTTAGTTTTAAAAAATTCTCTAGTTTATACTTTTTCCAACGATATGCTACATGTTATATAAATCATTCAATATAGTCGTTAAACTTGAAGAGTTATCAGTTTGCCAGGGTCAGGGTTAAGAATTTTTTTTTATGTTTAAGATATTTTTATTAAATTTATTTACAAAATTTGCTTAAATTGGACACTTTTGCTTCGTATGCACACATTACACATTTTTCTTATTTTAACTGTAATTGTCTGAAATAGCATTTACTCATTCATTTTTGTAAAAGACCCTCCTAACCCCCAGAAAAAAAATTTGTTCTATGTGCAAAACAACCTGTATAACTGCTAATGTTATTATATCCATTACACATAAAAATATCATAAAACAGTTAAAATTTCGCGATTTACCATTTAAAAAAACGTACGGTACAGTGAGCATATATTTTGTATCCATTCAAATCCATTGGATTCCATCCTTGAATGTGAAGATCTCATAAATTAGATGATGATGTGCTGGATTGGATCATTAGAGAAATCAAGTCCTTGTTAAATATTTAAAGATCTGCCAATTAAGCTTGATGGCCTTAATAATATTTAAGATTAAATAATAATATTTGTGTATCTCTTTTTCAAATGTGAAACAAGCCCTTTTTGTGGTAAATATTGATTTGAAATGAAAAATTAGAATTGAAAAATAATTTTAAGGGAGTAAAACAATTTTTTGGTTAATTATCTGTTTCTATCCATATGCTTCCATTAATAATAAAAATGGTTCTTTTCTTTACTAAGTGGGATATCACTGATGTATTATAAATCATTTTGAATTGCTTGAACTCAGCCAAACAATCAAAGTAGTCACCAATTAAAACTTATAAAATAATGTTCAGTTTTAATAGATCTCAACCTAACAAGATAATACAGAGACTCATTTTGCAAAAGAAAATGTAGAAGTTTGGTTTGATGACTAAAAAAAAAGACAGATTTCTTGTATTGATTCGGTTTGTCTAATACAGTCATAGTTTAAAAAGTAATTATTTCAGACCCCCAGGAAGGCGTATGAATGCCAAATTAAAATTAATTTGGGGTGAAAGGTTTAACATAAGGTTAAACATTTCGTTATCTATTAATTATCTGAATATTTGGATCGATTTAATGTACTCTTTGACCCGGTGCTGTAATTTCTGCAAAGTCAAGATAATTATTTGCGACTCAATTTAATTAATTCAAAAATGATATTGATTATAAAGTATGTTAGTATTTATTAGCTGCAAGGGTCACTTTATTGTGGCCAGTGAAAGCTTTCTCCGAATTTCTTCAAAATCACTCTGTCTTGTGCCAATCTGATGTAATTAATGCTCTTCAATTTTGGAGGGTTTATAAATCTTTCAAAATTCCAAAAACGAGATGAAATTCTTCACGCTTGGTTCTCCAAAATTGAATGCTGGATCCTTTTGCAAGTGCAAAACTAAAAATTCAGATGAATTCATAGCAATATAACGGAAATTTATTATCCTTAAATAAAGAGCTGAAATCATTTTTGTACAAGGATACCACGAATTTTTGGCACAAAATTAAATTTGTATCCTGTATATTGGGTTACTTTAAAGAAGCTGTTGATAATTATTTCGTATTCTTGTATATGACTTGTATATTTAATGTTGAAAGTTTTTATAATATTTTATTTTTATGTCGCCGTTTACTATTAAAACGTCTTATTTTGTAGTTGTGTTGTTTTACTTGAGGGTCCAAGGTTATGTTTTTGTCATAAGAAGTCCATGGATATAAAAAGTTTGAGAAACACTGGTTTAATAGATGTAGATAAAGAATAATTTGATCGATCGCATCAATGTTAATTTTAGATCGCTCCTCAATAAATGAAAGTATCAATCAATTAGGCCATAAAGCACATTTATGTTGTAGTCAGAATAACTTGATTAAATATCGTAATTAATAACACTTTAGCATAAAACGAGATTAATTTAAGCAATTAATTAATGAAAATATTGCGTAATTTACTTCGATGGAATATGATGAGTAAATTATCATTTTTATTTTGAGGATGCTCAAAAAGTCTCAAATTCAAATTTTGAAAGAGCTGAATAAAGTGTATTACTTTAAAAATAGAACTCTGGAGATGAGAAGGCTCAAGCCTATTCAAAGAAATGTTTTACAAATCCGCCAGCAGAGATTTTACCGGGTTTTGAATGAAGTTTTTAAAGGCGGAATATTCAGCGGTTCGCTGAATCTTTCATTTATGACTTTATATTTTGAAGAAGTAATCACCATTAATCTAATTAATTCGAGAATATGGTGGAGATTGAAAAGTTGGAACCGAAGCAGGATGTCTTGGATCATGATAAAGTGGTCTTGTTTTGAATCCATTTAATTTTTCGCTGAAAAAATAAAATTGAGAGCTGAAATAAATAGATTGCCACATTATTTATTTTCTTGTTTCGCAAAAAATAAACGATAATTTTATTAACGCAAAAAAAGTCAGTGTTGAAGTTGCGTTTTTAATTCGAATTTATTTTATTTTCAACCCATGATTTCGGGGTTGGGACAAAAATGTTTCCAGGGGTTTAATTAGGCCACTGCGCCACTGCGTCGGGTGAGTTGCGCCACTGAAGGCTTCTCAGGAAGGCCACGCGGTGACGCCATTCTGCCCCATTGACCACTCCACGGGATTATTTATGGGTACTATAGTACCCCAGGGCCTCTATTGAAGATACCGACGGCTACCCGCTGCCTTTCCTAATATTACATCTTACATAAAAAAACAAAATCGCTTTTAATAATAAAAAATACATTGTAATAACGCACAATATTTTTTTATTTGATGTGTTGTAAAAAATATTAATAACGATTTTTTTGGTCGGAGAAATTCTATATTTCAAAGAGAAACAAGCAGACGGGAAGATAAAAGTGATTAATGTTATTTGTACGCATATTTCTGTTAATATTCGCTGATGCCTTCTCTTCAGCGTCTTGTGCTACGCTTTTATTTATTATCAAGAGAAAGTTATTTTTATTATTGTCTATTTATATCACTTAGATAGAAGTTTCAGCTTTAATTTCATTAATAAAAGAAGGAAGCAATTGTAATTTATCTTCACTTGATCGTTCAAACTCAACAAACAAAAACTCGGAAGGAAGAAGTACGTATTCCATCCGTAGAATGTGATACATTTGGATTTTTTAAATAATTAAAAGATAATATCAATTTGGAAGCCTCATTCAAGAGTTTGCCGAACAAAACTTGTTAAACGTTCGAAGAAAAACAAATCAAATTAATTTATTTTTTGACTTTTATGCCGAGCAAAAATTATACTTCAAATTGAATTTTATTCTTATCTTACGAATACAACAGCTTGGAAATTATCGAATAATATATTACGTTTATTTAATTTAATTTTCACTTAAAAGGTATCAAAAATAACCCATATTATTAGGGGGATTAGAAAGAAGTCAATGTTTTGAGACTTACCCTTTTGCACATGAAAAATGTCAATTGATTTTATAGAAATAAAAATACCGTAAGGAATTATGGATGTTCCAAGGAAGATAGATTCATAAATTAGATGACATCATTAGTTGAATTAGATCTTTATCAAGCAATCGAGAAAATGTCTATTAAGGCAGATTCTAGTCTAGAATTTTGAAAAAATCGATTTTTTTGAAAAATAATTGTAATTTTGGAAATTCCTTAAGAAAATTTATAATTAAAGGTTTAAACGTTAAAAATATGTAAAAAAAATCGATTTTTTAAAAACTATAGACTAAAATACCCACCCCCTTTAAAGTATGATTTTTCATAAAACAAATACATTTAAAATACAAGGATATGTCGCTAACCGCATTAGAGCAGAGAATTAGCAATTTGCACAAAAAGTTTTCTTTTATTTGGATACTATCACAATTCAATCAAAGGCGTAGATTGTCTAAATCAGCTTTCTTCTCAATCTCCCAGGAAGACATCCTGCTGTTTGTGGATTCCAGCTGTTCTTTAATAATGTGTTTTCCTACAGGATTTGTTCTTTACTGTGTACATGATATACCCGTAACGTTTTATGTGAATGGATATTGGCACCAATTTGCTATTGTAGCATTGCAATATTGACTATCATTTATAGTTCGAACTTTTAGGATATTTTATAGTAAAAAAATATATAATAATATAATAATTTCGATCGATAGAACTTGTATGATGATAATTCTTATGAAGAACTTATTTCAAATAGAAAATTATGCAAATTAGCAATGATTTATCAATTGCAAATAAAATTATCTTGCAAATAGAATTTATACGTAAATAGATCTAAAATGCATAAATATCATGTCGTGATTTTTAAATTTTTCCAAGGAAATGCTCAGATTTTCATTTATTCAACACATTGCAAGCAATAAGGATATATGAAATGAACATAAGGTTTCTTAAGCTTTCTCGTTCGTCCATTTCCATGGGCTTCATATTTTAGTATGAGCACTTCATATGCATATGAATAGCTATTTAGGCTTCAATTGTCTTTGTTCTGCTGACAATATAGGACTATTATTTTCTGTGTTCTTCCATTATTCATCTCAATCAATTACTTTTCTCATGAAAAAATGCGGATGAAATGAAAGACTTGCAATTTATTCATTATATTTTATTTTAAAAGTTTATCTCATCAACAAACCATTAACTTTCTGTACAATTTACATCAAATTATAGTGATACAAAAACATTCCCAAATAAATTCTCGTATTTTATAAAAACGATACTTTAATTTTATTGACTTCTGATAATATAAGTATTATGTGGTAATTTTTATAATTGCAAAATAATGCAATTCAAAACATTTTTTTTATTTTCGAATTAAATACAAATTCAATTTATTTTAATAAAAAATATATATTTACAGTCCTTTAGGCCAGTTCATGCGATACTCAAACTTCTGATATTTCTTCAACGATCTTTAAATATTTCTTCAACAAAAAAATATTCTGTAACAAATTCGGATAAAACTATTTTAAAATGTTTTTCTGTTAATAAACAACAATTTTTTTTAAACAAAAAATTATTTATAATTTAGATTTAGTGTTAAGAAATAGTAATTAGTCATTTTTTTAAAAAGAGAATTGTATTTATTAAAACAAAAAACGCCAAACGCAACTGTTGTTCTTTTACAAAGACTAATAGAAACAAGTCTTTTCGTTTTACACGTCATAAAAAAATGTTTTATTTCTCTAATTAAAAGTCGTACTCTCAGCCCACACTTCTTTGTTGTCACATAAAAACGTCTTCCATGTTGGCATTTTTTCTTAAAGCACTGGTTCCTTGTATCTGATCATCCTCGAAGGTGACCATCTTGTCTCTAGTTTTAGTTTGGGCAGCATCGCTCCCACCAGAATTTGCCTTCGAGCTCGCCTGCTGTCTTCCTGATGATCTGAGAACTCCGACCGAAGGTGGTGGAAGAGGCATCGTCGATGCGTCGTTTAAGATTCCAGTCAAATTAAATTCGCTTACACTTCTAGGAACAAAATATTCGACGAGTGCTTCGTTGCCACTTGATCTTCTCATCGGGGTGTTCCTTTGGAAGTTGGGGTTCCTGAAGCTGTATTCGGACGCTTTCTTTCGTGGAAGGCTGTTACATTTTCCAGGAAGCATGGACCCGGGCGTGAAATTCTGTGGAATTTGAATTTGTATTGGAACCGGTACTGAAACTGGCTTTGAAGAAGACGTTGAAGCGTTGACGACAGAAGAAGCCGTCGACACTGCGACTTCCATAGGAGGCCTCTGTCAGGATACAACGGACATTGATATATCTTCAATACCTTCCATATCGTCCATGTTTCTTGGAGGTATATGGTGCCTTGTCTGTCCTCCGCATGCCCTATTGAACTTCCTAACTAGTACTATTATTTCGTCTTGAACTAAATTGAAGCACATTGCTATCACGGCCATTCCTATCAAAATGTATACGGAACAAACACACAATGCTATATCTTCAGCTTGAGCAGAAACGCTGCTTGCAAATAGTCCAGGATACAAATCACCAAAACCAACCGTACTCAAACTCGTGAAACAGAAGTACGATCCTTCTAAAAATGTCCAATTTTCCGTCTTATTAAACAAAACGGCACCTAACGACATGTATATTACTATGATGATCATGCACAGAGATATCGGCACTCTCACTTGATCGGGACATCCTCGATGATAGAACCTCTTTCTGGGGTAATTGTCTATTAAACCGGCAGAAGAAAGCGTCCCACTTAAAGGTAGGGTTGTATCGATGCAGTCCAGGATGACGACACTTTCGTTTGATTTTCTGTTGTCGAAGAAACCTTTGCTGGACGCATCCGGCAGATGATTCCCGGGCGTGCCTTTATAATTAAGGCTCGTACTTATGGTCGATGCTGATTTTTGCGATTTAGGCATCTTAGGTTGAGAGCCCGCCCTTGGTGTACTTCGGCAAATTTTGCTATAAAGGCGCCTGAAGGATCTAGCTAGGACATCCCCTACGGTCGATAGATATACCAACATTAACGGAATGCCTAACAAGGCATATGCTATCGTCATCAATTTTCCTGCTGCAGTCTTCGGAGTGACATTTCCATAGCCTGAAACAAACAAAAAAATATGATTAAAGCTTAAATTCTTATCTGGCGTTGGCAGCTCAAATTCTTAGACGCAAGCAACATCTTATCAGATAACTCGAAATATATTTTATGACGTTTCAGTCTTGGATCACCTGAAATTTTCGGCTTCAATCCCAGACGTGCTTTTCCATATCTGAAATTTACATCGACAGTGTCTAGTTGAGAACTAGCAATATGTAATATACTCCAAAGGAAACGAGTTCGTAAAGATATAAAATATGCCATAAAAGTTTGGCTCGTGTATATTTCATCATATATATGTAAAAGGATTTTGCTATCTCGACTATTTTCAAACCCAAAAATCATCTGAAATGTGATAAAAACCTTGACTTGTATGATCCTATAACAAATATATTATTTTGCTGTGAGACATTATGGCAAAATATTCATAGAACAATTTTCAAGCGATATTAACGTCGATCTATTGACAATTTGATTTGGTGAAGAGTGCAAATTTCTTGAGTAATCAATATAAGTGCACTATATTAATATTGGAAATTTTACAATATACTGTATGATTGTACCAATAACGATCAATTGAGATGGATCATTAAACGTGTAACTGTTTTAAAGGAAAATCAAATGAATACTTCTTCGTTTGAAGCCAACATCGATAACAACGTAGTCCATAACATAAAAATCCTCAACGACTACCGGAAAGAAGACATAAAAAATATAAAAAAACGTAAAAGGTAGAAAATACCTACCTAAAAAATTCGATTCAAATAATCTAATTCTGAATTAACCATATGTAACAGTAAAACAACACAACAAAATATTTGAACCCTTAAAAAGTCATCCATAGAGATTGTCTACGTCCGGTAACGAATATGTCATCTTAAGAACATTTTTAATAATATATATCATCGATGATTTTTCATTCGATCTTCATAGAATTATTATTCAAAAATGTGAAAATAATAGAAGAACAAAGACATCATTTCATTGTATACTGATTATTTGAATCAACATATGTTAATTAAAGGGGAAAAAAGTCTTTTGAGTGACGATGTAGAAATCTCGTTTCTGACAATATATTCAAATTATTTTTCATCAACTTATTCAAACACAAATGTTTGGTGATATTTTTTCACCCCATCGGGAAGGGTCTGCGTAAATTTTACATTTTTTCGCGCAAGGGTAGGAAAAACGACCGGAATGTATTAAAAATATATTTTCACTGGTGGAGACATTTTCGCTTAAATTCTTAGTTTTTTTTATCCTTTATTTAAATCGGAATTTAAATCAAATTTGACGATTATATTTTTGTAATGCTTTGTCAAAATAAAACAAAGACCATTCGATACAGTCAATTCCTAATATTACATTTCGATCCCTCGAAAATGTTCATTAAAGCGAAAAAGCAAATAATGAAATCAGCAGATATTCTGGGAGACCTGAGCAGAGAACTTTAATATTAATATTTTCTCGGGCATCTTTCGAAGTTTGTAAATAATTTTATTTGAAGTCTTAAATCAACATCTGTTCAAATTACAGGAACGATCTCTTCGATGGTAAAGTAAATATGTTCGGACCTTTGTCGAAGTCGCAATTGCTTCGGAAAAAAACATTTTTTTTCCCCAACGACGTCTTTCTATCATTTTAGATGAATTTCGATAGACGCTCCTCCGAATTGAAAATGCTTCGTGGAAAAATATTTACGACGATACTTTTGATGTTCGTCCGTTTGGACAGGCCGTAAATCGAATAAATTCTGCTATTTTTTTATTTGATTTCAGTATCGACGTTTCGCGAGTCACTTTGTCTCGAGTCTCAAGCACGAGGACTTGTTAAAAAATCGTGGAAAATCACTTCGGTCATATTTTACAACTGGTTTGGAAATACTCAAAAAACCATTAGGGATACGTTCAATCGGTAATGATAAGGGAGTAAAATCCATAATTAAGCATTCAATGTGTTCCAACAATCAAGTAAGATGTTTTTTTAAGACATTCTTACCGTCAACTGCTTCTATGTTGCATCCAAAATATATTTAAGAGAATCCGGAAAGTTATCAAAATTTTGAGATTCACTCTATTAAAATTGTTTTGTAAGGGATGAAATCTAATAAACTTAAAAAAAGGAAAGAAACATAAAAGACTGGAAAGGTTCCTACAGTTAGAACAGTGACATCAGATTCTCTGCAATTAATTAGGAAATCATGACAAAATTAATAGCTTATGGTCAAGAGTTCAAAATTTAACCCTTTGCACTCGAGACTCTTTTTCGCGCGGCAAATCAGCAACTCGACACGTTTCACAGCACTTTTGGCGATTTTTTTACTCCCAACTTAAAATCATTACACACACACAAATTAATGTATAAAACATTTATATTTTAACACTTTATATATCTTTACACCTTTATGAATATAATTTCTTAAATATTAGTCTCTGTAATTTTGCTGTGTAAAAACAATGATGCCAAGATGTATGCCCGGCTTTTCAGGGCAAGTATTACAATAATATGTGGTTTGATGTATTTTGCCGGCTTTGTTTCTTTGAAAACAGATTTTAAAATCCTTCTTAAATCCTATTCAATGCTTATAGGGATCAAAAATTTAATAGTCTTTTTGCAACGACTATCAAGACTAATTTCAGATACAAAAATCTTATAGCAATTTGAAGGAGTGTAGTGTAACACTTCATATGATTTTACAGAAGAGTGTAAGGACTCGCTTCAATTCAATCAATAACAAGAAAATAATGTTTCAATAGGGTTTAATTCTGCAAAACTACTATAACAAAAAAAAAAAAATAAGTACAGGACTTCTATTTCATCCACTTTATTTACCGGATTATACTGTATGATTTTTATTTCTTTCCGTTCCCCCTGATATATGTAAATAAAACCAAAATATTTTAGTTATATTTACAAAAGTAGCTGTATACTGTTGTAATATATTTATATGAAGTGTTTTATATGTAAAATATTTTTTTTATTGACTGCTAAAGAAATCAGCCCCTTGATCTTCAACGGCGTATTTATTGTTATCTATTCATAAAATGGATAAAATTAAGCCCATTCGTCTTGTTTTTACTTTTTAACGGGTTCCCCACAATACAAATGCGAATCGATATCGTTCGCCAAGGAAGAGAGAAGAAGAGAAATGTATTCAAATGACTTTCTTGTATACATAAGGAAGACAATTTGTATTGTTGAATTTTCTTCGAGGAAACACATAAAAATATTTCTCTCCCTATTCGCAGATATGTTTAATAATACCGGTTTTATTTGAAGTCCTATTTCTCTTATTTAAATAAATTCGCGAATTACACTTGATTCAATTTTCTCCTCTTAACGAGCAACGAAAAGAAAAATGAGCCCCTTTAAAAGCGATTTCCACAATTTCGCATCCAAATATATTTTTCTTTCTGTTTATTTTGTTTCCTGGCAGATAATTCGATCAGTAATATTTCCGCCGGCTTATTTGTGCAGTTGAAGGTGTTCTGCAGGGGGTATTATGATAATTTTTTTCGGGGTGCGAATTTTTAAATAAATCGACCCTGCCGAATCAGCATAAATTCATTTTACAGCCGAGTAATTTGACAGAAGGTGGTATAAAATATATAAGGACGGTGAAGGAAGGCGATCGGAAAAAAATGTATATATAAAATCCTCGTACGTCTTTTCCGATGCGGAAAAATAACAATGATTTTCCGGATGGGTTTTTCTCAACCAGAAAGTCTTACGCACCCTCCGGTTGGGGATTTTCTTCTTTTTCGTAATGAAATATTCCTCAAGCCGCGGAATCGTATTTCAATTTATCCTTTCGTGTGACTATAGCGCATGGCGAGAATCGAAAATAAGGCTTTCATTTTACGTTTCATACGAATTTTTAACCCCCGCATTGTAGTGATAAAATAATACAAGGAATGAAAGATGAACCTCACACAATTATATACTAAAAATAATTATAAAAAAAGCTATTATATATATATATATACTGTACATTATTTAAAGACAATAAGGTAAAATATTAGATTAAACGAAAAATTTACTAGCAGTCGGTATAATAAGCAATATAAAGATCGGCAGGGCATTGGAGAACAGTTCAAATATTAGGGGGAACCATAAGTAATCAATTATTTTGAGAGCGTGTCGTTACGCGTCGATTAGAGAGATTATGCATTTGGTTGTATCTTATTAAGTAGACGCTAAACATCATTTATTTATCAACAGATAAAAGTAAACTCGTTATCTACACCATGTCAGACACACAGCCGCCAGAAGAACATATTCGTCATCTAATGCTCTTCCACTTTTAAAATGGGTTGTAACGCAACACAGACATCTAAGAAAATTTTACGGCAAAATTCTTAAAGTCAACAAGTGTCAAAAATGGTTTTGAAGATTCTCAAGTGACAATTTTAGCCTAGTTGATGACCACCAAAGTGGAAGACCTACTGAGTTTGATACCGAGCTGCTGAAATCGCTAGTGGATTTAAATCGAAAATTAAGTGTGACAGAAATAACGCCAAGATTCGGCGATACTTGGTCAACAATGCAAAGACACTTGCACGCAATTGGCAAAAGTTACAGAAAGGGCGTTTGGATTCCTCACCAATTGTCCGACACAAACAGGGATCAACGACGAAGATGCTGCACATATGAAATTATAATTGAGAAAAAAAAAAAAAAAAAAAAAAAAAAGGGGGACAGGGGGACCCGCCACATTCCCGAGCGTGTACCCGCATAAACTATGCTACTACAGCTCTCGCGTCAAACTACACATTTTAGTGCAAAACTAATTTAATGTCCCCCGAGAGGAACCAAACTTCTGCTCCATCTGGTGACCGAGCGCAATGCGCGAACCTTGTTTTTTTTTTTGGGAAAATCTGTACAAGGGGGGGTGCAGTCACGCGACCGCTTACGCTGAAAGTGTAACGCGAGGGGGGGTCCGGCGGCGGCAGAAGGCCGACCCGGAAACGCTCAACGATTAGCCATCATCCGTGTTTGTGTAAGTGTGCGATTCCAACCTTATGAGGGTTTGCTTCTACGTTAAGTCGACTTCCTCCGCCACATTCTGGTTTACTCCCAGTGTTTGTGGTAGAATCCGCCGGGCTCGGTCTTTTTACCGAAACTCTTGCAAAATACCGAAAAGGCGCTGAAGGCACCGGGACGGGTCACCAGATCTCTGTGCCCCACGGGCCCCTCACATGGCCCGCGGACACGGCACAGAAGCGCCTCTCGTTCGGAAGCCATGCCTTCGCATGTCCAGAGGATATGATCCGCGGACATGCTAGGTGCAGTGCATGGACAATCCGCTCTATCCGCGCGGCCCAGTCCCATTAGTTGGGCACTGAAGTGGCCATGTCCCGTCAAGAATTGAGACGTCCAGTGATTGCTGACCAGCCAGTGCGCCCTTCTTCTGCTCTCGACGGACCTGAAGAACTGAAAGAGATGGCGCCCCTTGATTGAGGATTCCCATCTACCCTGCCATTCTTCTGCGGCAGCATTTTTGGCCCATTTTTTGACCTCATCTTTGAATCGCAAGAGCTCCTTTGCGTCTTTGGCGCTGATGGTTGTCTGGCCCACTGTAAGTGGGCGCTCCTTCCTCCAGTGGTGCACGACAGCGCTGACCTGCAGCTGCAGATCCAGGGGAAACACCCCTGCCAGTATCTGGAGACTGTCTGTGGCCGTCGTGCGATAGGCCGCTGTCATCCTCAGGAGCGGATGCCTCTGCGCCGAGTTGAGTCTCGCCCTGCTAGTTGCGCCCTGCTTTCCAACTGAAAAAAGTCTAGAAGCCCATGCCCCTGCCCCGTAAGTTGCAATGCTTACGTAGATTGCCTCATATGCAATCCTCATATGCCTGGATGTCAACCCCCATTCGGACCCGCGTAGTCTAGACATCTTTGCGAAGGCGTTTGCGGCCTTCCCAGTGGCGGTCCTTATGTTCGTCGAAAATCCCCCTCCTTTTTGCAAGGTTACACCAAGGTAATTGATTTCCTTGGCGTAGGGGATGCGTATTCCGCCCAATTTTATAGGAAGATGACTGCAGCACCGCTCGCCGAGACCTCCTCTCATAACTAGCGCCGTCGTCTTCCCGGGCGCGAAAGCGAGTCTGTTCAGGACGCTCCAGTCCCATAGCAGTTCCAATGCCTTTTCCGCTCTCTCCCTTGTCTCCCTCAAAGAGTTTCCGCAAACCGTCATCGTGAGGTCGTCTGCGTACGCAATCAGCTCACAGCCCGAGGGCAGCGGCAACTCGAAAACGTCGTCCAAAAGGACATTCCAAAGGATCGGCCCGAGTACCGATCCCTGCGGGCAGCCCTTGCTGAGCTGGCGGCGGATCAGCACTCCGCCCGCTTCCGCGATGATTGTACGATCGGAGAAATAGCTTCTTATGAGGCCGATTATGTTGGCATGAACACCACTGTTGTGCAGTTTTTTAATGATCATCGGCCACCATGCGTTATCAAACGCACCCTGGAAATCGAGAAAGATTGCGTATGCATATTTATGAGTCGCTTTACTGCGCTCCACCGTTTCGAGGACCCTGTCGATCGCATCCACGGTTGATCTTCCTGGCCTGAACCCATATTGTCTGTCCGAGAGCGGTTTGGTTCCCTCGTAGACAAGGTTCAGGCGGTTAGCGATGACTTTCTCGAGGATTTTTCCAAGGATCGGCAGCAGCACTATGATTCTATAGGCCTTTGGGTCTTCCGGGGGCCTGTCCGTTTTCGCTTTGGGCAGTGTGACTGCCATCCCGACCTTCCAACATTCGGGAAATACTCCGCAGCGGAAGCATTCCCTGTATATGTGACATAGATCAAGGTCGATCCTGTCGAAAGCCCGTCTGACGATATGCCCGTCTAGTCTGTCCGGGCCCGGCGACTTCCGAGGTTTCAAGTTTCTCACTATATCCGTTATCTCCTCGATATCAGGGGGGTCTGCGTTGGGGCCCTCGGGGGGGCGATGTAGCTCTATTCTTCTTTGCTTGTGGCCTGGAGAGTCATCAGCTGGCAGGTCGTGCGGCAGCAGACATTCAAGAAGAAAACCAATCGACTGAGGCATTGATGTGGCGGTGAGACCGCTGGTGGGGTCTTTGATACCCGAGCAGACTTTTCTGGCGCCCATTGAGACGGCCTTGTATGCCGGTCCCCATGGTCCGGGCCTGCTATGGTCCTCGACGAAATCCCTCCAAGATTTTAGTTTGGCCGCACCGATGCCTGTCTTGTACGACCTTGCCGCTTGACTTCTGATCTTTGCTCTAGCAGCAACCTCTTCGTGGGAGCCGGATTTTCTCGCTTCTTGCCATTTCCTTCTCGCTTTCCGGAGCAGAGCTCTTTGGAGCGAGAGATCGGCGTTCCACCAAGGAGGTTGGATTCTCTTGGATCCAGAGGATCTACCGAGGCCGGTCTCGGCCGCCTCTATGATAGCGGCGTTTAGGGATTCTGCAGCTTTTGCTGCGCCTTGCAGGCGGCAGATCTCGAGGCAATCCAGGTCGTTGAGTTTGGCGGCCAGGGGTTCGTCAAGTTCTTCTATATTTCTTTTGGACCTGAAGCGGCGGGGCAATATGTTGGGGAGGCGGGCACACCAGCCATTGTCGCTTCTCACCGTGAAGGTGAGGAGGTTGTGGTCGGCACATACCGCATGTTCCCTTACTTTCCAGTCGGTGATCTGTGGAGCAATCTTGACGCCCGCGAGTGTAATATCGATGTGACTGGTGCCGTTTGCGCCTGCAAAGGTCGGGGGGCCATTTGGGTCGTTCATTACGGTTAGGCCTCGTTCCAGTATGAGGTCTACAACGGCCTGGTCTCTGCGCTCTTCTTTCTTGCTTGGTACGCGGGTCAGGGGGGGGGCCCCAAAGAGTTGACCTTGCGTTTGCGTCGGCTCCAAAGATGGTGTTTCCCTCTCCTTGAGGGCCGAGCGCTGTCAGTGCGGTGTTGATGTCCTTAATCATTTCGTCTGGCTCCTCAGAGTACTGGAAGTATCCGGACATGAAGTACGCGGATTCTCCTCTCCATCTAATTTCGGCGCACACCAGATTTTTGCTGGATATGTTTGCAAGCATCATCGCGTCGATGTTGCTGTTGTAAACCACGATGGCCGCTCCGGGCTGTGGGTGGGCGAGAATTGCTCTCACACCACTGCCGACGCCCGGGATGAATCCGCGAAAATGCGGAGGTTCTTGAACGAGGACCAGATCCAATTTCAGCTCCACTGCTGTCTTGTTCAGCTCTGACATTGCCGCTCTAGACCTCTGCAGGTTGATTTGGGCGCATCTGAGTAGTGGTTTCCGCAAGGTTGATCTCTGAGGTGACTTATCCATAGTCGATTCGGCTGAGGTCTCTCTTTATGTTTGCCTTGAAGACAGGGCATTCCCATGTGCCAGTGTGGTGTTCAGCATTCTTCCTCGAGGCCTTACAGGTGGCGCAGACGTTCGCTTCTTCCTTTTTCTTGCAGTCGCCGACCTCGTGTCCGGCGTCGCCGCAATGGCTGCACGATGGGAGTTCTGCTTGACAGGTGCTTCTTCTATGGCCGTATTGATGGCAGCGATAGCACCTGGAGTCCGGGATGAAATCGCGGACTCGGCAAAGAGTCCAATCGATGTAGAAGGCCTTCCTGCGCACGAGTGCGTGTCTAGCCGCCGCCGGTACGCTCACGATTAGCGTTCCTCTGTCCGATCCCTCTCGGAATCTCGAAGATCGGATGGAAGCTCTACGTCGGAGCTCTTCCTCGCTGATTATACCTTTGAGAGCTGCCCTGTGGATCTCACGGATCAGCTCATCCCCTTTTAGCTTGGGGACGCCCGTGATGACCAGTTTGGGTAGGGGAGGGACCATTACCTCCACCTTGAACCCCGCCTCCGCAATTTTTGCGCTGCCGGCCATTTTCATGGCCTCTTCCATAGTTCGAGGACAGACCAAGACCCCTGCGCCTTTGGTTGGACGCATCGTTTCTACGACGAAGCCCTGTTCTGAGGGCTTGATCGCAACTTTTAATTTGGATACTGCTCTGAGCGACGTATCGCCTTCTTTGGGTGCCACCGGCCTCAGGAGGACCGTGGGAGGAGGGCTTTGGGCCCATTCCCGAGGGACCTCATTTACTGGGATACAATTAGACCGCAAGGGGGGGAAATCCTCCTTCCTGAATCCAACGTTGCCCACCTTGTTTTTCTGCAGTGACGCAGAGTATCCTGAGGCGCAGGCGGATTTTTCCGCGGCCTCTCTTCGTAATTTTTCAACCTCAGCCCTGAGGTTTGCGACCCTTAGTGCTTGTCTGGTGGCAGCGGCCTTGCATCTCTCGGCTCGGATCAGGAGGTTTAGAGCCTGGTCCTTATTCAGACGGGAGGACGTCTGAGTGACCGCCTCCATGGCGGCGTCGTACAATTCCTCGACCTCAGCGAGGTCGGGATCGATTTGTTCCTTCTCCGGTGTGGAGGAGGAGATGTTTAACGATGCCGTCTCGACCGGCGTCGGGGCTCTTTCGCGCGGAGTCGGGGAGCTGTCCACCTCCGCCGGAGGCGGAGAAAGGCGATTCTCTTCCAGTTCATCGCGCGGTGCTTCCGTCTCGGAGGGGTCCTCCGCCCTCTTCTGAGGGGACTCCGCGTCCAGGACAATAATAGGGTCCGGGAGAGACTCGGACAGCGCTCTAGCTTTTGCCTTAGATCTCGTCTTGTCCGATATGGCCGAACCTATAGGCGGGGCACGGTCCGCCTTGGCGGATTTATTCGAAGGCGCTTTTTTCCTTGATTTTAGGAATTCTGCTGCCTTGTATTTTCCCTTTACGTTCTTCGGCTCGTTGGGGGATTTGCTCCCGCGACCGAACGAGCCTTCCATGCCGACTCAAGGTGAGTTTATGATGGCAGTAAAATGGATCCTTTCTCGGAAGGAGAGCAGTATATACCGTAATTAAAGCGACCTAACGGAATTGCAAGACAGTGCCACCGAGACAATGAGGTCTTCGGGCGATGTTGCCTAAACAGGAAGCGCGAGAGCACGTGCTCACGATGTTTACACGATCTCGCGAGATTAGGACGAAATTACGAGCGCGGATACGATGAAAGCGACGGCGCGAGAGTCGCGCAGAGTACCAACTTCAAACCGACACGCAGACACGATGATCAGCAGCGCAGAGCCTCGCTAATCGCCAGGAATCCGCAAGCACGAGAGCGTCGATCAGCACGTCCGCACTCGAAGAGAGCGGCCGCGTGACTGATGATTTATAATTGAGAAATAAGAGTCTAAATACAAGCTTTTACTATGATACTATCCCAGCGAGCTATATTCTTACAATATATACAATATGTTCATCATTAGGCTCAACGCTGTTATCAGGATCTAAATGCAAACTATACGTTTTTATTCATAGAATACAAAAAGTGTTAATTTTGTTTGAACGCTGTTAGCTAGTATATTAAAAATTGACATATTTTTATGTGTTAAATTGATAATATGAGGTGTGGTAGATTATATAAAAATATTTTGCCATTACTTGTTATCAGTTAAAAATACAAATGCATTTGCGAATTGATTGGATTTTCTTCAAGAATACCTCTGAATATCAGATAAAATACTTTTGTAAAAATGTATTCATTTAATTGTCCATCCCAAAATCTCATTTATTTTTTGAATTAAAATTTGAATGAATTGATCAAACAATCAAGACGCAAAATAAATTTGAACATGATCATAAAACGATGAAGGAAAATTGTTTTCTTTTAATAAATAGTAATTTGTTGATATTAAAATTTATTTATTTTAAACCGTGTTAATATATTTTACAAATAATTTTTAATTAAATTTCTACATTTCATTTTCACATTATAATCAATTCGCCCTTATGAAGCTCGTCTTCTCTTGCGACTCCTACTGCGGCCACTCTGACTTTGGCTCTTCTTGCGCCTTATAGCACGATATCGAGTTCTGATCATTGTAGTTCTCGATTTAGATCTCGATCGGACTCGTTTTCTATTTGGCGCACTGGAAGGCAGACGTACGGAAGGCAGACGCATGGAAGGCAGATGCATGGAAGGCAGACGCATGGAAGGCAGATGCACTTTCATTGCTCCATCTGTTGCTTCATCCATTGATCCCTTCACTACTCCAGCCGGAGCTCCAGCCATTGTTTCACCATTTGATCCATCCACTTCTCTATTCAATGCTCCATCCACTTCTTCGTCCATTGCTCTATTAATCGTTCCAATCTTTATTCCATTCATTGCTCCTTCCTTTGTTTCATTCGTTACTCCACCCATTATATGATATAACGAATTGGAAATGTGAAAGAATAATATAAATTCAGGCCTGATGAACACGTTCCTGTGTGTGAAGAGAGTTGCAGCTAATATATTTAACAATTGAATTATTATTCATTTTTAATTAATTTTTAAATTTAAATAATTATGATCAGCTCTTTCGTGATTGTTGATTGATTGTTGAACGAAAAAAAAACGGATGTTCGCCGCGATGATGTTGCCGACATTTATATGAATTTCTGAGAACTATTTATAAATATTAAATGAACACCTTATAATTACATGACTGAAACTACCTTATAGCTGCTTACAATAAATATTACATATTCAATCAAGTTATATAGTCAAGCTTTAGTCATGTCTATTGAAGCCCAAGCCATTTTGTATCGAAAATATAAGCACGGCTGGTATTGAGTATGATTTATTATTTTTAGCTTTTTCTTTGAATAATAATATTTTTTTCTTGAAAATTAAATAAGCTTTCATTATAATCACCATCATAATAATTCAGTTCAGTTCTATATTTAATTTTCATCCAACCCCAATTCGTCATAAAACCAAATCGTCGAGAAACATTTATTCACTCGTCATTGAATTATTTAGTTTTGCTCAGACGATTAATTTATTCCATAAGATGAAAATCTGGACAACAACGGAATAATTCTAAAGAGACTATTAATTTTTTACATTTTATTATTTTGTAAATGCACCAAAACGTAATCACGAAAGAGGTGATCATAATTATTTGAATTTTTAAATTTGAAAATTGAATAATTATTCAATTGTCTCGCTCATTAACAGCAATTTTCTACGGGCACAGGCGCGTATTTATCAGGTCCTGAAATATCATTTCTATTCCAAAAACATAATGGATAGATCAACAGAAGAACGTTTGCCAACAAGAAGACGGCAAAAACAAACACAATCCAGATCTCAATCCAGAAGTACAAGGACCCGAAGCCGATCTCGTGTTGCAAGGCGCATGAGAAGCCAAAGCCGAACAAGCGTCCGCAGAAGGAGGCGCAGCAGAAGACCAGCCGCTGCTGCATAATGACGATTGGATGATATTGTGAAAATTAAATATTTAATTTAAATTAAAAGTTACTTGTAAAATTTATTGATATATTTTTGATCACAATAAATAAATTCAAAATTATTGTTTATTAAAAATACAGCGTTCCTTCGTCGTTTTATGATTTTCGTAGACATACATACTGATCATGTTTAAATGTATTTTGCGCATTTTTTATTACTAAAACATATTATATTATATAAATCATTTAGATAAAAAATAAAGGAGATTATAAGCTAGACCAGTGGTCCTTAACCTTTTTGAAGTCACGGTGCACTTTTGCTCATGGAAAAAAGTGGCGGTGCACAAGAATAAAGAATTCGAAAAAAATATGTGGACTTAATTTTTATTATATATTAGGTCGAATATTTGATATAGCTACATTTAATTATTTGAAGTCTTTTTCGATTTTTAGTTTTCATATAAGTTATTTTTGAGAAATTAAGCTTAGAGACGTACAAAATCTTTACCTTTATTTCCAAAAAAGATTAACAATTAATTCTTAAGTTCTATGAATCGACATAAAACTTTACCCTTAGATAACCACATGACTTCAGTGTGAAAAAGCAAACATTCGTATTAGCTTCCATAGAAATGCAAATATTTTTAAACATGCATGTTTTTAAATGTCTTGATTTTATGAATTCACTATATTTACAACATGATCTAGTACAGGTTTTAGTGCTGCTTGTAATATTTTTGAAAAACAGTGCGTAGTTATAATATTAGGGTTTCTTGTCTTTGCATGGGTAACAAATCCTTTGATTGAGCCTAGCATTGATACCTACAATTTCCCACACATAACTCCCATATTTTAAATATGAAGAAATAAAATCAAAAACATCTTGTTCGGTTGTATGCTCAGTAAGTTCGGTTTTCATTATTTTGTAGAATTTTTCGTTTTTTTCACAAATTTCATCCATCGAACAGCAATTAACGATATTTTTAGTTTAATGTCGTTCAAAATAACGTCTAATTCAATTTTGCTTTTGCACACCAGATTAACCGTTGCCAATGTAATCCGCAATAAATTTGAAAATATTGGTACTTTAATTTTTAAAAAATTGGAGAATATTTCTATATTATAAATGTAAATATAAACTCAATTATAATTTTTAGTAGATGCTTTGCTTATGATCTTCTTTACCATAAAAAAACCATAAAACGACGAAGGAACGTTGTATTTTAATTTAATAATAATGTGTGAATAAATTTGAATTTATTTATTGTTATCAAAAATATATCAGTAAATTTTACAAATCATTTTTAATTTGAATTAAATATTTAAATTTCACAATATCATCCAATCGTCATTATGCAGCAGCGGCTGGTCTTCTGCTGCGCCTCCTTCTGCGGACGATTGTTCGGCTTGGGCTTCTAATGCGCCTTGCAACACGAGATCGGCTTCTGGTCCTGGTAGTTCTGGATTGAGATCTGGATTGTGTTTGGTTTTGCAGTCTTCTTGCTGGCGAACGTTCCTCCGTTGATCTATCCATTATGTTTTTGGAATGGAAATGATATTTCAGGACCTGATAAATACGCGCCTGTGCCCGTAGAAAATTGCTGTTAATGAGTGAGACAATTGAATAATTATTCAATTTTCAAATTTAAAAATTCAAATAATTATGATCACCTCTTTCGTGATTACGTTTTGGTACATTTACAAAATAATAAAATGAAAAAATATTAAAAGTCTCTTTAGAATTATTCCGTTGTTGTCCAGATTTTCATCTTATGGAATAAATTAATCGTCTGAGCAAAACTAAATAATTCAATGACGAGTGAATAAATGTTTCTCGACGATTTGGTTTTATGACGAATTGGGGTTGGATGAAAATTAAATATAGAACTGAACTGAATTATTATGATGGTGATTATAATGAAAGCTTATTTAATTTTCAAGAAAAAAATATTATTATTCAAAGAAAAAGCTAAAAATAATAAATCATACTCAATACCAGCCGTGCTTATATTTTCGATACAAAATGGCTTGGGCTTCAATAGACATGACTAAAGCTTGACTATATAACTTGATTGAATATGTAATATTTATTGTAAGCAGCTATAACGTAGTTTCAGTCATGTAATTATAAGGTGTTTATTTAATATTTATAAATAGTTCTCAGAAATTCATATAAATATCGGCAACATCATCGCGGCGAACATCCGTTTTTTTTTTCGTTCAACAATCACGAAAGAGCTGATCATAATTATTTAAATTTAAAAATTAATTAAAAATGAATAATAATTCAATTGTTAAATTTATTAGCTGCGACTCTCTTCAAACGCAGGAACGTGTTCATCAAGTCCTGAATTTATATTATTTTTTCACATTTCCAATTCGTAATATCATATAATGGGTGGAGCAACGAATGAAGCAAAGGATGGAGCAATGGATGGAGTGAAGATTGGAAGCAATGGAGCAACGGACGTAGAAGTGGATGGAGCATTGAATAGAGAAGTGGATGGATCAAGTGGTGAAACAATGGCTGGAGCTCCGGCTGGAGTAGTGGAGGGATCAATGGATGAAGCAACAGATGGAGCAATGGAAGTGCGTCCGCCTCCAAATAGAAAACGAGTCCGATCGAGATCTAAATCGAGAACTAGAATGATCAGAACCCGATTACGTGCTATAAGGCGCAAGAAGAGCCAAAGTCAGAGTGGCCGCAGTAGGAGTCGCAAGAGAAGACGAGCTTCATAAGGACGAATTGATGATATTGTGAAAATGAAATTTAGAAATTAAATTAAAAATTATTTGTAAAATATATTAACATGGTTTAAAATAAATAAATTTTAATATCAAAAAAATACTATTTATTAAAAAAAACAATGTTCCTTCATTGTTTTATGATCATGTTCAAATTTATTTTGCGTCTTGATTGTTTGATCAATTCATTCAAATTTTAATTCAAAATATAAATGAGATTATGGAATGGACAATTAAACGAATACATTTTTACAAAAGTATTTTATCTGATATTCAGAGGTATTCTTGAAGAAAATCCAATCAATTCGCAAATGCATTTGTATTTTTAACTGATAACAAGTAATGGCAAAATATTTATATATAATCTACCATACCTAATATTATCAATTTACCACATAAAAATATGTCAATTTTTAATATAATAGCTAACAGCGTTCAGACAAAATAAACACTTTTTTGTATTCTATGAATAAAAACGTATAGTTTGCATTTGGATCTGATAACAGCGGTGAGCCTAATGATGAACATATTGTGTATATTGAACGAATATACCTCGCTGGGATAGTGTCACAGTAAAAGCTTGTTTTTAGACTTAGTTCTTAATTATAATTTTAATAGATACTTGGACCACCAAGAAATGAATAGCCTGTGTAGATTTTTTTTATTATATGGATTTAGTTCAATTAGTTGTCTTTATTCATGCTTTTGACATGAGTTTCAAGATTTTTGAGTATTTTTTGGGACTAATACCGATGCATGGTGCAATCTATTCCTGTCAAAATTCCTGCTATGAGAAACATTTGAGTTTTATTGTCGAAATATGATGAATAAAGTAGGATGACTCTAATCAGTATCTGGTGAAGCATACTTCTATCCGTGGCGGGTTCATAAAATCGTTTTGCAATCAGACCACTGACAAAAGAACCAATAGTTTTAAATTACTCATACTTTTATATTATCACAAAGTTTTGAAATGTTAAAGAACACCAAAATATAAAATAATCATATTATACCAAAATTATGTGTCTATAATGCCACCACTGTCAGTATTTTAGCCATTTATATCGATGTGATTATTGCAAATATTAATAATGAATGCTTGTATTTTATAATAGGCTATTTCATTTCCTGATGATATTTACAAAAATAGGTATTTCATGCTTAAAACATAAATTCCATTTAGTATTCAGCACGATCATAATATTAATCTCTGCATGTGGTATTCTTTTTGATACGAAAACTGAATTCCGGTACACTGGAATTATACCGGGAGTTGGATTAAAACCACGGGTGATCAAACAAATCGTTCGAAAGCACGCAATGTGATGTATTAATTTTTACAATTAGGATTAAATATAAATTACTTCTGCCAAAACGTGGACGGAAATATATTGATATGGTTATTTGGGCCCGAATAAGATTTTTGGATTTTGGTTGAATTTAATTAATATCCTGATCTGATAATTAACCAGAGAGCCTCACAAAATGTTCTTTGTCTTATTTTTATAGTTCTGCGTGGTGTTTCAAATGATCAAGGAGAGATGTGGAAGTTTTCCGAATCCCAACACGTCTACCGCAGGGGCAATTAAATTATTCCGCGCGACCGGATAGCTTTTCTAAGCCGCAAGTACAAGACTTTAGGTTTTGATGATGGTGGAAGATGGGATGAGGAAAGATAGAGGGAAACTAGACCCATCTATCTTATGTCATCTTGTCCTCCATTTGTACATATATGCAGACAACCTCGTCCGGTATATCCGTGCATATTAAATGCCAAGAAAAAAGCTTCTACCTCGACTATATTTCAACTACGAAAATCTTTTTAAATATATATGTCGTCCTTAAAGAAAAAAGAAAATCACCATCTTGGTTATATTTTTAGACTTTCCTTCTACTTGTACTAAAATATTAATTTAAATCAAAGCTTAAAACCATACAAAATGAACATATAATGGATTTCAAACTAGTCAATTCCAGATATTGAGCTAAAATTCACACACGCAGCTCATAACCGCTAGAATTTCATTAATACTTAATACTTCCATTATTAATTAATTTTCGATTTATGTTAAACTTTGAATTATGCCCGCCAAGCAAATTTTTCGTTGACGTAATGATATAATAATATGCTAAACTCAAAAAATATCATACTAGCGTTTCATTTTCGTCATTTTAATTAAAGCATCTTCTCCAGAAGTAATTGCATTAATTTTATCATTTTTGGCAAAGCGAGAATTTGCTGAATTCGCCCAAAGATGCTAAAGAATTAAAATAAATCTTCTGCCAACTTCGCTGTAAGTATATTTTTAGTGATGCGACCAAAAATATGTAAATGCTAAATACAAAAGGGTTGAAACTGACGCCATCATCAATTTGTGCAAAAATAAATTCGCTTAAAAATATGTATATTATTTTTTTTTAACTGTGAAGTTGAACGTCTCTGCAAATTGTTGCAAATCGCCAATAATGTTACTTAAGCATGATACGAAAGACATGTTAAAATATTATATTATGAAGTAGAATGATTTGATTCGAACAACAAAAAGGATTTTATAGGGTATGAGTTGTGCAACATTTGTTAATAATTTGTTTCTATTAAATAATTTACAATAAATTTGATAGATATTGATATAATAACATGTCAGCTATAACATAACAAACTTTGAGCGTCCCTGTTGAAAGACCCTATGTAAAATTTGTAATAATTTAATAAAACATTTATAAAACGATGAGTTGTTCAAATCTTAAGGATAGTTTCTTATAAATCAGCGATTTGTTGCCTCAGACTAAAGTTCAACGAGAGCTCTCAAACTTATTGCCAATAATGTACTAAATTCAATTAGAGCATTTATTTCTAGCTCATTTGCATTTATTCCTTTTTGTGATATGTTAGATAGACTTGCTAAAGTATTTACATTTTGTAAGAACGCTTTAACAAGTCGGAAATATGATCATACATTTTGTTGCTAACTTTTTGTGCCACCCTTTGAAGGTAAAGTCTCAATATAGTTGCTCTAGAATACCTTGTCTATTAGGAAACTGGATATATTCGATGCTTTATAGTTGCATTGCTTCTGCCTTTTCACTTCTAATGGCTTTTACTTCCAATAATGGATTTGAGTCCTTTGACAATGTTTGTTTATATAAAGTAACTGACAAATATTTTCTTGTATGATATTGTTTCATATCATACATACTGTAGTTTTGGAATAGGTTCTTTCCAGTAAACTAACAGGCAATGTTTTAATTCATATTACTGTGCTCTTATAATTAAAGTAATACAAGATCGGTATTAATTGGACAATAGTACGCCTGAAGATCTTTTCTCAATTAAAATTGATCATAGATCTGCATTTTGCCTCCTCTTATGTGTATTCTAAAATTTGTCATGGATGAAATGGCGTATATGAGATAACTTAATTAATTGACTAGTATATCAATTTCAACCCTCTATGTTCCATTGTATGCTCGTAATATATCGGGAGAAATATTTGACAGGCTTCAGCTATGGCTGAATTAGGAGTCTGGAAACGCCATAAATTATCCAGCATCCAAGCACAAGATTTCACATCTCTGGTATTTGAAAATAATGCACATTAAAGTATTTGATGTGTCGTTTGGAATCGCGAGACAGATTACGCCAGACGGTTATATTTAAGCGACTGTTTCCGGCGTCGTATAACACGTCCAAGTTATCTCAATGAATCCTTGTAAAGTCGAATAAAATGGTCATATATTTCATGGAAAATGTGCAAAAAATCAGTGAAAATCTCAGCCGTAAATGTCTTTTACGGATCTTTAAAATGAAATTTACTAGGCGGTGCGCCGAAGGGAGTAATTGTGGCAAGATGGGGGTCTTTGCTGAAGCCTTCGACACTCATTAGTTGGCCAAGTGCTGTGTGATAAAAGTATTCCGCAGGAGGCACTAAAAGGAAGTGAACATCTTTTTCTATAGAGGATGAGTCGTTAACCATTTGATAACCATACTTGAATATTCTGTGAACATTTAAACAGCGTTTTTTTACATTTTGAGCACAATTCCCATGAAAATATGAGACTTTAGGTCATAACTGCAACTTGATAAAAAAATCATTTTGTTCATATTTTCAGTTCATTTTCTATTACAGTCACTTTTCAGTTCAGTGATATTTTTGCGAAAACACTGTTATAAAAAATAAGGTTTCTTCTCAATGAATTGTTAAATTTAGCAAAGAAAACGATAGTTGGGATCGAGTCACATCTTGTAAAGCCTTTTATCGCAAGCAACCCTAATAAAACGAACGATCTTATTTGGAAGATTTTTTAAAATGCCCTACGATTAAATTACACATCATGATTTGTTGGGGCATTGATATATTGTTATTTGATCATTTATTCAGGAAAAAATGTGCTTATAAAACCCTCAAATGATATAAAATATCGGGCTGAATTATTTAAAAAAAAATGTCTGCTTGTCGAATCAAAGATTGTCGTTAATGATATTAAAAGTTTTGCAAATATGAACGTATTGACGTATGAATATTTAATAGATCTTGTATCGAGATATACGATGAAGATTTCAAATTTTAATATTGTAAATAAATAATAAATAAACGTCTTATTTCCACAAAACTGAGACTGGGAGTGCAAATTAGTTCGGTCTGGCTGTGGCTGGTTACTACTTTTTCCCACCTCTCAGGCAAAATGTCTTGTCTTTTGAGGCGATCCAAGCCAGAAGCCAATTTTAGATTTCTGCAAAAGAAGTGAACCGATGATCTGCCAAATTTTGCTGCATCTTTGAATTGCTAGATTGTAGCAGCTCATAGTACACAACACCCTTTTGGTCCCACCAGATATACAGCATAACCTTCGAACCATGAATATTCGACTTCGGGGTTGATGTTGAAGTCGATGGCAACGATTGACCGGTCCTAGCCTTTTTCTTCATTTTTTCTTCTCGGGGTTGTCGTAGAGAATCCATTTCTAATCTCCAGTCACAATCTGATGTAAAAAACTCTGATTATTCCCTATATGATTTATCAGCTGGAGCATTGTTATCATAAATTTTCACAAGTATTCGATGCACTTTAGCTGCACTTTTCATGCAATTAAAACGGAAAATTAACTTTAACGCAAAATCTGCTTAGTTAACACAAAATTGAGCACAGTAAAAAACAAGGAATTTTATAAAGATCAAAGCTGCATAAGCTGAATAGTATTGACAGATGTCTAATCTCTTTGAAATAATCGAAATCAGCTGTCACTATGAAACATTCATAACAGCCAAAGCTATCTTTTAAGAACGGACCGAACTAATTTGCACTCTTAATAATAAATATTATGTGTACACTCAAACCTCTTTTTGTGCGACTTTTTTTGTGCAATTTCGAAGTTATGCGATTTTTTTAAATAATTTTTGCAAATATTGTTTCCAACTAGATAACCTAAATGATGCAATTGCCAGAAAACGGCCAGAATTAGCGAACAGACGAGGCTTTATTTTTCATCACAATAACGCCAGGCCTCATGTGTCTTTACTTGTCAGAAATAAATTATTATCATTTGACTGGGATGTTTTACCTCATCTTCTATATTATCCAGACATTGCCCCTTCAGATTGTTATTTATTTATTTAATTGAAAAATTCTTTACGTGGTAAAAAAATTAATTCAAAAAATGATATAAAAATGTATCTTGATCAATATTTTGCCAATAAACCTGGGAAGTTTTGGCAAGAATGCATTATGAGGCTTCAGGAGAGATGAAGAAAGGTAATAGAACAGAATGGATCATATATTATTCAATAAATTTTGATGTAATACAAATTATTGTTTATTTTTTCATAATATGAAAACGAAAGAAACTTATGGGACGCCCAATAATTAAGATTACAAAAATATTTATATAACAAAGCCAATTTCACAATTCACTCAAGTCACTCAAATCGATATTAATTTGTCTATTCAATGTTTTATAAAGGATCAATTCTTCTACTTTTGCAAATTAAAATATCATTAGAAACAATGGATAATAAATTAGAAAACGAAAAAATTCTGTCTGATTTCATATTAATACATTTTGAATTGAGAAGGTTTGCTGTATAGTAAATATAATTCGTCTACATTCCGTCGTCTCGTCTCCTATTGTCTTCTCGTTAGACATGTCGTACTTCAACTTCATTCCTAAGACGAAATATAATTTTTCAATAAGATGAAAATATATCATCAAAAAGCAGTATATAAGCAACGTTCGTCTATCGTCATACGGCCAAATGAAACTCTAAATGAAATGGCCCGATTCAAATTTCATCTTCAGATTTTAAAAGGCGCAATTTATCAGCGGGCCTTTCAGCGTTAATATTTAAGCCATATTAATATGCGGTTAAGTGTCCTTTGGCGATTATAGGGTTAACGATTTCTACTGTTACAAGGGAACGTCGTCGCCATCGCCTTTTTTAAGCATCGCCATAAATTGCGGCCATCACCCGACACTTTAGACCCCCGGTCTTTTAACCGTGTTACAAACTTTTTACGGTCAGAGTCCGACTTTATGACTGGGACCAAGAATTGGGGATGATTTTACGACCGTGTTGGCGAGAGTTTTAAGGCGCAACGTATAAATTGAGGTCTTCCCGGGGATGCGCGATATCAATCTGCTCGGTTTCTTTTAATCTGCGGCTTAAGGCTTCACTTTTGTAATTCGCGTCGTAAAGATGCGGATGAAGAATGTAATTTTGCGACGTTTTCCTCGTAAGTATTGTCGGAATTGGATGGATATAAAAATGCTTGAATGGGGTCAATTCGGACCCGAGGGCCATCGTTAAAGGTTTTTTTTCGATAGAGTATCTCGATTAAAATTTTGGATCTTTTGTTGAGCAGAGCGGCTTAATATATGGTTATCTCATGAATAATGAACTAACACATTGATGAGCAACCTTTTATATACCAAGCGGCAATTTTTTCATGTACGAGTTCAGGTGTGCTATACAATTCAAATACCTTTTTTTACTTTTTTACGTTCATGGTTGGGGTTGCGAAAATAGGGATACGATCTGATTCTTCTATAGCGTCTACTTCATTTGCGGCATCTTTTCCGTAAGCAATGGATAAAATACGTAAGGTCAATACCCCCTCGCGCTTCTTAGTATGGGTGCCTATCTTTTTATAGCGTTTTGTTTCTATAGTGTGGTCCTTATCTCGACGCTATGGAAGGGTTGACTGTATGTTCACAAAATATACACGAAACGACATATAAATTTCCTTAGTTCTGAGAAATGATCTTATGGTAATGAATACCTGGAATAAATCAAGTCATATAACTCTCATATATTTATTCCAATAACCTGATTTGATCAAAGTATTTGGACCAATTTCTATCATTTATAGCACATTAGTTCTGATTTTTCAAAGTGAAAATTGATTTAAATACTGATTTTCTTACTGAAAGATGAACAGATTGAAATATGTTGAATGAATATAATTTATTTATGACTTATAATTTTGAATTTAGATCATTTATAATAATTAGTATTATCAAATAAATACGACAAATCAAATAGCCAGTTGTTATATAATAATAAGATAGTTCATTTTTCTATTTCCAAAATATATAAAATCAGGATTTTTTAATTTACAATCAAATATCACTCAATAAGTTCGTAGGATTTTTTTAATGAATTTGCGGTAAAACAACCTCAAATGAAGAAGAAAAAATTCAAAGTGGGAAAAAAATCCTACAAATTTATTGAGTGACTTGTTGTCTGTTGATTTATTTAAAGCTGGAGGAAATAATGTACAGTAATGGACTAGATTTTTCAGTTATTCTGATACATTCTGAGCCCATAGGCTTGCTATCCCTGAACTAACCCATATTTTTTGCAAAGTTAAATGTATACATAAAAAAATACAATACTTAAATCTCCCCCTGCTTTTTGCTTTTAAACAAACATCAAAACTTTTGCTTTTAACGAGTGTGTTAAACATTTCTTAGGGACTTTGTATGCGGTACTGGTTTCAAAATTCCATCCTTATTTTGAATATTTTCTCATTAAATACTTTTTTTGTTAAACAAGCAAAATAAAATCCGTATCCCTTTGCGAAATGAAATCTTTTGTGTCCTGAAACATTATATTGCTCATAATTCAATTTATTGTCCAAATATTCATTATAATTTTTTGATTTCGAGATAATGAGAATGTTGATGTTGTTTTAATAGAATTTCCTCGTTCCTTGTGCTCTTTTCGCGACAATTATTTAGTCCGATTCCATTCTTCAATGGAAGAATACGAACAGGATGAAAGGGTACCTCATCTGGCATAAGTTATATTTATATTTTGATTCGAGCCGAGTTTATTCAAGTCGAAACAACCCTCTGAAAATAAGCAATATGAAAATTCAAATTTCCTTTCTTTTAATTCGGGCATCCTTTGCGCTTTAAGGAGTGAAAGAGACCCTTTTTGTGCCCACCCCTCACAAATCCTCATCATTGTTCGATGCCAATGTACAGTTATATAGAATAAGTGGGACGTTTTTAAGCCTAAAATTTAGTTATTCAGGGCTTATGCCGTCGACATAAAAGACAGTTTCATGTAAAATTCTACCCTTATTTCGAAGGCTTCTTTGGTATGGTGAGAGGTGGTTAGAAAAGACGGGGAGTGGGTGGGTCTTTTCTCTCGCATGTTTCTCAGTACGTGAATACATATTCTTGACTCTGGAACAGAAATAATTCAAATGGGACGTCCGCCAAATACTGCGCCGATAAAACTCCAAAAAAACGAGGGATTGAATAATAAATTAATATTTAATCATTGAGCATAATTGTATTTAAATTTATAACGTATACAACATAGTACAATTCCAAAATTAATGAACTTATGTAAATTGATTAAAATTTATGCAAAAATTAACAATGAATGCATGAATATTAATTATTGGAAACGAGTCTTGAAGGATGATTGTTTTATCGTTGTTCTTACATTATATTCAATGTATAACAGATCTCAATTTAATGCATGAATGTTTCATTCCTTATAATTTATAACACCATTAAAGACGATGGCCCTAATGGAGGGATGGAAGAGTGAACTGAAACGAGAATTTGTTCACGGACCAGAGTACAACCCCCCTTTGAATAAATTGATTTTGTGAACACCCAAATAGTTTGGTTTTCACCCCTTATCAGTAAAGTATTGGAGGCGATGTCCTTAATCTAAATTAAAAGTATGACCCTCATTATGGAGACGTGAGACAAATTTAGACAGGTCAACCCCGAGCTTCAAGTATTTAATAAACAAATGTACAACACGTTTACATGAAAATTTAAAGGGTAGTTTTTTTCGGAATTGTATCATCAATAAGCTCAATAACTATAATTAATATTTGTATTGTTTGATTATTAAATTCTAATATCCTTAACTAACCTTAAATCTAAAAAACCGCAGCTAAAGATACCTATAAAATTTTATCTATATAGAATAAACGCCAATGGAGGTCACCAATTATTTAAATAAATCTATTCAAATAATTTAAATTCAATTTTTTGCTCGGTGTAATTATGTAATATTTGATGCAAGTAGGCTTTATAAATCTGACTGTTTATTAACACATTAATTGCGGGGGAATTTCGCGCGCGTTTATTCCTTGACACGGTCATTCTGTTCAACATCTCACGCAAAAAAAATGTATATTTACATACAATGCCATCATTTTAAAACTTACAAGAACTAAACATTCCGCAACATGAATAGATATCGAAAAGTTTATAAAGTCCTAAATTTAACGACATTTATCAAAATACAATACAATTTATTTTAATACGCTTCCAGTTTATAACCATCAGCTGACATAGAATATATTAATATGCTTCCCGCAGTTAATGTGTTAACAATTGAATAATGCTCAGAAAGACAGACATACATTTAATTTAATACATGTATATATAATACAAAAAACATTAGTGTAATTATATATAGTACACTCAAACCCCTTTTTGTGCGACTTTTTTTGTGCGATTTCGAAGTTATGCGATATTTTTTAAAGCATTTTTTTTTAATTTCATAAAAAAATTTCAACTACTTACGAAGTTATAGCTATTATAGTGAGGCGGCAATTTGGCCGGTCCTACTATAATGAAATCTTTTAACGCGTTTTTCTCGAAACTACTTTTTTCAACACGGTTGACATCATATCTTAAATTTTAATTAATTAATTTACTTCAAACTGGGTACGAATCTTTCATGTGTAACTCTCTATTATTCCTACCAGATTTACGTCAAAATTTATTTATAAACTATTGAAAAAAATTAAAACTGGCAAAATAAGGCCAAAAAATGACTTGACTGATTTTTTTTTAAAATAGGAATAAAATTAGTTAGGGACTATAGATACATCTTTACTGATTATGAATTATATTTTTGGAAAGAGAAAATCTACACAAAATAATGATGATATTAACACTGGGTAAACTATTTCTTCCGAAAAAGAGAGCGATTTTGAGCCATATCATCCTTAAACTCCTTAAAATCTTACTTTAAGACATCGTTTTTTTATAAACTTTTTTTATGCGATTTTGGATACATTTTATATAGCTGTTTTAAAGTTATGCGGTTTTTAAAATCCATGGAATGCATCTTCACTTTTTTATGCCAGTCCGCGGAATCTACCGCACAAAAAAAGTTTTTTTTTATAACATTCAAAGTAAATATTACATAATTATGAATTCATTTTTAACAGAAGAACAATATTTGTGCTTAATCACTACAATAAAGTTACTACAATATTTCATCAATCATATGAATCACAAATTATTTCGTAGAAATTCTGATATTATATTTCATTATCGATTTTATGGAATCTCCGTTTGGATAAGTTGAATGAATAATTTATACTGTCTGCGTGAGAATTTTTCTTAGAAAATGTAATTGATAAATCTATAATAGAGTGGGCGATTCTCTGAATGCATCAACCGTTTATACATAAGAATGGTGTATTTTTACTGGGAATTGGCTTATTTTGATGGTATAATTTTGCGGGTGGAAATATTAAATCGGATAGTAATGAAGCGATGGACCAAACTTATCATAATTGTTTTCACGAAGAAAGTTTATTTCATAGGACGAATCCAATGAGGCTTTTAAGTGTTGTAAGATAAAAGCATGAAAGTTTTTATCAGTCGTAAATATTGTCCGATAGCTTATCTTTGACTCGAATGACCCTATTTTGAGTCAACAACTTAATGGCTCAATGGGATTGCGAATATTTATTCGCAGACTGCGATAAAAGTATGTAAAAACACTTGGTCTGAATAGTTTCCGCGTCTGATGCCTGTAAAAAATATGTTTTTTAAAAGCCATTGACGCACAGTTAAAAGTCTGAATGGAAGTGAAGTCGAGGAACATGAAAACATTATTCACCAAAACACAAGTAGATTGCTAAAGTTACATCTACTTCCACACGGAGTTTTCTCACAAATTCAGATATTTGCAATTGGGTCGACTTATTTTTGTCAGGGACACTCCCTAATGCAGCAGCTACTTTTCAATGTGTTGAATTGCTTTCAACGATCCTATCTTTTGCTGTAAATATTTAAATAAGGGTGGCTTAGAGAATAGTAATATATACACTCGGCCTTCTTATAACACGATTATACGATTCCGTGGAAATATCTGCGCATTATACGCTGCTCAAAATGTACATGTGCGTTCCATATAACATAAATAATCAATTATTCATACTCTTTTGAATCAAAAATATATAATGTGATTATCCTTTCTTAAAATTTAAACCATTCTTTATTAGCGAAGACATGTGGAATGATTGATTACATTTTTAGTTCTGGGTATCGTCCTAATTTTGCTTCATTTAAATTTAAAATTTTAGCAATAAACGACAACCTTTGAAGGGATTTAATTATACAAGTACTATGCTATACGATGTTTACTTTATAATTTAAATTTTTGAGTGTCTGTAATTTAATATTTGAAATGATTAATAGTATTTCATCTGATTATCCTCGACAAATTTTCCACTACTTTTTGAGGAAAAATGTTGTTTTTATAAACCACCCACACAACCCACTGAGTGAGCTCAAAGATAAATAAAGCTCGAAGATCATAATTACTTCAATATCGATCGAATAAAGGGGTGGATGGATGATATAGAAGACATTGGTGTAATATTTTGCTATAAATGTATATTAAAGTGATCCTAGTCCTGTAGGAAACGTGGCTCTACTATGATGCTGATGAATTTATAAAATCTCCCTAAGCCTGGTGTTAAGGCTAGTGGAAGCCACAACAACTATAATAATACAAAATTCTATTTTTAAATAATTCTAGGCCTTTCCGAAGTTCCAAACAATAATTGTGCTGTAAGCATAAAAACATTGAATATAAATGTTTGATTCGCGTTATATAACATAGAAATGCTTCTCAGCTTAAGAAACAAGTCTCGAATAACCTCTCTGAATTAACACATTGAAGATTTTATTATTTACGCCAAATTGGGTCCTTATGGAATTGCGGCATTTCTCACAGTGGCCCTATGTGGTGCAGAGTCCTGAAAAAAATTGTCCCCATTACATTTAAAGATGAGGCGGCTCGCGTTCTGTTTTTTCAACAGTAGCTTACGTGAAAACATGTTTTCTTTTGTACATAAAAAGAAAATAATTGGTTCACCAGCATGCGGGTTCGCTTGACTCGGCTTCCACCCTTAATGTTCACAGAGCTGAGGGAGGCTCACAAAAGAAATATAACTGTGACTTATTAAAGGGTGAATTGCTTGGATGTGAAAAGTTAAATAAAATCGAAACGACGCTAAATAAACATGCGTCGCTACTATCAGACCGAAACGCCAGTGACATTTAAACTTTATCCCATAAAAACACAACAAAAAAAGTTTTTTTGCGTCATTAGATCGCTATTAAAATCGGAATAAGGACGACGAATTCTCTCGTGTGTGTGCTTTCCATTTAAAAATTGATGCTATTGAACACGCCAGTAATGACATTTTGTTCCCATATTTCATGAAATTACTTTTTTCGCTCTCGCAGTCTTCACCTTTTCCATCCCCATATAAAGTACTTTAACACACCTCAGTTAATGTTCATTGAACTCGACGGCCTTTATAAAAACGGTTTTTTTTTCTGTCAACATCAGAAGATTAATGAGTTTCTGTATATTTTTGTTTAGCTTCCACACACTTAAATTCAATAAGCACATTGAAAATACGAAAGAGTATGCTCAATTTCCTCCCGCTGGATCATTGAGCAATGTATTTTTCGAGTATATTAAATAATACAATAAATAACTCACTTATAGATCATACATCAAACATTTATTTCAACCATCGCATCAGACATAAATATTATAAACAATCAATTAACTGATTGATAGGGTCACATTTTAAATTAATGTATTTAAGTATTCGATCTACAATATCGTATGATGTGCCTCCAATCAAGCTGATTAAAGATTAAATTCGTGATACGTGTATCAGTATAAAAATAATAAACATCGTTTGATTCGCATGTCAAACACAAAAAATATTCTTATTCGTTTTAATAAAATATAATGTTGCTATTGATTATTAAAGATGCATTTTAGTATAGTCCAGACATTAAGAATATTTATACAGGGTGTTTTGCATATAGACCGACCATATTTTTTTGGGAACTAAGGAGGTTATTTTGCTACATTTTACACATAGACCCTATGTTCTAAATATCAGGGTTGTCAAAATAGATTTTTTTTCAACATTTCGAAAAAATATTCAAAATTTCACCTTTAAATCGCGATAAATTTTTAATCTGTAGTTATAATTAGCACAAAACATTTTTTTTGTATTTTGCAATATATTTTTGATCAGTTTAAAGAAAGTTACTTCTGTTGTCGGCCCTATTCTATGGCTCACGCGGTCTTCAGATCTGACACCCCTGAATTTCTTTGTCTGGAGGCGAACCCTATTCCGTGGCTCGCACGGTCTCCAGATCTGACACCACTGAATTTATTTGCCCGGGGACGTACCCTATTACGTGGCTAGCAAGGTCTCCAGATCTGACACCCCTGAATTTCTTTGTCTGGAGGCGAACCCTATTCCGTGGCTCGCACGGTCTCCAGATCTGACACCACTGAATTTATTTGCCCAGGGACGTACCCTATTACGTGGCTAGCAAGGTCTCCAGATCTGACACCACTGAATTTATTTGCCCAGGGACGTACCCTATTACGTGGCTAGCAAGGTCTCCAGATCTGACACCCCTGAATTTCTTTGTCTGGAGGCGAACCCTATTCCGTGGCTCGCACGGTCTCCAGATCTGACACCACTGAATTTATTTGCCCAGGGACGTACCCTATTACGTGGCTCGCACGGTCTCCAGATCTGACACCACTGAATTTATTTGCCCAGGGACGTACCCTATTACGTGGCTAGCAAGGTCTCCAGATCTGACACCCCTGAATTTCTTTGTCTGGAGGCGAACCCTATTCCGTGGCTCGCACGGTCTCCAGATCTGACACCACTGAATTTATTTGCCCAGGGACGTACCCTATTACGTGGCTAGCAAGGTCTCCAGATCTGACACCCCTGGATTTCTTTGTCTGGAGACGTACCCTATTCCGTGGCTTGCACAATCTCCAGATCTGACACCACTGAATTTCTCTGCCTAGGGACGTGCCCTATTATGTAGCTTGCACGGTCTCCTGATCTGACTCCACTGGATTTTTTTGTCTGGAGGCGAACCCTATTCCGTGGCTCGCACGGTCTCCAGATCTGACACCACTGAATTTCTTTGTCTAGGGACGTGCAAAATAATTAATTTACACGATAGAGATGCTCAAAAAAAATCCTAATTGAAAGAATAATCGTCGTGTTTGCAAAAACAAAAGAGGGAATGCTACTTCAGACAGTTATAGTTGAAATAAAAAAGGGTATCGTGTGTGCATACGAAGCAGAAATGGCCAGTTTGAACCAATTTTCAAAATAAATGTATTAAAAACATTTTAAACACAAAAAAAAGTATTTTCTTAAACCTGACCCTGGCAAATTATTTCGACAACCCTGACATTTAGGACATAGAGCCTATGTGTGAAACGTAGCAAAAGACCCTCCTAACCCCTAAAAAAAAATGTCGATTCATATGCAAAACATGCTGTATAAGAATTTGTTCAATAATGGAAAAAAATAATATCTAAAGCGCTAAAATCTTGCTCATATTTCTCAACAAAATAGAGAGCATTTAAAATAGTGTGGGCAATGTGATCGCGATAAGTAACCGATGAATGCCTAAATAAGCATTAATGTTCATTGGAAATAAATTCACCGTCGAAGTTATTTTGATCAATTGAAATAAAGTTGAATAAATGGATTATAAAATGCAATTTGATACTGTTTTATATGTATTTGTGGTCAATAACCACATTGCTTGTTGGTAGATTCGAATACATAATTAGTGTTTTAGGGACTAACAATCGAAGGTTTAGCTCGTAGTTTATGGAGATTATTCAAGAGTATTTGATACGTTTATACAAACGAAACATATAATTAAATTAATAATATAAATAGTCGTAATTATGAAATATCAATTATTGGCACGTGGAATGCGAAATCGTTTCAAAATTATGTTTGATTTAATTTTAACTTCATGCTTAAGCGACGTTTTTTTTTTTTTGGGTAAATTTTGCCGTCGATTTTCCAAAACGGGAAGTAAACGTCCTCAATTAATATTTCGCGGAATGACCATTTCGTCTTTTCCAAGAAAATGGCTTGAAATATTTTTACATATAATTCACTTAGCGAAGACTGCTTTTAGGGGCAGAAGCGGATTTTGCGTTGCTGGTCTCTTCTTTGAGGATTATTGGATAAAGGACACGAGGGTGGATCTAAGCTATTTTTCAAGAATTATCCCAACATTTTTCTTTCCGTCCGAGAATACAATATATCTAAGATGTCGGACCGGGAGGATTTTATACTTAAATCTTTTCATTTATTGTAAAATAGGATTTGATAAATTTGTACGAGAGTAATCTAGTTCGAGAGTTATAAACGGCGCTTCCAAATTGGGACCATTTAATTGAAAAAAATCCTCAAAGGGAATTCGTTCCCGGCGAAAAAAATGTCATAATGACTTTCAGGAATAGTATGCTAAAAAGACTCCAGGTTCATTATCACATATGTTACGGGACGCTTTGATGTTGTATGAGAGAATTTATACCGTGACATTGTTAGTTTTTGTTTTTAGAAGCCCTAACGAGATCATCTTATTCTATGTAATATTATATAAGCACAGTAAAAATGAGCTTCAGAACCTAAGCTATAATTTTTCTTAAATTTATGCTCTGAATACAAAGTCGTTACACTTATTTTTTGCTTCTGCTATAGTTCAGCAGACCCTCTCAGTTTTACTTTGATATTCCAGTAATAGTGGCTGTAATACATATAATAGTCTATGGTCTAACAAGAACAATTTGATTTAGTAAAAAAATTAAGCTTTAAGTCTACATCTGCTTAGGAAATGTATCATTATTTTAAAAAAATATTTGAACATTATGTTGCTAATCCAGTTATTTAAAGACGTCCCTGCCCAATATTATTAATCGCATCAATATTTACATTTTTAAATCCAGGAAAACAGGCTAAATATGGATTGAGACTATTGATCCAAAATGTTATCTATAGTAAATCTCCTAAATTTGTTGATACGGTGATATTTTTTTACAGTCTGAATTTGAACCCGTACCTTTATAATGAGAATCGTGGATCTAATTCACTTTATCTACATTTGATAATGGACTTATGCATCAGCCTAACATGAGAATTGAAAATTGGCATTGTCATGGATGTAAATACGTTTAGCAAGAACACATCAAATTTTGAATCCGATGGTATTTTCAAATTTCACGCTATAATTGGAATGGAAATACATCCTTCTGGGATGAATTGGATTTCCAAATGCGCTTTTGGATTCAATGGAGTTAATATCAATTTATTACTGTGAAAACATCATCCATTTACTGTATTTCTGACAACCATTATAAATCATTTAAATAACGTCATTATGTAAAGCATATTTGAAATGATGTACAAAATTCTTCTCTTAGCAAATTTATCATTTTGTATTATCTCGAATTATTTAATCAATCAATGTCTTGTTTTTGACTTTTACATGTAATATAACCAGTATTAGAATAAAGTTAACCAAGCCTTGATATAGTAGATTAGTTCTTGGATCCTTATTATAAATGTTTGGATTTAAATATACTAGTTAAAGCGAAAAGAAATGTCATTTTTTGTTATTTGGAGAAATCTTTTTTTTAATGAAAGCTGTACAATATTACTCAAATAAATAATTTCCATTGTTATTTATAATCGCCTTGCATAGATAAGATAGCTTTTTAATGCCTCTTTCGTAAAATTCGGCCGGTTTTCCACTTAAGTAAGAATCCAAATGATCTTTCACTTGTTCCACAGAAGTGATTTTTTTTATCACGAAGCGAATTTTCTAATGACTTGAAAAGATAATAATCTGAAGGTGCAATATCAGGAGAATATGGTGGATGTTGCAGCACTTCCAAATCCAGCTCCCTTATTTTGTTCTGCGTAATCCTTGCATGCGTGTGGTCTTGCATTATCATGCTGTAATTATTTTTCTTTGGTTGTTAACTAGCACTGATCGCTTTTTGAGCATTTCCCCTTTTAACCTATCTAATTGTGCACAGTATAGCTCTGCTATGACAGTTTGGCCAGGTTTTAATAATTCGTAGGGAATTACACTAAAAAAAATCCCACCAAACACAAAGGAGGACCTTTTTCAAGGATAATAACGGTCGAGGGGTAAAAACAGGTACTTGATTTGAAGAAAACCACTGTTTTTTCCTTCCCAAGCTGTTGTAGAGGACCCACTTTTTATCCTCAGCAACGATCCTTCTTAAAAATGGATCGGTTTCATGTCTGGACGAAGGTCGTTGATGACAACTCGTGCGGTGCCCAAATTCCCTGTCCAAGTCTTTTAAAACGGTCTTTTGCTGTCGACCAGAGACAGCCGATGTCTAGCAATAATTCCTTTATTGTTTTTCGAAGATCAGATTCTACCAGAATATTTAATGCGTCATCATCGATTTTAAGAGGGTGTCCTGATTTTGATTTAATTTTCAAATCTCTGTCGACACTTTTGAATTTTTTGAGTTGTTTATGGCATTTTCGAATATTCAATATGTTGCCATATGTATCACAGATGCTTTGGGTAGCTTATTTTGCTTTTAATCCTTCGTCGAATAAAAACAGTAAACAAGATCGCAAATGGGTCTCATCAATTTCTGGCTTGGACATTTTCATTATGGCTAAAAAATATAAAAATATTTGAAAAAGTAAGACAAATAACAGAGCTTCAAAATGATACCAACCATGACGTATTCACTCGACACCAACCCGAAGCAAACTGACGGCAAAGGACGCAACCGAAAAAAATGACATTTCTTTCCGCTTTATCTAATACATACATAATATCTAAGAAGCGTCGATATGGGGACGCTCGCGAGGCAGAGTTCCCGGGCGGCTCCCATGTGTTCGTCAGGATGACCTGCGCTAGCGCACGGGTCCGTTCTTCTTTCGGGTCATGATGTAGCCGATGGATGGATGGGGATTGACAGGCGTCGAACAGAAAGACTCTCTTTTCAGATAACTATTTATTCAACACGAGAGAGAGAAAGAGATCTGGCTGCGAGAAGGACGTCCTCCCGCACCCAAGGCTAACCGACGACTCTTATCGACTCCCGCCTCCTGCATGTCATCACTCAATCGGCAACAATGCACTGCGCAAGAAGCGATCGGTCGGTATTGAAGACGCAATGTCTCCACAGCGCTACAGAAGATGACGCCATTAAAATAACACATTGCGCCTAAAGAGAGACGGAAGATAACGCCGTCAATCTGGCGAATTAAATCTGTTCAGATAACAGCGCTATTACATGGGGATTGTAAATCGCCCACGCTACAATACCTTACAATATTGGCCGATGTCACAACATGTGTGCCATAAATCGGATAGTTATTTTTGGATGATCGCCATTAATATTAATAAAATAGATGGGATGCGTAACTATAATTATTTTTAAATAACTTAACTATTATGGTTTATCAAAAACTCATTGAATGCCCAGTTTTACTATTTCATATCACATATTTATTAGTCTAGGAACAACTCTACTATGTCAACACTTTCATTGTGGTAAGTAATATATTGTGTATTTATGGTGGTGGAGTTATTTATTATTTTCAAAGGATTTTTTTGGGTGAACGTAAAAAAATTAAAGCACAATTGTTGGATCAGTCACTTTTCCGTGAAGGCAGATTGTTCACTGTAGTAACAAAGATATATTATGGTCTCGATTTCTTTTCAGTGGCTTGTATTCGAGAAAACTTTTATCCGTCTTAAAACGTTTCATACAACACGACCAAGCAATTTTTAGTCCGTTTTTTTTCAGAGGTCTTGCCCAAGGCTACGAAGAGAGAATGCGTTTGGGTGTCTTATCTTTTTTTTGTTCAAAAAATACCCCAAACTGGGACAAATGCCTCCATTCACAATACGTTCGGCGAATAAAAAAATCCGATACAAGTTTTTCGGATATTTTACATATTTACAACCCCTCACACTGCGAGTATTGGAAATTAATGACGGCGCATATATACATATTTGTGAATGCGTCTTTGGTTAAATTGTATAAAAGAAACCCCATTATGTGTGAGATATTCGCGACATATATATGATTTCCTTTAGCAGAATCACTTTGCGTCTCGCAAGGACGATAATACGAGCATTTGTCAGGCAAAACTCTCACACAAAACCTATATTTCATAGTGATAAGGGAACGTGGAGCCTAAAAAAGGAAGAGGGACGAAATTGAGAAACTACAGGAAAACATTTTCGGCAAAATATTAAGGTAAAGAATAATAAAGACATTACGTCTATATCGACACGAATTACATATTTTGAAGAAATATTCCAAACGGACGATGTTCGGCGCAATTAAGGATGTTTTTGTTGCGTGCATGTATTTTATTAATGGCATTCGAATGTATAGAAAATCCAGGTTAATTTTAAACATCGAAGGCAGTCCTCAAAGAAGCTTTTCATTTAGGATTTTCTTTTTATTTCCGGCTTTTGGCACAAAATGCGCCCTAATATTTCAGCATGGTGCGTATCGTACGATGCCAAAAAGCCTTGAGACATGTATGAAAATATATTGTACATTCAAAGGTAATATTACAATCGCTTGTGTATACATTCTGCGGCTTGCTTATTTAAGGCTTTGCATAATGGAATTCCATTTTGAAAGGCGATCCGTCTTCTTCTGAGGGCCTACAATAATAAAATGATATGAGTGCGTTATTGTGATGTGGATCGTATTAAGTTACAGGTGATATTAACATGCGAATACTTTTCGCATTTGTTGTTTGCGAAATGGACGGAGACGTCGAGCGGAGACGTGAAAATATTCATAATTACGCCTTTTCAATAAATGCGATCTGTTTTTTGGGAAAAATATTGATATTTTCATCTCTTGCGTTTCAGAGGCTACACCTTTTTTCATGAGAAATTCAATGGAAGTCACTTTTTTATTGGCTTCATCAAATATAATAATAGCCACGAGCGGTCGCCATACTGAATGACGCACGTACTCAATCGGTATTTCCACTTCTTTATTTACGTCGACATCAAATAAGTCTCGTAAAAGTAGCATTAAGGTGTAATAATTGATATTAAATCATTTATAACCCAATAAAGACATGGCATGAAAGTATCGAGAAACAATTCGTTAAAAAATATCGAATCGCTTCTGTTATTTGGTTTATCGGGCAATAATATAAATTTGATATCTATTGAAAGATCTCATTATTAATGTCAAACTTTAGAAATATAATTTGTATAATAAATATTGTATATTATAGTTATTTAAGTGAAAATAATTTTAACTTCTTTTTTTAACGTCCCTTTTCCAGCGCATTTTGTCCGCGCATCCGTTAAACTTCTCGCAAAACCGCATACAAATAATGCTTGTGCTAATGTAAAAACCTTCTCGAATACACGCCCAATAACTTATCAAAGTTTCATTGCTATCGGACTAACAGTATAAGAATGTATCTGTAGCAAACAAACCGCACAATGACAGCACGCAGACAGACATTCATTTTTATATTTATAGCTTATAAGAGGCCGAAAGCATTTTTTAAACTTAAACAACAAGGCTTTGATTCTGAAAAACGAATCACCATACAACATATTTAGACCAATTAATTGTTTATGTTGTATTTCCAAACGATAGTCTCAATCTGAATTTGGCATAATCTATTCTTGAAAAATTCAAATTCTGTGAAAACTCGGTATAAAGATGTACAACAGGGGTTTCAAAGTCAAATGCTAACATGTACCAAAATAAATAGGGTGGTATTTCAAAACTTACAATAATGTTTTCTTCCTTATGCTTGGCATTTCTTCTCTGCTACTGTCTTTCCAACTTCACAGGAAGTTGTGCATTTAGTTGTATCTTATTGAGTAGACTCTAAATCTCATTTATTCATCAACAGATAAAAGTAAACTCGCCATCTACACCATGTCAGACACACAGCCGCCAGAAGAACATATTCGTCATATTATGCTCTTCCACTTTAAAATGGATTATAACGCAACACAGACATCTAAGAAAATTTGTGGTGTTTACGGCAACATTCTTAAAGTCAACAAGTGTCAACGATGGTTACGATGTTTCTCAAATGGCAATTTTAACCTAGTTGATAACCACCGAAGTGGGAAACCTACCGAGCTACTGAAATCGCTAGTGGATTCAGATCGAAAATTAAGTGTGACAGAAATAACATCAAGACTCGGGGCTTCTTGGTCAACAGTGCAAAAATACTTGCACGCGATTGGCAAAAGTTACAGAGAATTCGTTTGGATTCCTCCCCAATTGTCCGACACAAACAGGGACCAACGACGAAGCTGCACAACGTTTATAACTAAACACCTTAACGAGCAATTTCTACACCGGATTATAACTTATGATGAAAATGGATGTTATACGACAATGTTAAAAGAACTAAGCAGTGACTTTCAACTAATCAACCGGCTGTTATTATAAAAAAGGTCTTCTTGAGCATATGGTGGGATTGTGGTGGGATAATACCTTTTGAGTTTTTAAAACTAGGAGAAACTATCAACGCATAAATTTATTGTTCGCAGTTAGACAGAGTAAATGCAAAGTTATTAGAAAAACATACAAATTTCGTCAACTGAAAAGGCGTGATATTGCATCATGATATTTTCAGACCCCATGCAGCTAAAGTAAAAGCTAGTAGTAAAAACTAAGGAACTCAATTAGGAATTGCTACCTAATCCGCCATATTCGCCAGATATTGCGCCGTCTAATTTTTATTTATTCAAAGTTCTAAACACTCCATTGAAAATAAGACGTTTTGAAATGTTAATTAAGTTGAAATTCACCTAAATAACTATTTTTTGTAAAAGAGAAATTGAAACTTTGCCTGGAAGATGGCAAAGAGTTGTAAATAATAATGGAAATTATATAATTGATTGAATAAATAAAATAAAATCGTAGCAATTTTTTTTCCGTTTTAATTCGAAATAATTGATTACTTATGGGTCCTCTTAATAGTAATGTCATGAAGCCCTGTAGGAGATCTATAGCTGTATATGCTAATTTTGACATAGATCTAGCAACAATTTAGAACAGCATTTGACCACGAAAAAGCGATGAATTCTATTCAGGTCGTAGATGCTGAAGCAGAGCTTAAAAATGAATTTACGAATAATTGCAGATTTAGTATTAGAATTAGTATTTTTTTTAGCAAACTTTAACAAAACCTGTATTTGGTTATTATTCTGAATATTTTTATCATCATCGATGATTTGCATTGAAAATCATACATTTATAGCTTGACCCAAATATTTTAGTACAAAAATACTTTTAATGATATTGAAATTTGATTGCATGATATTTTATTTATTGGCAGTACTAAAATGTCGACTTCATCGCGACCAAAGTGTGAAACAAATTTACAAATTCGTTACACTGGAATTAACAAATTTTAATGCTTCGGGAGCAACTCATTAAAATTTAATCTGAAATTCATTAATTCTCAACCGAAATAGGATTCGTTCAGTCATTTTGTAACTTTTTTTTCGCTTTTAACAAGATAAATTTGAAAACGTCCATGAGTAAAATGCATTTGACAAATGCAAATGAACAAGAATTTGCGATTTTTTAACGTCCAAGTATTATATGAGTCTTATGATCAAAAGATACATTTGCTTTTAGATAATCATATTTACATAATAACTGACATTTCGTATATTTGTTTCTTAAATGTATACTATGCTAATCTCCTATGGCAGAACTCCATTGAATATTTAGTTTTGAATAAAGCCAGCATGTTTCACTAAATGCTGTTTCTGCTAAAATAACATAGTCAAATGGAATTGGACCAAATTTCGATGTAGAATAATAGAATGTTTCATTAAAACTTGTATTTTGTTATGTAGTTTTTGGGAAATGCTGATATAGTCAATAAATGCGTTTTCTTAGAAGAGTTAAATCCATCAAATTCTAATCACTTAAATTCAAGCATTAAATACATCGTTCATTCAAAGCAAATTTAATTGCTTATTTATCATCGCTTTCGAATAAGACTAGCCTATTACTATCTCGATTTCATGTTTAAAAATTCCTTGAATATTTTCCAAATGGAAAGGTTTTCTAGACTTTAACATAATTTCTAAGGCTGGATGTAATTATAAACATCTCATATTAGTACATTCGAATATTTGCTCACAAATATGTAGTAGGCTGAGATCATCAACGGATTTTTTAAATTTTGTTTGAGGATAAATTATGAAATAAATATGTAATTTCAAATAGTCCTTCATCTCTTAAACGTGTATTTTGCGAAGTATATTTCATATGTTTATATGATGTATGTCGTGTGTAAAAATATAATTATTTTTTTAAATTGCATGTTGATATAAAAGAGTTGCTTTAGATGTGATACTATCTAAGGGTTTATCATAATTTGCTTGAAATTTAATACTTGAAGTAATTAATTAATTCTGCAGTTAGCTTTCAGTGTTAATTATTTTACGAGCTTTCAGTATTAATTATTTTACGAGCTTTCTCAAAGAAACATCAACAAATGTCAACGATGCACTTGTACATATAATACGAGTTTCTGTCTCATAATAATTATTGAATGCATTTTTTTTATACAAGTGATCCTTTGTAACTTGTCAAAATGCATTTAAAATGTTTCTTGAGATTCTAAGATTTACTCTTCAAAATAGTATTTGTTTGTACTTGTAGTAATAAACATAAGCTCTTAGTCAATAGAAGTTTATACAATATCATCTATTGACTGTGGTTAGAAGAATTCCCGGACAAAAAAACCTTTTCTAGTACCTAATTGACCAGCTGATTGATCGATCAGAAATAAAACCACACCATGTTATCATGTCAATATCGAGTGTATGTTATAAGTTTAATGTTTGATTCGAGTGATGTGAATGTAACTGTTTGTTATTTTTGAATATTGAATAGCTTTTAGCTCGGTATTATTATCCTAATAAATGGGAATCCTAACTTTTAGATGAATATGAAACTATTTTTTTGCGCAATGGAAATGCTAATAGTATTCTTATCATAATAATGTATAGAGTCATATTTGAACGATAAAGGTGGCTAGCAATGGAATTACATTTCAATCCCTAGCTTTTGAAAACTTTCAATCGTGCAAAACTACAGGAACTTTAAAATCACACCGCTAATTATGATTGGGAATCAAAAAATCCTTGGAAATTAATTAGCATTCTCTACAGCGCAGTCTATGAATATTTATGATCATTCAATATTTCCGTTCGATAAATTTGATGAATTTCGGAGCATTGTTCGCTCTTAAAGTTTATTGGCGACTTTGAATTTGCATGGTCGGTTTGAACTCGGTTTATTAATATTGAATCTGAACATTTGATTTGTTTAAGCCCTAGGGGACCTAAACAAATTTGACAGTTTGATATTATGCCGAGTATCAAATAAAACGAGTATTCCCTTTAAAAGATATTGGAAGTGGATATTGGGATGGGTTTCGTCCTCCATCGACTCTATCCGCTTTCGAAGCCTTTTGACCTTATTGCATTCTTCTGTGCTCACAAAATGCAAAATTTGTTGAAATAAATCTTCTTGAAGATCTGCAGAAGCTTTTTATTAACAAATAGAACATTAAAATAGTTTATACGAATGAGGAAACATCGTTGATGTATAGGATTTCAATCCATTTTAAAAATCAGATTTATAGAAAATATTATAAAAAACTAATTGATACATTTGTATACAAATAGAAAAGTGTGAAAATTTCAACTCTAAATTTAAATATAATATATATATATATATATATTTATAAAAAAAATTAAATGAATGGATGAGCGTAACCATATGGTAACATTAACTTCATATATTAGGGTTCGTTTTCATATTAAGAAAAAAATAAACAATAATTTGTACTACATCAAAATTTATTGAACAATATATGATCCATTCTGTTCTAATTCTTCTAACTAATTCTTTTTGAATTAAAAAATTTACTACGTAAAGAATTTTTTAATTAAAGAAATAAATAATAATCTGAAAGGGCAATATCCAGAGAGTATGGAAGATGAGGTATAATATCCCAGTGAAATGATAATAATTTATTTCTGACGGGCAAAGACACATGAGGCCTGGCGTTATCGTGATGAAAAACAACGCCTCGTCTGCTCGCTAATTCTGGCCGTTTTTTGGCAATTACATCCTTTAGATTGTCCAGTTGGAAACAATATTTTGTTGAATTGATCGTTTCAACTTGCTGAAGTAGCTCATAATATACTACTCCCCATCCAGTCCCACCAAATGCATAGCAAAACTTTTTTTTGGATGTAGGCCAGGTTAAGCTACAGTTAAAGCTACTGTTCCCTTGGTACAAGACCGTTTACGTTGGATATTCTCATAGAGTATCCAACTTTCATCCTCAGTGACAAGTCTTTTCAAAAAAAGGTTGGCTATTATGTCGTTGGAGAAGAAGATCGCATGTTGAAATATTCTGAAGTTTATTTGAGTCAGTCAGTTCATGAGGAAGCCACACATTTGAACGATTGATGTAGCCCAATTTTGTCAGATGATTATGGACAGATGTTCCTGGAATTTCTAACTTATTAGCTATTTCGCAAATACTATATCGCGGGTTTTCTTCAACCATGGCTATGATTAGATCTGTGTTCATTTGCGAAAGACACTTATGGGACAAACTTATATTTTATATCAATTTCGAATCGTTTTTCAATCGTTATTTAAATCAAAATAAACTACACGTATCGGTATACTCGCGGTCTATTTGGGTCATTCGCTTGATTCGCAACTACTTGCGAATCAATATACAATTTCATCATAATTTGAAAATTGATTCTACAATAACCGATTGTATTATGGTATCAAAACTATTATTAGTATGTGGAACATCCAATAGCAATTTGATATGGAGTTTTAAGCACTGGTTTGGACTGGATTTGGCTGGATAAAAACGATACAATTTTATATCAAATTTTATAACATTCGAACGGTTACTATAGCATAATGGAAATATTTAATATATGACGTATTAAATTTGTACCGTGCGTAATATTTCTTTGTGTTGGTGAGATAATGTTTTATGCGCAGAAAAGATATCTCCCTGGAATACCTGTGTATTGCGAACCTAGATAGGCATGTGGAGCTACAAAAAATATTTCATATCGCGAAGGATCATATTTGCAATTTCGTAGCGTATCCCGGAAATTGAACAATCACAAAAAGGAGCTGTCAACTTCAGACATAAAGGAGCAAAGATGTAACAGGAAATGGTAGCCATTTATTTGAGAAAGCACCCCAATGATATGATGGGCGAAGTACATATTTGCATGCTTGTACTCTCCACTGTTTTCATATGATAAATAACTTCCCACAGATTCTAGGAATTTGAATAAAAATAAACATAGATATTGTCGTGTGGCTATTTCAAATATAATTATCGATATCAAATAGTTTACGATTATTTGATATTGCATTGAGATTAAAAATATGGTGAATCAACTGAAGCGTTTGATTAAAATAATAAAATGGATTTAATTTTGAGTTTAAGGATATTGCAGAATTGTTCACATCTTAAGATAAAGCCCAAGATGATGAGGACCTTCATTTGATTGAAACGGAAAGAAGGATCATGAAGTTATAAAATCCTACCCCTAATTCAGTCCGATCGTTTATGGAAATAGCTCCATTCTAAATATATAAAAAAAGAAATGGTAACCTTTGAGAAAATTATCCAAATTTATAAATATGTTAAATCTACTACAATCCTTTTAGTTGGCATTGAATGCCGAAAATTAAGCTAGGAAAAAATATTTCGACAACCCTGACACTTGGGACATTAGGGCTTATATGTGAAGCGTAGCTCTAACACCCTAAATTTTTTTCGGTCGGTCCATGTGCAAAACACCCTTTATATGATACAATCATGAAATTCATATTGAGGCACGGTTTAAAAAACACATTTTTTTAACTAAATGCATGCTATTTTTATTGGACCGAAGAATTGAGATAATGCAAAGTAACGAGAAAAATATTTTAAAACGGTTGAGAGGTATATTTTAAATCATTCTAATTCAATATGCAATACATCAAATACTATTATAAAATACGCTTTAAAATAATATACAAAGATAGTCCCAAAAGTACCCGACCTAACGTATAGATGGCGGTTACTGTTGCATGATATAAAGTGTCTAGGTGCTACTAGTTGTTTCCGTGATCGTACAGATCATAAAAAAATGCCGCAAAAAGCCCTTAAAGAGGACGGAGTGGCTATAAGATTTGTATGCTCAATTGGTCCGCTTTTCGGACCGCTGATATGACGAATGAGTGACTCGCAATCGGATGCCATATCTTAACATGACGATAACGAACAAAAGAGGGATTAGACAATTAATACGGACACAGTCAATCAGTGTTTGTTCATGTAAAGTAGAAAGGTTGAGTAAAATAAAAACCATGTACAATTCTCGATTGGGTCGGTATTATTTATATCGGTTTGCGCCTCAAGCCCAGTTGCGCCCATAGCGGGCGCCTGTTTTGTTACGCCCTTATTATGACCCTGTGGTCAATTTTAGCTGGCCTTGCTTGTAATGTTTGCTCTGACATCTGCCACCGCCCGCATCAACTATCCGCTCCGCCCGCATCAATCCAACACTTACAATGCACGTATTCATTATCTTTTATTAAATTAATATTTGTAAATGAATAGATGACCGAAAATACATTTCGTGTTCATAAATCCACTTAAAAAATGTTCAGGACAAAATTTTCGAAACACATGATAAACGAGCAGAATTCGAAAGCTCGAATATATGGCTCTGAAAGCGCGTGAAAATCTTAAAATTGATAACGCGGCGGGGTCAAGTTAATTAATCGGTCCAGGCCGATGAATAATATATCCATAAATTCGGGGATTGCGTATAAAAATGCCCGAAAAACAGAGCCATAAAGGATTTTATTGCGGATTTATTTCTCGCTGACTGTTTCATTCCACTAATGAAAATTTTAGGCCTTTTTTATAACTCAGCAATAAAATTAGGCCCCACAATAAAGGGGTTTTCAATGTTTCCATTTGCCCGCCGACGGATTGCCATTTTTGGCCTGAGAGTCGATACGCCCCGTTTCATAATCCCTCCGACAAAAGTGGAATACGCAAATAGAGACAATGATTATTTTTATTAATGAAACACGAGCTCCGTGGAGGATTTATTTGAGCAACAACATAAATCGTCGAATGTGTATGCTAATTTTGGTTAATGACGGACCAAAATCACACTAACGTGTCAATTGAACGTAGGTATTTCAAAAAAGTTCAAGTGAATCATAGCAATATGCAACAGCATGATATATGATTTAAATGTATAATGCTGCGTTAATTATAACATTTGTTAATTATTATGAAACTTACAATTTAAAGAGTTATATTAAAATATATTAACACATTAGCTGCGGGGGAACTTCATGCGCGTTTGCCCCGTGACGTGGAAATCTTTCAACTTCGCACACGAAAAACCTATAGTTATATAAAATGCCATTGCTTTCAAAATAATTATCATTTTTAAATAGTTTTTTTAAGATAGTATTCGCCAAGTATGTTGCCATCAGTATGAATATCGAAAAAATTAAAAGTTCATATACTGATTTTAAATTACGTCTAACACTAAAATTATTGTCAAATATGTTATTTAATATTTAAAAATATTTTAGACTATGCTATTGATGGCTTTAATATTTCATACAAATTTGTATTTGTTGAATGAATTAAAGTGTGAGTCGATTTCTAACCGCCACAAGAAAATCATGATTTTGTTAGCATATTATTAGCTAGTTTACTTAAATAAGGGATACAAATTTTTGTGGAGCATTTCAATGATATGCATCATTTTTTAAGCTCCTCTGCTTCATAATTTATGGCTTACAAATGATTATTTAGGATAAGATTGGGGGTTTTTTCCAGAAGAACACTCTCTGGATATTTTGTAATGATTCACATTAAATCATGAAGATACTATACTTCCCGTATGTAAAGTGTTAATTAGAAATACGAAGAGCGTTTAATACTTTATTTCCCAAATATTAAATAAAATAATTATGTAAATATCTCTAGACATTTTAGATATATATTACTTTAATCTCAGCGCGACTATTTTTATTAGAGTAATCACATGTAAAAGATCGTATCTTTGAAGAACCCAACATTTGTTCAATATAATTTTTTGTTGAGAAAATACTCGTGTGGAAATGTATTCTGAAGTCATATGCCAATAAATGGAATGTTTTATTTCAGCAGATAAGTGAATGAAAACATTCCTAATGAACGAAGATACAGGTATCTTAATAAAAATAGTTTGTGATATAACTCATGGATAACTGAACATTTAAGATTGAGTCTGAGAATGTTGTGCTCTATTCAAAAAATAAACTTTATATAAAACAGAAAATACGTATGCCTATCTAAGTACTTTTTTATGGAAGGCCATCAAAGATAAAAAGCGATGAAAGCTCTTAAAAGGCTTACCTGATAATCTACATGTCGATCATCATTCATGGTGTCATTTTCCAATGTAACTTCTTTCAATGAAACCACATAATATCTAAATCAGATCTAGTCATTTAAAACCTGTATTAGGATGTATAAATTTTAAAATTTTAATTAGGATATTGTAATAAAAGCATATGTCGATCCAGATAAAAAATGGCTGTAAAATTAAAAGAAAACGTCTTGTCTTTAATTATTTATCCAGCATAAATATCAGTTTTCCATTAGCTACTGTATGAACATTCTGAAAACAGCCAATATATATATAATTTCTAAGCTATTCGCATGAATATCTGCGATTCTACCAGAAGATTAGAATCCAATATCCTTTTATCGGAAGCAGTTTACGATGCCACCGGATCACAGCCGACATCAGTGCATGGGACTATATTGTAGCCATAAAATGGTGTAGGCAACATGGCGTCATGATAAATTGATGTTGGCTGGAGAGCCATTTTTAATAAAGCCTCCATCCAAAATTTAAAAAATCGACTCACTATTAAAGTCGATTAATCAAGGCGCAGTTTGATAATAGAAAACCACGTAAAAAACGATTCAAACGCACGATAAAAGTTGCTCTGATCATTTTTGTTGTGTGCCATCAACTATGATTTTGATAAAGCATAAATGCTTTGCATATGTCTATCCATTGATTGTACATCTATGGTAGTTTACAGGAATACAATCAATTTAAAATTATTCTTAAATCGAGCGTATAAAAATTATTATTTATCCACAAAAGTCATATTCACTATAGAGCTATGGCATGTTGGTTGTATTGAATTGCGTGGTTGTGTTCTTCACCTTTGAATGGATAATAAAAAGTTCTTGCTCTATAGTTACAATGGCCATACGTCCTTTATTACAGAGGAAAGTCCTTTATTTCAGAGCGTTGTTCTTTAGATTTATTTACTTTCCAAAGGCCAACGGCTGTCCTTTATTATACGTTTTGGCTTTTAAATTAAAGAAATTCATTTCTAGAGGTCGTGCATCAAATTTAAAAAATATATATAAATGTAAACGTACATGGGAATTTATTCCCATGCTTTATGTTAATAAATCATCTGATACATATAACTAATACTATTCAAAACAAGATGTTGTTTAGTGGTCAAGATAATTCATTTATAGATGGCCGTATCCCAATTTGCATCCAGCTTTGAGGAGATGAAAGACAACTCCCGAACTCCCGAACATTACATGAGATGTTATATACACTGGTCAAAATTAAAGAAACAAAATTCTTCAATATAAGCATGTTCTTATGTCTTAATCTTTTTGGTTATCAAAACAGCCGGACAATGGCGTTTAAAAAAGCTTTTTAAACGAAACAGATATCACAACGAGTGTAAGATTACGAAAAAGGACCCGGGCTGATAAGAGACTGGAAACGCATCAGAAACTCATAAAATGAAACTTTTCATGATTGGAAAAGTATAAAATAAACCTCGATCTTTTAAGGGAACTCCAATAAAAATCTTCCAATCGGTTATTATAGCCAGAAAAAGGCATGGATGAAAAGAGAGATTTTTGAAGATTGGTTCAAAAAGAAATGGATTCCAGGTGCAAGATTTAAAAAAAAAATAAGGGATTGCCACAGAAAACCTTCTCATCTTTGATTCAGCCTATGGATTCAGTTATGGTATCAATGAAATGTCTTTATCGTCATAGTCTACTGAAAACTCTTGCTGAAGTAGTTGAAAACTTTTATCAATTTTGATCAAGATTGGGCTACATTAATTGTTCAGATGTGTGGCTTCCTCATGAACTGACTGACTCAAATAAACTTCAGCGTATTTCAACATGCGATCTTCTTCTCCAACGACATAATAGCCAACCTTTTTTGAAGAGACTCGTTACTGGAGATAAAAGTTGGATACTCTATGAGAATATCCAACGTAAATGGTCTTGGACCAAGGGTACAGAAGCTTTAACTGTAGCTAAACCTGGCCTACATCCTAAAAAAAGTTTTGCTATGCATTTAGTGGGACTGGAAGGTGGTAGTTTATTATGAGCTACTTCAGCAAGTTGAAACCATCAATTTAACAAAATATTGTTTCCAAGGGAAATTTTGGCAAGAAAGCATTATGAGGCTTCCAGAAAGATGGAGAAAAGTGATAAAACAGAATGGATCATATGTTATTCAATAAAGTATGATGTAATACAAAATATTGTTTATTTTTTTCTTAATACGAAAACGAAAGAAACTTATGGGACACCTAATATAATATATTCGAAACAAAGTAAAAATTTCATGATTTGGATTATCTGTGTTTTCTAATATTCCTCTCCAGCATTCGCCTGGATAATCGGAGCAGAGTACTGTATTTATGTTTTTCTTTCATTTTTTCCAGTGAAAATAATATGTAATTTGAAGTTGGATCAATCCCATTAATTTTTCGCCAAACCCACACTAATATTTAATCGTGCGGCTCAACGCGAGCCGTATGCGAAGCAGTGAAATAATTATAATCCACGAATACCACCAGAATTCATTTCGTTAACCAACTTCCGTATATCCGTTTGTGTAATACTGAATTTATTGAGTTTCCGATCGGTTGAGCACATACATTATGGTTATCGATCATGTGTCAGGAGCACAGCATCCGCCGCAAACTTGGCATCATTGCACATCATTTGAGGATGTTAGTTTTTGCCGAGCTGCTAACTTTTGTAGCGGAACCAACCTGCTGAAATTCGCAACTCTTCCTCCGCCCATAACTCCCACAAAAGGTAAACTTTAGTATTCATCATGACCGGAAAGACGCAGGGCGAGACTTTACATGCGACACTATTCGATTTAAACTATCTCATTACAACCGATTTGCATTGTGGGTTCTGAAGATGAAAGAGCCGTCGTCCGAAAAATTATTTTGACGGTTCTTCTAAATATGCATGTATAATGAATAAAGCTTTTATTGTGCTCATCCATCTCGCCTTTATGTTGGAGCCGCCCTTCGAAAAATATTCATTATGATATACACTGTAACACAATGGAAAGAAAAGCCGCTCACTTTTGTATACTTACATGTTTAAATATTTACGGAGTGATGTGGCTTTTGATATATTGTAAATTTATCATACTAAAATACGTAAATAATATTAAACGATTTCTTAAAGTATCAAAAATTAATTATTTGAATCAAAATTCTCGAAAAAAGGATTCGTATATTGAAAGTTGATTATTCAATGGGGCTAATTTTAGCGTTCCACATATCGAGACACGGTTCAGGAAACACGTGTTTTGAGACTCATAATGAGAAATTAGGTAATCTCTAACAAAAAAACTAACGGCTTTCTTTTGGGTCAGACAATTCCATTAATAATTTTAAAAAAATGCATTTTTCCGTGTATTATAGAATTTTACCGCAGTAATTTATTTTGATTGCTAATCTAAATATTTTTTGATGAAATATAAACAAGTTAATAATAAAATGATTAATAACAATGCTTTTTATCGAAGCAAAATATCATTTAAATTTAAATAAATTCACTTTAAAATCGGATGTCACTACGTGAAATCCGATTTTATTGGTAATTTTGGCAAATATTGTCATGAAAACACAATATCATTCAAAGAATTGGTTCAATCAAATTCAGAATTTAATATTGTCTAGCAGTAAACAATAGTCGCATATGGAACACAAGCAATCAAAAGGTGCCATTTCAATTAAAGCTATGGAAAGCAAATAAATGCAGTGGGTGTATGGCAACTCCACCTCAACGAATTCACACAACGAAAGAATAATTCCATCTTTTTATTTAAAGCGTAATTTAAACAGGAAAAAGTTATTTTAATAAGCAGTTTTATGCATGATTATGCTTAGAGAGTCAAAAAACTTACATGGAAAATTATCTATGACAAATTATAAACTGCCATCTAGACTTGAAAACTGATTTTTTTTACAAGTTTTGATCATTTATAACTAGTCATCACTTCGTGTAATAATATCATTTTAGTTAAATGTAATATTAGCGACATCTGTATATAACAAATTAAATATATCCGTTTGAGTAAAAATAAAGTTAATCGCGTTATTTTTGTTTAAAGTTAGGATGATTGATCGAACATATCTGTGCGTGCGGTATTTATGAAGTTAATAGTTTATCTTTTATTCAATAATAACGCATGATGTATGATATAATGGCGTACAAAACGATTTTTTTGAAAGTCAATGAGTGCAAAATATCCCACAGCAGATGCAATAAAATAAAGCATTAGCTTATTAGGAGATCCATTTTATAGGTCGTAAAAAATAATAACCAGCACTGAAATATTAATGTGCAATTTCAACGACGTCTTGTGTTACGTTTTAGGGGGCACTCTAGAGATTAGCATTCGGCAGATGTACGAAAAAAAGCTTATTACGACTCTGTTGGAAAGAATTTTTTGTCGATTAATAAATAGATTTGGTCGAATTTATTGATCTTCGGATGTGTTTGGGATGAAAAAATGAGCAATTGTAAGTTGATTGATTAATTATAGCTGAATTTGGGATAAAATTGACCCAATGAAAATCGCAGGATTAATAGTGAATCACTTGTGTCAGGTCAGTCCAAAAGCACGCAATGTTTTAAACTTATTTTAATTTAAATACATTGTTGGTCCAAATAAGAATTCATTTATGCAATTGAAGTATATCATCAGCAAAAAATGTATATTGTGCAATTTGCATCTAATTATTCCGGGGCGGTTCAAATTTATTTGTACGCATTTGCTTAATATTGATACGTGCAAGGGATGAGAATTATGAAACGACTCAGAAAATAAATAATTCAAAAAGGGTCCCTCCCAAATATCCGTATAATTTACCCTTTTTTTTCCTTGGGAAAAAAATGTGAAAGGTAATTGTGATAACAAAAATGAAAATGTAGCTTTGTGTTCATTTGGCTTTTGGGAATAAAAGGTGTTTCCTAGCGACCTGCAAGTCTTTTGTTGCTTTCGGCGTTTACCCTTTGAACGTGTTATTTAAAGAAACATCTGTCGAAAATAATGATATTGAATGTCGTTTCGAAGTGTTTTTTAAATGATTCCCAGGGATAATTACAAGAAACGGTGGGTTTTATAAAAGTTTGCGTAATGTGTAAGCTTTAGGATTTGAAGCGGTACAATTTTGAAAAGCTTCCATTTCGTAGTTAGCTGACGTGCGGCTGCTTTGTTAAACAAAGAGGCATTCTCTTGCTGAATAAATAAAAGATCTTTACATTATTGAATCCGCAATTTTCATATTCCTCCAGCGATACAAAGGCTTTGTTTGCCTTCAGCTTGGGACTCGTACAATTTTTACTTTGTCTGATTAAATTTAAGCAATAACTATACGACAACTGATGGGGGCATATCATATGAGTTTAAAGTCGGTGGATTGTCGCCGAGGACGCCTAAAAGTTTTGTTAATGGTTCCATGGAACTTGAACTCCCTGACTCCCTGACAAGTGACTGACAGGTCCCTTCCATTGCCAGGATACAAAAGGATTTTCAGGGATAAAGCGCGTATGCTATAAAAGCCATTAACGCCGAACCCGCGTCGTGCAGAAACTGCAATCTATATTGTCTGGGACATTAGCTAAATCTAACAGAAAAATAATGTATTTAGAATGGTATTATAATATCAAAGTTATATAAGTGAAATAAATAGTCATCACTAAAATATTAGGTGAACCAGAAAGTAATCAAAATTTTGAGATTTTATCGTCAATTTATAACAAGTCATTAATAGATTTAAATATTCGTCAAGTAATCGATAAAAAATCAACTGAGCATCATAATCAATTTTATTGTGTACAGTGGTGTATTTACTTATAGGCGCAGAAATCTGTTAACGCAATTTTTTGGAGAGAGGCATTTGACTGTGAGTGGAAATTCAACAGATCAATGAAAATAATTAAGAATTTTCAAGCAATGTAAATTAGACTTGTCCGAGCTTTATTAAAGAAGCCCAAATAAATAATTAATATTTTGATTACTTTCGGGCATGATGACTAATAAAAATATATATGTTTCTCAAATTTTCAGAAAAAACAAGGGAAACTCTCGAATCTCTGCTTTATTAAAACTTTTCTCCTAATAAACTATAATTAATGAGTTTTAATTTATATTTTGAAGAAAAGTTGAGATCGGGTAATTCCTGTGATTAAATAGGCCGTAAAGCCCAAAGAAAGTTTGCATTATGTGGGAGAAATTAGAAAGGGCCTCGGACATTAAAAGTGTGTATATATCAATTTAATTTATTAAGGAGCAAAAAACATATTTTAATATTTGATCTATTTTGCTCCTAACGAGCATTTCGTTTCTTATTAAAGAATTTCATCATCAAAGAAGAAATTTTTAGTACACCGTAAAAAAATTATTGCCTAAAGAGGCGCCTTGTATATTTGCGTATTTAGTGTACTAATTTGAGTATTACATTTTTTTGGAATCAAATTTACTTCTTATTAGCGTGAGGATCTTACAGCCATAACATAATCATTTTGAATCTATCAGACAAATAAATGCTTTTAAAAATGTATCATTTTTAAACGCAATCGAGCAAAAATACATTATCGAGTCGCAATTCATTTACATGTTTAATTTATTTTTAAAAAAATGGTTCTGAACTTGGCTTAAAACAAAATATGACTTGAGTCATAAGTTGTATCATTTTATTGTGTTATTCCAATTTATGTAAATATGCAGTACATTTTAAAATTACGCAATTATATTCTGCATATATATTGATGGGTATTGTTGAGCATTTTTTTAAAAATACTTCAATTAAGGTTATTGTATGTAGTTGAAGAGGAGAATTGTCGATATTTTATAATTGTTGAGTGATTTCATCGTATTGTGTCCACTTCTACGACCTAATGATGGATATAGAATATATTGGCATAGAGCCCAAATTATTCAGTTGAAAGCTGTACACGATTGAGTTGTATTTAAAAACGATATTAAAAATTTAAGATAAAAAAATATTTTTCACGATTTTTATTATAAATATATTTAGCCCTCGCAAGGACATAAGATTACAAGATAAATAAGATGTTGGAGTAAAATATTAAATTGGCTTAACATACACTGTCGCCCGCAACAATTAAATGATCCGCGTTCATATTTCGTTAGATTCACTTGCCTGTTACTATATTAAATAGGCCATTCAATCACAGATCATAATACTTTCATGTGCATTTGTGGAAAAATCCCATGTAAATAATAAAAGTAATGATGATTTGCAATTATATAACTTTCACATTTGTATTTCCACAAAAAAAATATCCACAAATAATCAGAATCAGTAAGTGACCCAAAGAAATTGAGGAGCTATTCAGGTCATGATTTGGATCGCATTAACTATTAAATCATATCGGTAAAACATACGTCGTACATTAATTAGGTTTCATTTTTGTTTGAATAATTTTCTAAGACATATGGTTATGTTATAATGAATTCAAGCGGTTATAAAATGAATTGTCCTAAAATAATCTGTGTATTCTATATGGATCAGAGTTTGCGAATATTCCCTTCGTGAAATATCGGCGGGGTTCAAGCCTTAAGCTCCCTACCGAATACGCTATTAATCAGAAAGTAATAACTTTAGGAATTAAGATTCCCCGAGCAAATAAATCATTAAAGGCGTTTATATTTTTGAGCATAATTCTTCGAACAAATTTTGTTAAGAATAATGAAGCTTTGTCAAAGTGCTCCTAAGGACTCGCAACGACTTATATAGCGTTATAATATGTAGGGCAGTTCAATTGTCGGAGCAATTCTCTTGTGAAATGGGATTTATGAGATCCCACCCCTTCATCCAAATAACATCAATCCAATTATGGGATGGATCGGAATGAAGCTATTTTCTTAGTGGAGCATTAATAAGGCATAGAAGCAGTTTCTTCGATTGGCAAAGTTTCGGGTTTCTCATCCCGCATTATTGCAGAAGAGGAAGCTTGTCTTAGACAAGTTGTTAAGGCCAATCGACAATGATATATTGTGGCGCTATCTCAAAAGTCATTTGTTATCGGCCACTGTTTGCCGCGTCTTCTTCTTCGCACCGAATACCGGAGATAGATTAATCATCCAGGGAAATTCTCCTAATTCGATATAAAGCATTGGAGACGTGATGTGGGAAATTTTGGACCTAATTCCCGGATTAAAACCCAAGTTTTAATTAATAAGGCAGAAAAAGGCTGCAATACCTTAAGCTGAGATAATATTCATGTAAGATGCTTATATCTTCTTTGGAGATTAATTATTAGCAAATCTTCAAAAGCCAAATGTTGTGGGGTGCTTAAGCTTAATGCCTAAAACTTTACTAATAATATTACTTGAGTGTTCAATATTTAAATAGAAATAATCAAAACAATCTTAAGTAATTTTTCTTTGTTGTATCTTCTCTCTCCGTAAATAAAGGGTAATAGTTACTACCTTCAATCGAAATAAGACTTTATGCTTTAGTTATCCTCAATTTGATCTTAAGCTTGCTTGAATAAGAAGCTTATTGTTGTTGAAGTAGCAAATTTATAGTCAATCTTATTTTGAAGAATTAAAAATAAAATACTAGGAATGGATTAACTATCTTTTGCGTATTTTTTCTGATCTTCATCCGCTCAATTTCATACACAAGGTTTTGCACATGGATCGACAAAATCTTTTTAGGGGTTAAGGGGGTTTTTTGCTAAATTTCACACATAAGCCCTATGCCCTAAGTGCCAGGGTTGTTGAAATGGCACTGAAAATTAAAAGAATTTAGAAGTCGACATTTCTCATTCGTTTGCACGTTTGATGTGACTTTGGAAGCTCAGAAGTAGCTTTTTTAAAAACCAATTGCATAAAATAATGATTCATTTAGATAAAAAATAATAAAACAGTTATCTTTATATGCCTCAATAAATTGAATGATGAAATCTTTAAATGTTTATGGAAGATAGTGATAATTTCTTTGAGAATTTCTAATGTCTATTTAAATAGCTATTTATTTATCTCAGTAGTAGATTATCGTTATTTTCTTAAACACAATGGAATTGTATACTATTTGCAAAACCATTAACTACTGTAATCAATTACCTTTAGCTGTGGATTCACGAATCACTTCAATGTCTACAAACAATAATTGAAACCTATCGTTAGCCAATCGAACGTTATCGATCAGTTGGCTTGCCTCAATTAGAGTAGCAATTTCAGTGCGTCAGCAAACTTCGTTAACATATTTAGAAACCAACCAATACGGTTAAAATTGATATGGAAAATAAATAGACTCAATCCTTTTTTACAAGAGGGATACATTTCAAAGACTGTGCAAATAAACTTGAGTGAAGCTCCTAGGAAAATTTGATTTTATGCATTGTTTTATTAGCGGAAATTATTAGCTAAAATATTAATCTGTTTGTGTAGTATATAATAAAAACGGCAAGTTACTGGTCTATTAAGAGTACAGCGCATGCGCGTAGCATGTCTATGATGTATTCGACGGGGAGATGGAGAGACTATAAACGATTCTCTCTGTTCTTCCCGACCAAATTCCGGGCAGGGTTTCATTTTTCGTGACGTTTAGGCCAATTGATCCGATCCAAAAATAACGTAAAACAGGAAGAAAAAGTGGACAGCACCATACGGTGTATGATGCAACATAGAAATTTCATATATAATTTATATGGGTGAATGTATCAGGTTGGGGAATAAGTTCGTAGCGTTTTTATATTATTTTGTTTTACAATTTTTTTTTGCTCTTTGGCAAAGTATATAATATTAATTCGATAGAGCTCTTTCTGTTCTACAAATCATATTTTTTAATAATTTAATTTTTTATTATCTTTGAGTCTTAAAAATGGAATATCCAGAAGGCAAAAAGCAACATTGCTCGAAATAAACGCCAACAAAGAGCTCTACATAGCTCAGCTACATTGCGTGAAAGAGGCTATTAAACTTAAAAGATCCCATCGAAAGGTCAAACCATACTCCTTCTCGACAACGCCAGGTCCCATGTTACACAAGTCTCTAGAATTTGCACCGACGGATTAACAATTTTTCCGCTCCCTGCCGAACCATATGAGAGGCGTTACTCTCAACAATGAAGATGATCTTAAAAATTGACTCAACAAATTCTTTGATACCAAACCGGGCGATTTTTGGTAGAACTGCTGGCAGGAGATAGTAAATTTTAACGGCGAATACATAACTAATTAATATTTTGTTAAAAATGTTGATTTTTGTTTAAATAAAAGTTTTTAATAAAAACGCTACGAACTTATTCTCCAACCTAATATTAATATATATCAAGTATTAGCGAACAAAATCTACACATTTTCTTGATTTGTTTTTGGGTTAAAATTATTTTATATGTTAAATTTTAATATGTAAATTTACTCACCTATGGTCGTGATGAGAGTGAGGGAGTAGAGAAAACTGGACGAGAATGACCATCGATGCTGCTGTCCATGCAAATATGTCAGCGTTCCCTTCTGTCTATAGCTCAAACCTGAGCTTCCTCGCATTGCTCTCACTAAAGTATCTTGAAACTCCATGACTTCTTGCGCTGCCAATCTGGTCCAATTATCCTTGTAAAGTATGTTCAGGTCTTCCGTGATCGACCATAGCTTTTCGACAGTTTTTGATCTTATTTCCGCACCGACAACATTTTCAGTCGCGCTTGGATTAGGTTGGGATGCCGCCACTGCAGTTTCAGTTTCTCTATAACTCGTGAATGTTCCTTCGAGAGCCATGAAGGCGAACGCTCCTATGAGGGTGTAAATAAGAACGATGATGCACACCCCAAGACAGGTCAGAACTGATGCCGAGGACGTGGGCGTTGGACACGTGCAACAGCAGCAAAGAACAGAATCTTCTCTCGATGCTTTCGAGGACTTCTGCGATCTTTTCCTCGTGAAGCAGCACGTCGATGAAGCAGTTGAAGAGTTTGTGCTGCAAGATGCTGATCTGTAGAGGGAATGCTGAGTGTATGAAGTGGACGATGGATTGGCACCGGATGTAGATTCGTGCATCATCTTGCAGCGTTGCACTTTTGCATTTATTTATAATTAAATTCACATTTCACAAATGCTTTTAATAATTAATTTGGCACGTATTTTTATTGATTAACGAAATATTATTCATTAGTGGCTCTTATGCGAACCTTCTTTTTAGCACATTCGACAACATGCGCCATGATATTTACACACATTTCTCCCTTGCGGAAAATATCGCATTTTCCGTGGCACAAAATATATCGTGTTCGGTTAGGTAAATTTTCAATTTTCCGGGTGCGACGGAAAAATGATTTTCTCGATTCAGATCTCGCGTTTATCGTCACAGTTTTTGTTCAAAAACGCCATTTTGCCAGCTCATTATTTACATAAGCGGAAAGCGAATTCATCACGGTTCATTTGCTACGTAAGCCATTCTTCTCGTAATAAGCTATTTGTTACTGCAGAAATTGGATGAGGGAGCAGAGTCGAACAGCATCAGATATAACAACGGAAGACATCTCTGCGGCACACTCGGGGATGATGATCTTCTCGCCGAAAATAATTGAATGTGTCATCAGGCCGGGAGTCATCGTTGATTTTTTCACTCCCACTTCGTTAAAGGATCCTCTCAGGGAGACTTAATTCAATCGCCGGAATTAAGGCTTAAATTTGATTTTAAAGCCATTATATTTAAAGTGTTTGCCGCCAAGAAGAAGGCTTTTGCGGAGTTTGTTTATCTTTTCATTATATCTGCGGGGTCGTTATGGAGTCTGCCATCGTCAACGGTTTTCCCAGATCGTTTACCCCGTAATCTTTTCCCTCGTTGCCTTCTCCCGCCGAAACCTGAAAATGAATTAATATAGGTAAATGGCACTATTAGAACTTAGAGTTACACAAAAAGTGTTCTTATAAGTGTAGTGGAAAAGAATTTCGAGAGAAAGGACGAAATGGTAATGTGCGCAAAATATAATCATAATAATAATCGTTTCGAGCGAAAGTTTTCGGAATGCCTTTGTCGAAAAATTAAGCAAGATTTAAATAAATTAAACATAAAACCTTAGATTTTATTTGAAGCCTTTCGAATAAATAAGTGCTTAAGCTCCGGAAGGTCGTTTATTTAAACCTAACAGGTCTACCGAATGTTAACACGGTGAAAATATTATATTTATTCAACGTATTTGCTTTAATCTCAGACCATCAATGCTAATTTATGATTGTCTTACAATTATTCATGGTTTAGTCTAATTATACATATGCTCTTTATGTACGCAGAATACAGCTGCCAAAGCTTAAATATAAAGTTGACTATTGCTATAATAAAAAACCAAAGAGAGAAATTCAGATGAGCGTTACCAAATGGCAGCATTAAACATTTTTAATACTGACAATCAGTCGTGTCGTATCGTGTTATAAAGAACGTGACCGTAGGGTCACGCAAATTTTTACTTAGAAGCTATTATGCATATAGCTATAGCATATGCGTATAGCATGGTTAAATGGTTATTAAAAAAATCGTGTAATATCATATAATAAAAATTCGTGTTATATGAGGTTTGAAGTTCGCATAAAAAAGTCTGTTTATACCCTGTTTAAAAAAAATTGACAAAATATACATTAATATATTTATTGAAGAACCTTTTGTTTGACTCTTATTCGATTGTGAGTTTTTATTCTCGTAGGAAGTGACGTTTCTTAGCTAAAATTAGTAGGGGTGCTGCTGAGTAAAAAAAATCTAGCTTTCACCAGCTCGCCAGGGTTGACAATTAGAGAGCGACAATGTTCTCTCTCCCTTGTAGCTTTATATGTAGCTTCCTATATGCGCATGCGCATAACAGTCATATACCCCGCCGCTGGCACTGTGAAGTGCACAGTTCCATGCAAAGATTTTTGTAATTCTTTTACAAAAACTGGGGGTTGTATACTGACATTAAACTTAAGAGGGGCAAACCCTTTACAATCCTTTACGAACTGTTATGAACTAGGGAGTCAGGCCAGATAGGAGCGCTTGGAGCTGAGCAACCTTTGTTTCACAATACATTTGTTTAAATCTTTTGTATCTTTAGTTTTATTATAGAAGATGTTCCTAAAAATATTTTAAACAAAATTATCAATCTATTGCAATCATATATCTGTAATTGTAAATATGCGATATTAACGTTGCTCGAAGTCAGCTCGAAGTTGTTCGAAGTTAAGTTTAGCTCGAGAGTTTGTCGTGTGTGATTGAATTTTCAAAGAAAAAATATCTTAATAAAGGAACGAAAGGTACAGAAGCTCGAGGAATTGAAAAAAAGACATTATCATGGGAACCCGACTGGAGTCAAAGGCTGGTGCAAATGGCAGAAAGCTATCGCTTTAAAAAATATCCAAAGCTTGAAGACCTGACTCCATTTCTTGGCCAAGAGATAGAACAGCATCTTTCTCCAGTTTATAAAGATTTGTCCGGGGATGAATTACTTCAAAGATGCTTGGGTGGCCATACTTGACATTTAACTCGACGGTTTGGCGACTGGCTTCAAAGCACCTGCATTCTGGTGTAAAAATCGTTGAAATATCAACATACATTACTGTTGGGATATTTAATAAGGACTTCAGCTTCATTTTGAAGATGATGAATACATTAAATATAATTATTGGCACCTACTGTAAAGTCTTCGCTGAAAATATCGATGAAGCGCAGGTAGCGAGGTAGAACCGTAAGAGTCTTTCTGAGACAAAAGCAGCTCGTATAGTCCGAAAACAATAGCTAGTCGAAGATAATCAACTTTTTGAGACAGCTGAAGATCTATTATATTCGCCCGGAATCATTGATTGATCGATAAGTTGCTAAAATTAATAGTTTTATCACATTGAAACTTTAAACGAGATTATCTCGAAACTGCATTTTCGAAATGTTCGCCAGTTATATCTTAAAAAGTTGTTGATCGATTTGGCCAAATTTTGAGATATTTCTCACTATTATATTATCTAGTTAACTTAGCTAAAGTTTGAAGATTTTCGCCTAAATAAATGATTTTTTAGGGGTAAAATTTATTAAAATGATATGATTATTTTATCATCATTAAAAAAACCATGAAAAACGACTCATTTTCAAGCATCTAAAGGAATTGTCCCTCTTAAGGATTATACATTGTACAAGTATAAATAATGAATTAAAGAAAAAAGGACTCATTATATTAAATGTTGTCGATGATGTCATGTGGAAATAGGGGGTGTTGCAGTGCAAACGAGCCCCCACTGATTGGAAGACTCTGGAGTATTTTCTCAGGAGAAAAAAATCTGAGTCGATGTTTTAAATTGAGCGGATATTCTGGTGCATTATCGGGATCTAACGGGATATAACGGGATCAATGATATTTTAAAATCAAGCTTTTTTTCCTTACCTTCATTTTTGCATCTATTTAAAAAAATGTAAAACCAATCTTTCAAAGCAATAGATGTGCTTTAAGCCTTTTAATTGGCTCTCCAATAAGCGAGCAAACTCATTTTATCATATATTTTCAGTGCTCATGGACTTCGAAGATCGATTAATAAGTAAAGGCTTCATTATGAAATATGTGTAAAGATATACTTTCTCTCATCACCTTGAATCCCATGTCTTTCGCTTTTTGATATGTACGTTAGATGAGGCATATTTTTCCAGTACAATACCATTTCATCCACGTTGAATATATGGTTTGGTGTGTAGTCCTTATTTTTTATAATTTCGACGAATTCTGAACAAAAAATTTTGCCAGATTCTTTGTCAGCCGACGCAATTTTTCCTCGAATTTTTACATAATATATTATATAATTTTTTTGAAATCATGTGCTATATACAATGCGTTATAAAAATATAACATATGCCACAATTCATCAAACATGTTGTATAATACCCCGGTTATACGAAGCCTAACGGAATTATTATTTTTAAGGAAATTGTTTAAAATATTAATTTTAACATATTGTTGGCTATGAAGTATTAATTCGAATATGCAAATTTTAATATAAATTGCTATTAAACTTAACAAGCTAATGAAATTCGGTAGTCAACTTTGTTTAAGTGGAAACTGCGCAGCTTCAAATACATTAGCCACACAAATAATATCACGTATTTTATACAATTATGAAAGACAAAGTACACAAACATACAATAACAATTTGCTGCTTATATGCATTGAATGCATGTTTTCAGACATCGTACAAGAAGACTCAAAATTCGAGCCGGAAAGTTGGATCTTATTTGAATTTATGAATTGTACATATTTTAGAATGTGTATATATTGGCTCTTAATTGATATGTGGTATGTGGTGATTACTTATACCTTGTAAAGATATAATCTGGAATAAGTCTTGATAAATGTACAAGTAATATTGGATCTATTAGGTGTTTTTAACGATATGCTCCCCCAAAATGTTAGAATTGAATCAAATGAAAATATTGCAGGTTATTAAATTCGAGGATCGATGTTCCCCGAAGACAGAGGTTGGAATGTCTGGGAAGGCTATCATGCCCGTTGAGTGGGGTTGTTCGAGCAAAAAATATTTTTAATTGATTCATTATGCAGAAAGCTTTTTCAAAACAAACGAAAGTAACGTTTCATTATGCTTTCAATTCTTTGTTCTCGTTAGGGCTGTAAGAAAAGTTTGAGGATTCCATCTTCGAAATTAAAATCCATACATTGCCTTCTGAGAAAATAAAATTTCCGTCGAAATTAATTTCCTCCCGGCGGGCTCTGAAAAATATTATTGTTTCAACCCTTTTCGATTTTTTTCATTTCTTTTACCCCGTTCCCGTATTTCTTGCAAGAAAAGGGCTGCTAGATATACAATTCCTTTGTATGATTAAAAATGAATTACTTTCGTATTCCGAAAGCCATCCAAGCATTGATTTGAGTTTTTCAGAATAAAATGCAGTCTAATTTTACGATAAAGCTTATTTTCAAATTTAACATACTTGAATATATCCATTGAAATTTGAGATTAAAATTAAAATTCCAAAGAATAATGCAATTATACACATGTATATTGATCTCAGTCTTCTACGTCCAGTTGCCTAGGTCCAGACATTTGGCGTCCTTATTTATCCCAACTGCTGAGGGATCTGTAGCCATTCCGATTGGAATCTAAGATGACGATATGAATGATTTCTGGAGAAACTTAAAGTGTTTCATTTCGAACTTCTACAGGAGCATTTTTTCACAAACAGTCATGGTTTATGTTTTACCACAGTAAACCAATGCTTGCCTTATCATAATTTAATAAATTTTAATTTTATATCTCACTGATTTTGATGTTTCCTAATATTTTCTGAAGTGTGTAGCATAGCACTTATGCCGAAAAACGCTCCGAAGCTGATTTTCGTGCTTATGATATTTTTCTACGTAAGGTTGGATTTCAGGCATTAAGACTCCCGGACATCTTTGACATTTCCATTAACACTCACGAAGGCTAAGCCTTCAATACCGTCATACAATTATATTTTAAAGGCAAAACTAGCTATTTTTTTTAAATAGACGGAAGCGCCCGCATAATTTCAGACTTCGATTTCACCACATTCCTCTATAAAACTAGGATACATATGAATTAAACATAAATCTTAAGGCTTTAAATGATTCTACTGCTTACGCATAATGAGTGACGTTGATGACGCCGATAATATAAATATAGATGTCCTACATATATGCCATTCGGCACATCTGGGTTAACGCTTAGTAAATAAACGTGGAATTTTTATTTACATGTATCACGGTTGATTTACTGATTTGCATTGATCAGTGTATCGATGCCCTTGCGATGTGAAAAAAATAAAGGGCGCGCCATAAATTATACCTGAAGTATTTTCCGAAATATCAGAGCGGAAAATCAATCTTCCGCCTGCCCTGATTGATTGAAATTTCCCTGAAAAATAATTCTCTCGTATATTTTTCAGGCAGTTCGTTTTCATGCGATCCGATTTCGCCTAATCAGATTTATGTTTATTTTGATATGACAACAAAAAAGCCCGTGTTAAATACGAAATGTTCATTTCGGCGGAAAATGCTCACAATTTAACTTCTTCACAAGGGTGGCTTTTCCTACCTTCCAAAAGCAATTTGACTTGTGGTTTTCCTACAGGAGTTCTTAATCATTTCGTCAACAAGTCGAAGTGCGATTATTTCACAAATTCTGCGTAGTGTGTTCTTTGATTGTTCATTCTGAATCTATGTAATGAGATTTTTTAATTGAGGTTTTTTTAACCGTAAATTATAATTCTTCGAGCGTATACTTCTGCGTGAATTATTTTCTGATATGAAAAGAGCTTTTGGATTTTCTTCTTTGAAAGATTCCTGAAAAATATATTTTTTCATTTGTAAATAAATGAAAATAAACATCGAACAAGTTTCATTTTTATCAAACTATCTCCAGTATCCCACGTTATTAATTATTTTTTTTATTGCCAAATCAAATGGCTTTAATATTAGCTGCAAATTGAATGTTTAACTAAAATGGAATAGCTTTGAATTCTTTGCTTAAACAGGTACTGAAGATGATGCAAATGAAGTATATTATAGGATGATAATCATAATTAATATTGATGACATTGTATGGCATGTAAAAATGCAGCATGTAATCAAATATATATTAATAGTCACCAAAATGCATAACGGTGTTATTTTATCATTTTAACTATAATCATCATGCGTCAATAAGTCCGAATGTCAATCCGTTAATTTCAAATATCATTCACATGATGTACACGAATTTTATGTAGGTGTGTCGGTTACATGGCTTTATTTATACATCAAATAGGCTTAATTTCAACGTAAATATTTGGCATCATTTATTGGCTTTTGCGTGGCGGTTTTAAAATGAACTTTTACCATTTGAATACTTAACATATATATTTTTCGATAAATATGCCAGTAAAATTTCTCTAAAAAGCTCCATATGAACTTTTCTATGGACAAATGATTATCAAATAGTGATTTGTATCCAGTAACCGATTCAAAAATATCGGGTTTTCTAATTCAGTGAACGTCTTTCGCGAAAGAAAGTTTGATTGATTTTTGTATTGTAATAACACATCATTCTTAATCTTTCAGATAATGTCGTTATCAATCTATATTCCAAATTGTAATCTTAAGTTTTTATGATGTATTTAGTTTAGATTATCTCTACCTATATATATATATATATATATATATATATATAGTCATACCCAAGATTATGACTCTCAAATTGAATTTGTTTCCTAGTTATGTTATGTACTCCACCTGGGACTCCCAATCAATAAGCCTTTTGATTAACTGTAATATTATATACTTCTAGTTCTAAAAATGATACTTTCAATTGAGCATTTATGATGTTTTTGTCGTTTAGATAATATTTATAAAATTCTAGACATTCTCTGGTAATATAAATACTTAATCCCTATGTAGAAGTAGAAATGGAAAATAATACATTATCTAATGATTCATCAGTAGTTAAATTGAGTAAATTTGATTATACTCAAATTGCACACGATTTTTTTGCTTTTACAAATTTATTAAATATTATTATAATATATATTTTTAAATAATACACGAAGATAGTACTAAAAGTACGCGAGCTAGTGAACATGATAGGCCTTTCAAAAAATGGTGTACATTGAAAAATGACTGAAAATTTGTACATGAGAAAACTGTGCGCAAGATGGGTACCACGTTTGCTCGCAATGGAATAAAAACAGCGTCGTGATAATGTTTCAATCGAGTTTGGCGATGTTTCACAGCAATAAGGTTGAGTTTTTGCATCAATTCATAACCATGGATGAAACATGAGTCCATCATTTCATATATGAGACGAAGGAACATGGGGATACTCCACTGATTCGAGCTGTTTATTGGTCCCGCTATTCGGGAGTATGACAAATCATTCAACAAAAGTACAAAGCAGGATGCAAAACTTGAATTTAATATCCATGTCCGCATGGACACGCTCATTCTCAACTTCGAGTGATCACTTACGCTTTGAGTCCAACCGGTCCGCTTTTCGGACCGCTGACACGACGAATGAGCGCCTGGCGATTGGGAGTCATACCCAAAAGTGAACAATCACTAACTCTCATCCGAAGAAGAGTTATAAGATGGGTTGTTTAAATTTTACAATCGATCATTCTTATAAAAAAATGAATTAAATGTTCTAATTTATGCTAGAAAATAAGTTTTTAAATCAATCTTTTGGATGTTTACAATATTATACATTTGGACCGTTTACTAGACTTAAAATTTGTCGGTTTTTTAAGAAACTATGTTATATATTCACACAGGTGCCCAATCAATTTGAAGGATTGGGCATCACTGCACATTTTTAACGGTGTGCATTAATATGTCCTCTTCCGGAAATTATATTGAGATTTAATCACTTCTTCGAATTGAAACTTAAGGAGCCATTACAAAGTTAAATTGAATGGCTTTCATCGTGAAATAAATTTACATTTAATTCTTGAAATTCGAAAGCAACATCTTGTACAAACATAAATTAAATAATCTTTCAGCAACTCTCCGAAATGTTGTTGCGTACTTGAAACGCACGAGTCCACATAATCATATGTTTGAACAACACTCACGATACACGATTTTGGCGTTGCTGAAAATTTCCTCATTTATTGAAATGCGTTGGTGGAGTCTTAATTTTGCAGAGAAGCTGAAACGCCTTGACAGGCCTACGGGGGTGCGCCGTAAACCTTAATTAAGTAGAGTGAGGGCCCTGTTGCAAATTCGTTATTTCCAAATTGAATCAAAAGGATCATTCTTCACGGGAATCTCGAGGAGGAGCCTTTTCAGCGACTGCTAAGTGGGCGAATTGAGACATGTGCTTTCGCGTTAAAACTAAAGTTTGAAGGCTTAAGGCAAATAATCGCCTTAACGGCTTTAAAGTGTCTTTGTCACGTATCACATTACGGAGTACGTCTTTTCAGAGTGCACAGGTAAGCAGTTAAGGACCTCACTGTTTGAGTTGATCCTTTCGCTTTAATGTTGATTTTTACACTTATATAACCCGAAGTATATTTCATGTTTAAGCAACGATAAGGTTTATTTCATTCAAGCGCGAGCTGAAAGCAAACATCTCTTGAAAACATCCTGAATGATTTTGTTATGCTAATTTTTGGCGACTTTTTCTACTTTGTATCATACTTCGCTTAAAATATCCACCCTTGGAATCCCCATAAGATGAAAACGCTTCACAAATAGAAAAAATGTTTTTATATATGCGATCTATGGCTATCCATAGATCCATTGATAAGATTTAGCACTTTTATTCTTTAGCAAAAATTTTAAACTTTAAAAGAACGTTATGATCAATATTCAATGAGGAACATAAGCGTCATTGTTAAATATAACATATTTTATAAGTGGATAGATAAAAAAATATTGATAGGAATCTCAATGATGTCCCTCAATCGGGAAGGCTCCGTAAATTGGATGTGCTGTCATTAATGGGATCAGATCCTTATCAAACAATTGGGGAATCGTCAACTAAGCTTGGTTGTCTGTGGTATTAATTCAGAAGCATCTTCGTTATAAATTATATCAACAAGATATTTGAGCTCCCCGTAAATTGTCGTTAATCACACTAAAGCCTCGGCGAACAATATATGCATCACTCTTGTCCAAATATGAAATCAACCCATTTTTAAAAATAATTTTGTATTGCAATGCGAAATTAATATTGTACAAAAATATTTGTATTATAGAATATTGTACAAAAAAACCTGTTCTTACTCCCAAGTCAAAGAGTTCCTTCTTTAAGTATGGTGGGATATCACTGAATTTATTCTTTTAAAATTGCTTGTTTTTAGTAAAACAATTACAGCAAAGAGAATGAAATCAGTTTTGGCAAATAAAAAACGTTTTCAACAAGACTAGGCTATGTCTTATTGTGAAGGATTAACACAAAATACAAGGATAGTGCAAATAATGGAATTTTCGTTTTATTCGAAAAATTCTTATTCATTGGAAATTACTTATTTAATTATTAAATGCTTAATTTATTAAAAGCTCAAAAGTTATATAAAACAACCGAAATGCTTTTACATGCATATTTGCCAAAAATATATCATATAGTTTACATAACTATTCAAGAATTTTGAATGAATATTTATTCGCACGCTGTATGAAAATGGATAGCGAAATTTTTCCACGTAAAAAATAAGAATTAATGTCATATTTCACACAAACAGCCGTTGAAGTTCTTTCCAGACTATTTAATCTTGAAAATGTTGGTAATAAAACAAATAAAAAGACGTAATAATTTTTCATTGTCTCATATGAAAGCGAGCCTTTTTTTTTATAGCCAGTCCCTTAAAAAACCCAGTCTAAGCTGTAAGCTACGACGAAAAATATAATTTGTTGTTTATAAGTCCATTGTTTTAATCAAGTAATTTTGATTATAATTATAAACGAAGGCTTTCAGAATTTCCCCTTATTTTGCCGAAATTCAATATAAATTTGCAACGTAAGCCAGAAAAGGAGATAACCGATACTTAAATCAAAGTAGAGCGCATCTTCCAATGGCCACAAACCTCAAAATAATAGATATTCACCGTAGCTAGCTTATTGAATCCATAATTAAATGGTTTTTAGTAAATTTTGGGCCAGAATCCGCAGTCATTATCGCCAGTTAGCAGCTTACGGAAAATTAGTTTGCCATTCATTTTCATAAATGTCGGTTTAAACTTGATAAAGACTGTTTTCCATTTATATTGGGCCACATTTTCCGCTAAGTGTTTGTTTTTATGCAATCAGATGGAAATTGAATCGTGCCGCAGAGCCACCCTTAAGACGGGCGTTTCTGTGCGCGGCTAATTTGACCCCAAATGTGAGAAAAAAGACGTGTGTATTTCAAATCGAATTATTTAATTATGTATCACTCCTTTCTGTGAGAAGTGTTCCCCAACTGCGGCGTTAATAATCGAGTTAAGAATAACTCGCAAGCGTAGAATTACGGCACTTTTCCTTTTACAATTTTCTCACTTTGAGAATGTTTCGTTAATTCTGCGAAAGATTGACTGAATAACTTTTCTCATAAGAAAATTGTTGGAAAATCCTATCAGGCCGTGTTTCCAGAATAAAATCGACATTTTAACTTCGAAATACGCCGAAATAAAAATATTATCAAACATCAAAGATTCATGAAAATGCTGAAAACAAAATAATTCTAACTAATTTTCGATGTAAATCTACGTTTATTTTATATAATCGATTCTTGAAATCAGCTGAATAGATATATGGACTATTCATTGCAAGATTTTGACAAAATAATTTTTTAAATCTGTTTTACAAAAATAAACTAGATTAGCAGAAAACATTATAAGAATATCTATTTTGCCTAATATTTGACCAAGAAATGTTTGTTTGAAAAATTAAATCTCAAGAACGACCTAAAATATTGGGATGGATGAAATCTGGATGCTTGGAAACAGTGGCGTAACTACTAATTGGCACGCTTAGGTGATGCCTAGGGGCAGTAACTGTCTAATCTATGTATACATATATACAGAAAATATATGTTGTTCAAATTGTTATATTAACTTTTCCCTAACGGTGATGTATTTACTACACCTCAACTCTAATAATGGGAATATCGATATGAAATATAATAGATACGGGGCTCCAAATTTTTATATTCCTTGGATTCCTCGCTATATTTTTTGGAACGTGGATTTTAGTCTTATATTTTGGTACAAAATACGTATTATAGATAAAATTTAAATAAAAATGACGATATGAGATTCAAGGTTTGTAAAAAACATAATTTCGCCCCAACATAATTTTCCAGTAAACAAAGCCTCAAACAACTACACTAGGGCCAAAGAGAGGAAAATCATTAAAGCAGAAGTCGTAATTAAAAAATATTTGTCCGGGCCATAAAGTAAAGTCAGTTCATCTGTATTTCAGAGAGGCTTTTAAAGATTGACCAGGGGAGGGTAGTTGGTAATATTCATTTACGTAATGAATTTCATAAGTAAAAATCTCAAAGTAAGACGCCTCCGGCAGTTGTGACCGATGTAATTAAAAGCTCTCCCAGTTTGTGTGACGACCCAGTGTCGCTACTAGTCGTCATAATTTCTGAACTTTACACTTCAAATGCCACCGACAGAGTGCCGGAAAAACAAAGTGTTTCCTTTGCTTGTTTCTGTCGTGGTAGTTTTAACTTTAAATTGTTGCACTAATGAGTTTTTCCCGGCTCGCGAAAAACCCCGGCCGCCATTTTGCTCCCCAAATGAACCTACCAAAATTAACAATGCTCAAACAACTGTTTGTTTTAAGTGCGAGAGAAATGTATGAATTCATGAGTAAAGCCCCAAATTTATGTTTGTTTTTGTTTTTATACGAAACGCAACAATATCATCACGCCACATCTCAATCATTAAGGGTAGACAGTGATTAATGAACAGTGAGGGTTTCACCACCGACACACTCCAAAATTTCTTTCTCTATCCATCACATCACTTTTCAACGTTATTGATTCACTACCTTTATATTACAACGGCATAGCGTAACTTCCCATCTTTTTTTGTGATTATTTCAGCTGAAAGCACACAACTAGTTGTCAGGGCTTCAAATCAAATTTTAGCTGAAAATTCATAATAAAATTTTATTTCTAACAGCAAACATATTCTAGTAACAACGAACGAAGCATTGAATCCTGTTTGTTGCTAACTACCATCAAGCCAAAACTTTGTTAATAAATTTATTTTAAATCTTATTTAATTAGTGTCATGCTCTTATTCAAAGAAAAATTTGCCCCAAAGAATAAAATGTCCAGAGCAGGGATCGAAGAGATCTCTAAAATTAGATGATAATCTTCTCAACTTTATAGTTTAATCATTGAAGTCCTCGTAAAACCATCAAAGAGGCTGATTATCGACGCATCCCTCGATCAATCTTGAAAAATATCCTTCTTTGTGTATGAAGGGACGAAATAAGGTTTATTCATCACAAGTTACTTAAATTTGGGCAAATTATTAAAGCATAAATTAGTTGTCTTCATTTAGCCAGATTAAAAGGTAAATTTTATAGCACGACAGTGCAAAACCATCTAGAAAAATATCAGGTAGCTTGATTCTGAAGCTTTACAGCGTCCATTTTAATCGCCCGAAATTTAAACATAGGATATTTTTTTAAGATCACTTAGAATCATTCTCCAATGAAAAATTTGCTGTCTTACTGAAAAGTATTTGAAAAATCGCGTTCATAATTTGATGTACATGCTATAATAAAATTTAAAGCGATCTCTATTTATTTTTCTCAATCAATATCATAATCTAAATATGTTAAATAAATTAAAAACTGGAATATAAGTTAATCAGTATGCCTTTGAATATCGATATGCTCTCATAAAAAATCACTATCGTTGTAGAAAAAATTGATTTAATGTCATGGAATAGGGATTTCATTTTAGATTATAAGACGCAAGGAGCTAAATGAAGAATTTTTATTTCTGAAAATCGTTTGAATAACTGAAAAACACATTTATGTATGCAATAACTTTGAGACTGCAATTTTTGATTGGGGATAATTATCGAATGAAAGTCGAGATTCTTATTCAAAATGGAAAGCATCATCTAAAAAATTATTTAATATCAATTCCGAGAAAAATGGTCTCATTATTTTTCTTCTCTTCTGAAGATCTTCTTTCATCTTCGATAATTTTTTATTGTTCAAAGAGCATTATTTGCTTTTGATAAAATTGATTATTATTTTGCCAACAACTGAATTTCCGTATTCGTTAGCTGAGTTTTTATTTTGCGTATTCAATTCGTAGTATAGAAGTCTCTGTAACTAATGCTAGTTATGCGATTATTTTAATCTACTACATGAAAAATACTATGTTACTTAAATCCGTTCAAATAGAATGTACATTATAAAAGTAGCAACATAACATGCTCGTAATTAGCAACTAGTTGAAATTACACATGCTTGATGTTTTAGTCTTGAAGATAAATAGTATCAATATTTGATTGGTCTATGAACTGATATGATTTTAACCTTATAGATAATCTTCAAATAGCTCCCAAAGACAAAGTTTCATATCCCAAATAACTAGAAACATTAATCGATGATGTTTGAATATACTAAAACTAACGAAGAGATATTTGGATTTTGGAAGACAAACTAAATATTGACTGTCCTGAGTATTCTTAAATAAACTTGTATTTATAGCGTCAAATGTATGTCTTGTATAGATTAATAATTCATATTTACAAAAGATTATTTTTGGATTTATATTGCAACTTATCTCACCAAAAATGAAAATCAAGCAATGATCTTCAAAAGACTGAATGACTGAAAGAAAATTATTTATTATATAATTAATTATTTATTTATTCCAGTATTATCTATTAATTATTTCATAAAATCTCAAGAGATGAAATCCAAAAATATATTTTTGGATGTGGATATTGAATACGCTTTTTTTTAAATTGAAGATGTTTTCACTTTTTTATTCAAGAAAGCAATCTCATCTTATATTATGAGCATGTTACAATAATATTGGTGGACACATATGTGTCGTTAGTTCAGGTTGACAGTGAGTTGACAAGTCTTCTCCCCAACCCCAACTCATGGAGCAAAAATAAGGGAGCAGATTTCTTTTCGCATTAGAGCTATCATCTTTAACACGAATCGATATCATAGTAAGGCGCTTATGAAAAGAAACGGCCAAAGCTTATTACAATACCACCATGTAATAAGATTAGCCGGAATTTTAATAGAAAAGCTTAAATATCTTTATTACAAATCATTGATAATAATCACCCGATCCTCAGCGACATAGAAGAATTTAATAAGGGATAAGCCTTATCTCCACAAATTCTGAACCCATTTAAAAAAAAACCGCCCTTAATTCTATTAAAAGTACGAGGACGCCCAGCTCGGGAGAGATAAATTAGCTTTTTTTAAATTTAAAACTACCTTATTTCAGCCGGCAGCGCCATTTTATATCATCCAGGGCCGCTTTTGCGATCCGCCAAAATCTTTTCGTTATCATCACGCACTTCGCCACGAGCGTTTCGAAAATCTTAATTCAAAATCTTGTCTCATTCCTCAGGACACGTACGCAATTTTCTTGAACTCTTACGTGACACTTTTGCTTTGTTCAATCAGCGCTGTAATTATACATGCCAAAACATAGCTTTCAAAGGAACCTCGTTACCCATTTTAATATGTACCTATCCTCGCAATAGTCTTTTGAGAACTAAATTAGTGACGGAATAAAGGACACTGCTAGGATTTTAGATGCGGGACTTTGGCTCTCGGGTCGTTGGATCCACAGCGTAAAATGGAATCCTCACCATCTCTACAATAATTTATCACAATCAAATAAAATTTTATTAAAAATGGGCCATTGATATTCAAGACAATCTATTCGCAATTTGTCTGGGTATTTTCAGTAAAAAATTACTTTAAACTGTCAGCGAGGGTTATTGAAAGCGGTATGAAGTGCTTTTGACAAGGGTTAAATGTGTCCTTTGTGGAAAAATTCCACATCATTTTGATACGATAGATCAATTACTTTAAGCTGAAAAAAAATGATGAAACGTTGTTCTTTATAATAGACTGATTGATTTTTTTCGTAGGATATTGAACCGTTATTTTATTCGTTTTGGTTTAGTTCCATATAAATATATTAAGGTGGTCCTTATTTTTAAACGTTGGGCGTTCACCATGTCATACGATTTTCTGCTTTAAAAAATGAATACGTGCTTTTTATTAAAAAAAAGATTTTACAAGTCGCTAACATAAGTCAATGTTTCAGAAAAAAACGTTGTATGCCCACTTAACTATTAATCTGGCTTATTGATTCTGGTATGTTTATTAGTCTATTTTGAAGTGAAATAGCATGCAGAAAGACTTACTACTTCACTACAGTTAACCTTCCTCCCCTTCCCCTCTTTATTAATTCTTTCCTGCGGGTATGTATTGAGATTGAGCCCTGCCCTGCTCTTAACTTCAAATTCAGTCATTAGCGAAAGCACGCGCTTTTTTTCCCCAAATTATACCTACTTATTTCAACTTATCATGGCGTCCATAAGTAGTGACGAGAGTTTATTAATTAAAAATAAAACCAATATTTGGCTTATCGACCAATCAACATCAAATCTGCATCAGTCAAAGTTACCTTCTATTGGGTGAAGTATTACGTTTATGTTTTAACACTACAGCTGTAAACATCGGCTTGAGAAATAGAGTTTGTGTTCTTCTGGAGCAGAAAATGGAAAAAGATATGCTTTGCCTAACTTGTTAACAAGAATAATTGCATCATTATCAGATGAATAATTGCATAAATTCTGCAAAAAAATGATGAAGTTCTCATGTTACACTTGAAAACCAACAAAGCTCTCTTTCGCATAAGACATGTACCAAACCGTAAAAAATCAATAAATTTAAACCGGTTTAGTTTCGGATTTCATTCCTATAAAATTAACAGCCTTTTCGGTTCGGTTTTTTTCATAAAATATTATCCAAAACTTGTCGATTTTTGAACATTTATAATATAAGTAACAATAATCTTTACTTCAATCACTAAAACTTTATCATATGGAAACAATCACCATTTTATGCCTTTATTTTACTACATTTTTAATGTAATGTTTTTCATTTTTACATGAATTTTAGGGCAGGTTAATATTAATAGAGTGATTTCAATCGTATTTTACATCTATTTAAATTAAAATAAGCTTATTTAATATGAATATACGACAGGAGAAGACTTACAGGTGCATTATACTTATAGATCAATTACTCGTGGTCGAATCTAACCAATTTGATTAATTTTCACAGATTAGATTAATTGTTCATTATATAAACCTGGATTGAAAATATCGATTTGAATAAAGCTGTAATTAAACATAGCGAAGATTTGAATCGGAACCTTTCTAATAAAAGTCCAGAGATAAAACCGCTATGCCAACATTTGGTCATTCGAATATCGTAAAAATTGATTGATCCTATCCGAAAAACCTAAGTGATTTTGATACTTTTCCGATGAAAAACTCTATAATATTTAATGTTAGAATTTCATAATACTTTCGTAAAACCAATTAACCTTTTCAAAGAATTCACAACGTTGGAGAAAAACGTGCCGGAAGTCACGTTTTACTCTCTAAATCAAATTATGCCAACAAATCAGATTAACCCTCCTGCTTCTGCCGAAATAGATTTTAAAAGGTTTTTAAAGATTCCCTTGGGAAAGAATAGTATTTTATACAACGGGGGTATTCATCAAGAATTTCTTATGACAAAACATAATGATTCTTTGTATTTACTTGAGTGGCAGATTAAATTAATGGAACAAAGGATCGTTCATAGTTTGATTCATTTGGCTGAAAGATCGTTAGTGGCAGAAGTTTCCGGATGAAATGGGTTGAAGAATTCCCATTGTCTACTCGAGTAAGAGATCCAAAGAAAGATTCTCTCAACAAAACTGATGAAAGTCGACTGTTATTAGTATTTGTTTACTTTGAAAGGATGCTCATGGAGAGTCGATGGGTGAATTTGTACATAATGTAATGTGTACATTTTGGAGTATCGAAGCGAACTTCGGAAAGATCTAGCAAAATTTACGTTATGAAATGTCACATTTCTTTTTTTATTGACAGTAGCAGGATCTAATAAAATAATGTAATATATTCATGCGAAAAACTCTAACCGATGTAGTTTAATAGGATCCCTTTTCATCTCTGTGACAAGAATAGAAACCTTTCTCTTTATATATGGGAATATCCGGCACATACCATGCGATATATTATTTGCGAAGAATGTATCAAATGCGATAGTAAAGGAATCGATCTTTGGCTGAACTTTTGACCATATAAAATAAAGTCAAAAACGATATATTTTTGGCATAAATTATAAACCTAAAATATTATTATTTGCGCCAAAAATGATGATCATTATGGTACGATATTAAACAATAAATGCTTTTCAAAGCTATTTTAGCTTGATAAAACGAAAATAAATACACATAGCCTACATATATATTTATTTTCTCAATATAATATTAAAGACTAGCTCTGGTAGTGAATGTGTCTTTCAAATTTAGTTAATATTTTGCAGTCATATTTAATCTCACAATTATTTGATAGGATGTGTATTTTCTCTCAGTCTAGATCTGAACCCGAACCGTTATGATATGAATCAATGATTTGACCTAGTTAGCATTTTTTTTAATCAAGAATTGTGACAAAATTGAATACAAACACAGGTTTACAAACCCTCAATTACAAATTCCTCCATGATGCAGCAACCCCATTAGAAAGAATTCTGTCTCTGCACGATTTTAAATATCCATGCTCAATGTAAAACAATATATTGCAGATCTTTCAGTCCTTGAACAAACAGAAATATCTTTTTTCCAAAGGCTTTGTAAAAGGAACTAGGACTTGAGGAATGAGAAACCTTTGTGAAACGACATCTGGCAGGGACAAAGTGAGCAACCTGCCATGAACATTCTAAAGGCCAATCCGGATTAACCGTATATATGTCGTACGTTTTTCAATAAGCCTTGTATACGCAGATTTGTGGGAAAGGGTCCAAACAATCCTTATATACATAAATATCGCGGGAGCTGCGAAGACAGATATTGCACTTTTTGTTTGCGATAATTCAATATTCCACCTGACGCAACACTTAAGCCTTCATATATTATTTGCTCTCGGATAAATACTTTTAGGAAAAAATCGATATCCTATTCAAATTAAATGTTTTTTATTAAGTAAAGAGAACTCCCTCGATATTCAACTTTAGTTCGTTTTCATATAATTATGTTTAATTTTATTTCATTATCATTTTCTTAAATTAATTAATAGGTAATGAAAACGTATTCAAAAATATAAAAAATAAGGGTCGAAATCGTGGCCCTTCTTCCTGTCAAGTGAAAAAAACCCTACGGGGGGGGGGGGGGGGATAAATTTGCCCTTTTTTCAATAATCATAAATTCGAACTTATTAGATTTATAAAACTAATTAGATTTTATTCGTTTTTTTAATCAAATTAAAATTACTTGAAAAAATAAGTAAAACTATGTTACTATATATCAAAACACGAGTGGAAGAAACAAAAAATGCAATCATCATCATGAAATTACGGCCAAGTTTAGCATCTTGATGAGTACAGCCGCGTATTTGCGATCGAATTCCAGTGATTTAAAAAGAGTATTCTTGCCCGATGAGTTCGGGGAGAGACAGAGACGGAAAGAGTCTTTTGCACGTTAAGCTCGGAGATTATGAATGACAAACAGAGATGATGAGAGTGACTCGCGTACATCATACGATTGCATAGATCAATAATCCAAATTTATCAACTAATAATGATTCAACTCAAACAATCATCAATTTCAAGTTTAATATTTATGTTTACGCGAAGAAATTGATGAATATTGCATGCTTTCAATATTGTTTATTTATTGATAAATACAAGCTTCATATACGCCGCGCGGTCCTGACAGATAAGTGGATTTGTTCGAAAAATAAGTGGCGGACATAAAAACATAGCATCTACGTTTAAGTCATTTTGACCTTTTTAATTTTGTTTGACTTCAAAATTTCACTTTATTTCATGCCTTTGTTTACGTGAAAACACGTTGCGCAACAGAGGATACTAGTTTTCGTCTTTTTTCTTCAGCGATGGGATTAAAAAGCTTCCTATTCGATGGAATAAATGTATTTCTAATGAAGAGAACTATGTATAAAAATAAAACACTCTTATTCATATTTTTAAATATCACTTTTTAAAAATACAATAGCAATTGTGATCTCTCTCTCTTGTTGAAAGCTTGAAAGTAAATATCTTTAAAACAGATTAGCTATTTTTATTATCATCTCCTAAAATTATTCTTCTATTTTCCCATCTGACGGTGGACAATCAAAGTAAGCAAGTCTTGGATGGCACGAGACAAATCTACTTATTTATAAAATACACAGATATCGTTCTATTCTAGCGATGCGAGGATGTTATACGATCAATTAAATTCAAGGTAATAAGTTCACATTCACAGATAATATATCTACATGGAATATACTTGGCACCAGAATAGACTTATGGGAACGCAGCAAGACCGAAACAATAGCTCACTCGCTATGATGTTTATTGTGTCCATCGAAATGTAACATCATGGATATTATGCAGAGTAACCCATCCATTCTCCATTAATTTCTAATTTACGATGTGAGTGTCTAGCAAGCGAATCATGAAACATTAAATGCTGAGTGCATTCTTGATTTTTTACGCTGTAACGTATAGATCAAATGTTTTCAACCATGTTACATCAATCGCACCCAATCGCTTTACATTTATATTAAATCCAATGAATAAACTTTATTTAAATAGCAGTCATTATATACAAAATGCTAAAAAACGATCATATATATGTCGTTGGTTTATCTGTGGAAATGCTTGAAAAAATGATATGAAATTATAAAAATGGTTTTTTAACGTTTGTACGCAGATGTATAATTCATTTACCTTATTAAAAGTTGCTATTTTTATTAGAATCTATTGATTGAATCAACCTTGTTTTTCTTTGACAATGTATACATACATATTTACTGATATGATTCAATAAAGCTAAAACTAGATGTATTATTTTATCATTGTTTAAACTTCACTTGATAAGTTCGTAGGCTTTTTTGATGAAATTGCAAAGAAACTACTCAATTTAAGAAGTAAAAGTTTAAAATGAATTAAATCCTACGACCTTATTGAGTGATGTGTTATAAAATATTTAAGTTTTGCTACTGCAAATGTACAGGGAGTTTTCACATATAGTCCCTATGTCCTAAGTGTCAGGGCTGTTGAAACAGAATTTATTTTCAACATTTTGAAAAAATACCCAAAATATCATCTGTAAATTGTTATGACTTTTTAATTATCTCATGGATTTGATTAGGGACCTTGTAAAACGAAATAAATATTGATCAATCAACAATATAAAAAATACATAAAGCCTTATGGATAATTTAGAAGGTTTTCCTTTGATTTTGCATCGATTTTTGCAAAGAAATTGAGCGACATGCTTGAAGAAATCAAAATACTAAGCCACATATTGTTTCGGTGTTTTTCTTCTTCGAAATTTGGCATATTCATATTTGTCACTTTTATTAAAACTCTTCAATACTTTGATAATTTAATCATAGCCTAAATTATTCAAATATTATCTAAATGTTGCTGAAAATTGCTTAAAGATCATTGATCCAAATGGCTAATGCATCGAGCCATGTTTTGGTATAAAAGATGAATTCTTGGAATCTCATTTTATTATTTTCGATAAATGTAACTACAAATTTAAGGAACACGAAATATTAATACTTAAAAGCCAAGCAATTAAAAACTATCAATGTGATATTATTTATCCCTAGAAAATCTTCCATGAAGATCATTTACTGTTGGTAACTGATGTGTTATACAAATAAGGCAAATTATGATCTCATTTTATATTTAGAAGTGTATAATCATCATATACATCGAAAACAATATATATATATATATATATATATATATATATATATATATATATATACTAACACCAATTTGTTAGAGTAATGAGATTCCAAGGCTTGACTTTTGACTTAGTTGAGGGATTTAAGAATCAAAAGCTTAAATTTAATCTGTTCACGTAAAGATTTGATTTCGGTGTAAATCATGAAAAGTAACCATTTATAAAATAATTTTCAATTTTTGAAAGGAGTGAGTGAAAAGTTCTACGAGTTTGTTGGCAAAGTATTTTTAAGCTCGGAAGTACTAATATGTTTTGTTTATTGTGGATTAAAGCAGCGCAGAAAGTTGTTCTACTTAAAGTTGAGTAACATTTGATGTTTACTCAACGTTGTTAATTCAGGCAAGAAGGATGCGTAATTATGTCGAAATTATACCCTACATCCTTCCAGAAATGTGCGCGTGTTTATAAAATTAGGAATAAAAAGCGCCCTTACTCTTACTTAGTGGAACGTGCTTTGATTTTAAGTGCTTCCAACATAAAATGCGAGATATTATAAAGATGGTCATGGATCCAAGATTGCGGCCCATTTATGAACCCTTCGCGGCGATCAGGCTAAGTGCCGCTTCGGGACTTAGTCCCTAATATATATCCATGGTACATGGATAAAAGGCCTCGGGGGTCCTGGAACGCCTAACTAATTGAGTCCGGAAACCTTCCGAAGGGCGCCACCAGGTTACGTATTGTAACAATCAATTAATGGAAGTTGGTACCATGTAGACATACCAAATATCCCGCTGGAGATAAATCGTGCTTTAATATCCGAGAGGCCTTCGACTGGCTACATTTCAAAATTAACAAAATTAAATATTCGTCCTTGATTCCCTTGTTGTTTTCATTTTCATATGGACATTTATTTGCTGTCGTGTGGGATTGCTCATTTCAAATGCCGTGGTTACTGCAAAGAAACAAGTGTCTTCAAAATGTGAAATATTAATAAAGAGCGAAAGATATAAAATGGAAAAGTTGCGAAGGAGGTCTCTTGAATAATTTAAATGAGAAAAGGTTGGATGGAAGAAATTTATACCGACATTTCTTTTGATGTCCTACCTACTAACCCTTTCTTGACAATCATATTTATTTGACGATCTCTTCCCTTGCTTTAATTATGCACACTATTTTATTACACTTCAAATTCATTTGAGAAAGCTGACAACTTAAAAAAACGCCAAGCTATTCAACTTTTAGCACAATTACGTCGCTTATTTGTGTGCGTGTTCTACTTTAAATTCATGAAAATACAGATTAAAAAATATATAATATTCATTAATTAGAGAGACCGGAAAATATTTATATTTGAAAACTTATTATTTTACAGTCAGCTTGTATTGAGACACGGTTCAGGAAACACCTATTTTTTATTACTCAGAATTATTGTTTTGGTTCATTATATATAACCGATGCTAAGATCAACAATTGGTGACTTACGTCATTCCGGAATGTTTTTATTCAATAGGAATTCAAAATTGGACCTGAATTTAGCGCTTATTTTTGGCAAATTCGTATCATTGAAGTTTATTAACATTTTAGCAAAATTTTACTTCAACGAACTATATTACATTATTAAATTTTGATATTTTCTTACTAACGGAAGCAAATTGACGCCAGAATAGCAAATTGGCACCAACTACATTTGCATGAATAGTATTTTAAGTATTATGGCGAGGCTATTTAAGAGAAAGGTTCATACTATGCATATTAAGCGTGTTTATTTAAAATTCATACTCTTATACTCCGTAAATTTTATTTTAGTTCATAAAATATTTTAAAATGTAATTTTAAAAAGTAGTTCAAAATTACTACAAATTTTCCATATTTCCATACAATAATTCCGTCAAATTGGATCATAAACGTTGGTTATTATATATGTGGATCATACGAGCCCTGTGTATACGAACACAAATAATAGATTGTCCAGTTAGGAATGTCGTTTTTTAAAAGAAAGAGCTAAATTTAAACAAAAAAATAATTAATTAATTTCATCGATAAAATGTATTCTCCTTTAGTAGATAAACCCTTTTTTTCTTATATTTAATATTTTTTTAGTTCCGGAAGATTAAATTCAACGAGTTTTGATATAAGATATTTTTCGATTCCTCATTTCACCTCTTCTATATTTAAGATTTTTTTCTAATAAAAAATGGTGCATCGATCTAAATAAATGATAGTTGGAAAGAGCTAAATTAGGTGAATAAGGTGGATGTGGAATCGTTTACCAAACGAGTTCCTTTAATTTGTTTTGACCATATGGAAAGACTTCATGGTAGATTATCCCTTTGGAGTCCCATTATACATTTAAAAGATCTATTTTTACTGTTAGACACAATCGAAGGGTTGACCCCCCAGCAAAGGAGAGGGCCTTGGACCTCGAAGATCCCAAAAACCACAACGAGCATGACTAGAAACTGAAGGAAGCCGGGGTTTAGTCAGTAAGAATCTGATACTACCCTGGGATCAAACCCAGGCGGTCTTATACAAGATTTCCCTCCCACAGGAAAAAAATCAAGTTCACTTTTAAATTGTGTAAACCATCTCTGGCATTGACAAACAGTTAGAGATTCTCCGAGAGAATCACAAATATATTTTGAAGATATTCGTACAGTATACAATTTCGCGTAAATTGTTCGTTCGAACAATAAATAAAAATCCACCATCATGAAACGCGATTTGAAAAAAACATTGTAGAAAATAAGGTTCTCCAGATGTTAGTCGACTAACAAAATATACAATACGTATTGTTAAAGGGATAGCTGAAACACAACTGATGGTTAAAAAGTAAGTATGAAAAAAAATTTCTATCTAGACAATCTAATATCACGTTGGCATATTTACACCCACAACCATGTACACACTCATGCTCATGAATTACAGTATTTAAAAAATATTTTGTCGCTTTGAAAGCATTACATACATATTGAGACATTTTAATATAATGAAAATAATAACGTTGAATTCGAATAAATTTAATAAAGGATCAAGACCGAGCCTAGATAATTGCTTTTAAATCCGGGATTCATTCATTCTATGTATAGCAATGTTGGTTTTGTAAATTATCATTTTAATTTTAAAACAAAATACATGACCATGTAATATAAGAAATATCATAATAGTAAAAATATCTTGGCTAAAAAGATAATTCATAATATAGGAACGTGGTAATGACACTTCATTTCTCATTTTGAAGATGAAAAAGGTCGACTATCATTACGAGAACATAATGTGAGATCATAAAAAGGAGAAAATGACTCAAGTCATAATACATAAATTCATAGGGTTGGCACGATAATAAATATTTCAAAATGGATATATATTTTATCAAATAATTTACAACACTAATCTTTGACCACTAATAAATGCTTAAAGGATGATTCCAATGAGCTTTAAAGCTATTGATTGAACGAATGAAAGTATTTGCTAATAGGGGGGTGGATGCAGCTCATATGAGGTTGGATGTCTGGTCGATTGCTATGCAAAGCCTGTGGTATTTGGATATTCAGTGAATGTATCACAAACATTATGTGGCAGGCATTGTTAGAGCGTTAGCCTGTTCGCTGCCATATACTTCAAAGATTAAAGCTCCTGAACATAATGGCATGATAAATTACCTTTGGTTAATTGCGTTCCCATCCATCCCAAAGCCTTCTTTTTGCATCTCAAAGTAGACGTTGCGTGCACTAAATCGGCCGACAAACAACGAGCTTTAATTACAGTCCAGAAACAACCCCTTCCATTCGTGAATACATTAATCCGGGTGAGGATACAAAGAGGCGTTGAAATTAATTCGTTTGAAAAATAATTGTGTTTGTTATACAATACAATATAAAGTAATATTTTGTACATGCATTAAATCTACAAAAACTATAAAATTGAATTATTTCAGGTTTGTTCTTCAATAAATGTCCTTTATTTTCCATTGAACCATAGAAATTCTACAACATTTGTAAGATTTTTTTCTGTAAAATTAATTGGGGTTGATGTATGAGTATGATCGTATGATTTTGGATATATGATAGAGCAAACAACAAAATATATATACAACAATTATGCCACGAAAGATAATACATAAAAAAATCCGATTTACCTTAAATATTCTGACTTTAAATTAATCTGACATAAAACTCTGAAGAAATATTATTAATTAGAAGTCATGTCGTTAAAAATTATGCCCCGGAGATAGTGGCTTAAAATGAAAGAGTATCGTTTATTATTCATACATCACACCCAAATGCTATTTTTGAAGGAAGATTTATGCTTAATATTAGAATAAAATTAAAAAATAAGTTCGTACATTTAATCCTTTTTGAATAAATTCTTTAGCATATCAATGACACTGCGTGGAATGTATTTATATTCCAGTGGAAATTGATATTATCCAAAAAGCGTGGAAAGGCTCCGTCAAACAAAGCAAGGACATTGTAATGGTCACACTGAACATCAAAAACGCTTTCAATTGCGCAAAATAGGAGTTGATCGTGGGTTCCTGGAGGAAAAATTTGAAGGTTAACATTACACAGTCGACCTCATAAGCGATTATTTCAAGGACCGGTGTGTTCATCATAATGAAACGAACCTGACGAGAAGACGAATAAGACGGAGAATATCTGAAGCAATCTGAAAAACAATACCAGAGGGACAGAGACGGACAAGGGAGGGGTTTAGTCAGTAAGAATCTGACACTACTCTGGGATCAAATCCAGGGTGTCGTATGCAAGATCCCACAGAAAAAAAGTGGAAATTCTGGAGAAGGCTATATGAAACAAGACCAGAGCTAATACATGCATTTTATAGTCACTCAGTGTTCCAAACTGTTCGTGGATGTTTCATCCAAATAAATATATTTTTTGTTGATTTACAAATTATTAAAATAAAATTCTTAGCATAACAAATTTTGTTTAAACAAATCGCGCTATATAAAGCCTTGACTTGATTCAATTTTTTGCGATGCATTTTTTTTTTTGCTTATTATTTCATATTTTGATGAAGATCAAATTTCGGTATATTATATAATCAACCGTATTGATGAATTTTTTTTTTCTGTTATAGATTTCATTCAGTTCGGATCTCATCGGATTTCATTTACAATGGAGTGATTTTAGTAGTACTTAATTTTGTATTTTCCAGAATTTTGTGACTAATTTGAATTCCATTACAATTGTGTAGCCGCACGCAATCCAATGTAGGGCCTTAAATAAGATAGATCATATTTTGTATCAAAATATCGTTTTACAAAATACGCAAGTGGCTGATTTGAAGCTAAAAATATTTTTCTATTTATATTATGGATTTATGTTGCCAAAGTTGTATCTTCGCAGAAGTATTCGGTTTCAAATTTGCCCCCACACGAACACGTCAACTCCATTTATCGTGTTAAGTGAGCAATTACACAACGTACACAGAATTCAAGTGCGTTCTCATTCAAACAAAATGACAGGCAACATTCAGATATGTTTCCCATGAATATAAGAGGGTTTATCATCCCACGTTTTCTGCATTCAGGTTGCGGTGTTCATTTAACGTCCCACACATCCGAATCTGACTTCCTGAAGTGACAGGATGAAGGCTCCATTCAGGCCGTCGGTGAGATAAGCGGCCCGACTGCCATTCGCCCCTAAGATGATCCGTGTGTTTGTAGACGATGGGGTTAAAAGACATTGCAATTCAACTGTGTTTAGGTCATCTGTCGGCTTACTGACAGTTTGTAGCGTCGTTGTGTTTCAAAGTTAAAACGTACCACCATTCCTATTCAATGGTCTGTTGATAAAAGCGATTCCATTGTTATAGGCGGTCCACGAGGCGGAGATTAGGGTCCTATATCTACCTTCTTGGATGCCCTGGAAAAGGGAAACGGCAATTTTTCTCGAGGAAAAGATAATCGCATGTGATTATTTTCGGGTGGACTAAGAGACAAAACAGAAAAAGGCTAAGTACACAGTATCGGATTTTTTATTTATCCTAGTTTTGTTTGAACCCAAAAGCTATTTGTTTATGACTTACTTCGAATAGTTTACTTAATTTTACTGGAAAATTTTTTAAAAAATTAACCCATGCGAGTTTTTTTAAAAGAATTTCTATTTTTGATATTTGACTTTTAAAGTGATATTTTGCCCAAAAAACTAAAAGATTTTATTTCAGAGCAAATTTTAATATCAAATGATGATATTACTTTAACATATCTAACATATTTGTAATGTTAATTACAACAAGAGACAAAAACTCATAACTGTCTAACTGTCATAATTGAAGAAAACTAAAAAAGAAGTTAAACTGTGCAGTGACACAAATATAGGATATGCATATTTTTATATAAAGTTGTTATAATGTAAGAAATTAGAAATTTTAATTATTAATTGTGATTTTTAAACCGTCTTTGAAAGATGAGATTTCTCTGGTTTTAATCGGCTTCTAATCTTACTTTTCACAGCAGAAAGTGCCGCTTAATATAAATTGCTAGTCAAAAACAATAGTAACACTCCATTGCTTAAATTAGGGTGGGTTTTATTTAATTTTATTCAAAATAAACATAGTGACTCGGTGTGTTTTTAAAAACCATAACTTTAAATATCTGTAAAGGAGCTGTAAAACAACGATTTCATTTGGACGACAATAAGATGAAGCTATCTTTGATAACAGTAGTGGATTTTGGGGGGTTCGGTCTTTTCCTATCGTTCAAAGTCTCGCAGATGGCAATTATGAGTTTATATTACCATTCAAATGGACATTATAATGTATTATTGAGCATAAGGATTCTAGCAATGAAGATACGATGAAAAGAATTTATTTGTAATGATTAATTGCTATGTTTTTACAAAAAACACTAGCGTTTGCACATGGATTTTGGTAGGTCATAATGGATAGGTTTACGAACAGTATCATTTAACAGTGGTATTTATTCATACCCATCAGACCATACGAAATATGTCTCAGGTAATAGAATCTCAGAAATATGTCTCATATGTCATGTGGTATCTTCTGTTCAGCAATACACCAAATAACATGGTAGGTAACAAAAGTGGCTTGTTAGGCAAATCAAACAGCGTTATTTATTTTATCAAATTATATTGCCAAACAAATATTTAAAAACCTTTTTTTCTTAAAATAATGGTAACGTCGGTTATTTATGGTGTGATGTTTATCAGATCCAAAGATCAATTACCAGAAGATGGAGGAAAATCATCAGAAATCAGAAAAACTGATGCTTTGTTGAGAAAGATGATTTATATATTGTCTTCGAAAAAATAAACAAACTGCTAGACTTTCATGACGAGCCTCTTTATCAAACATAGAGAATCCATAATTGTAGGTTTAGCATTAAGTTTACGTATCATCCTATGTAATTAATTTTAAGATTCATATCTCTGATGTAATATTCTGCCAATTTGCATGGACGTATTTTATTTGAAATATCTTACTTCGTGCACAAAAGAAAACGTTATGCTTTTGAATAAATTCTTAAAAAGAAACGTTCAAAAATGAATTGAATTGTAATAAGTTAAAATATTTTTATAAATAGGAAAGTTATTGTTATAGAGTAGGGTCTATGAAATGCTTACATGCATCATATATTAACGATCAAATATGCTTGAAGGAATGTTTCTGACATTGGCAATCTAAGGATTCAATTTATTCCTGTATTTTAGAAGATACGCAGTGTATCCCTCAAGCAATAACATATTTAATTCAACCATTATTTTAAATGTTTGTTAAAATTAATATATGTATGTATATTATTAAATAATTTCAATAATATATAATTACAAAAATTGTTGATATATTAGATTGTTAGAAATGTCAATTTCTTCATACTTACTTTTTAATCATTAGTTGTGTGTTTTTACACTATATTGTGACTGGAAATGAAAAGTGGGTATTGTACTCAAATTAAAACGCAAAAGATATTGGCTTTCAAAGGGGGAGGTAAAGAAACCAACCCTTCGACCGAGTCTAACAGTAAAAAATAGTTGTTTTAAATATATAGTGGAACTCCAAAGGAATAGTCTACCATGAAGTCCTTCCATATGGTCAAACCATAACAAGAAACCATAATTAGAAAATTTAAAAATGGCGTTGAGATCTATCAAATTATTTAGCAACATGATAATGCGCGACACCATAAATTAAAGGAACTCGATTGGCAAACGACTCCACATCCATCTTATTCTCCTGATAGTGCTCTTTCCAACTATCATTTATTTAGATCGATGCAGCATTATTTATTGGGAAAAAATCATAAATATAGAAGAAATGAAATGAGGAATCGATTTTTTTTGTTGATAATATTTATATTGGCTAATATCTTTATATTGGTTATTTATATTGGTTAATATCTATTGGCGAATATCTTTAATTAGCTTTAAGTTGTTTATTGTATTTTTCTATTTTATGTTAACAGCTGTTGATATTCCAAATAAAATAAAATAAAAATAAAATAAATAAAATAAAATAAAATATTAAAAAACGACATTCCTAATTGGACAATCTATCATGATCTTACGTGATAGGAAAATACAATGCGAGCTTTTGTTTGTATAAAACAGATTAAATTACCAATACTATGTCATTTGAGCTTTTGGATGCAAATTAAGTCAACATTTATGTTAAACATCCAAAGAGCTCTATCCTGTATTCATGGCCATGGATTCCGACGGTTAATAAATTTGAGGATTACGCCACAGGTCTCGACCGTTTTATGGCGTCCGTGGATTTTATTATTTTATTTTAAAAAAGTCTTACCCTTATCAGGTACTTGAAAATTGCGATTTTCAATTATTCACAGGTCGCCGAAACACGATTGGGCCTACCACTGCTACCCTTACCAATCAATATTCCAAAATAAAAAGGTAGTTCCAATGATGGGTTGCCCGGAAAGGTATCCTCTGGGGTATAGTCCGGTGTTCAATTGATCAGTTATTCTGCCAGTGACTGAAAAAAGTTGGGAAGGGAACATTCGAAAAAATTATTCGTACTCGAATGCGCATTTAAAAACGGGAAACGGACTGAACGAGATATTAAATTATTTTGAAAATTCGACGGATGTAGTATTTGCCGTATAAATATTTATTGGTGCGTACACTTCTGCAATTGTGATCGTGGCATTGTCATCTAGGGCTTCATACATCGCTCAATATAATCTTGATGATATTGAAAAGTTCACCTGGAAACTACAATACGTCCTTTCTTATTCGTTTGAAAATTTGTCTTCTGCGTCTGTATCCCGCTGAAATTCGACGTATATGCAAAAATTCTTCGGTGGTATTAAAAGTGAGCTCCTTTTATTGCCATCGTAATGCACATATGCCATATTTCCACGGAAGTCTTTTCAGAGAGAGACTTGCCTCGAAAATATAGGGTGAATAGAAAAGTTCAGATTAACTCAGAATGTCATGGTGCAATTGCAAGACATTCCTATTTGTTCAGCTCTTCACATGCAGGCAGGATTTGCAATGAAATTTATATGACTGGGATAGAATTTAAGTCTCTTTTTTTAATATATTGCTTAAAATATCCTTACAATAAACCTAGAATTTGAATGTGTTTGATTATTTGTTTCCAAATATCAATTGGTATTATAAGACCTGAAGATAATTTACTCTCAAAGGTATTTAGTCCATTTGTTAATTAAGGTTTAGCTTTAAAAGACCAGCCAATTAAAATAATGATAATGGATGAATACGATTCATTTAGACTGTCAGAAAAAATGTTAAATAATAAAAGACAACCCTTTAATAATTCAAGCAAACACTCGTAATTCGGCAGTCATGTTATCCTATTTATTTATGTCAATCACAATCCAAAAATGGTAGTTTGATTTTTGATAATCAATAAGTTAAAAATGGATATTAACCTACAGGAGCCTTTGAAGACAATAAAATACTTATCAAACAAGCGTCCAGATGATCCTCAGGGAGGAAAGGCTACAATAGTAGACAGATTCCCGGAAATATTATTAAAATGAGGTCGTCTTTTACATCGAAGATTGTACAGATTCGTTGTTTAAATGACGAAATTAGATCATATCTTCTAAATAAAGATGATTAATCTGTGTGTAAACGTTCATATAATTTTGATAGGGGATCATCTAGTAGAACGTTCCCAAAAAAGATTATCAACAACGATAATCGGTAAAAAAATGGAGCATTATATTTTTGATTAAAAAAGATTGTTGAAAATGTAATTGTTCGAATTTGTTAGCAAAGTGGACTTTTTAGGCTACCTGTATCCCTTTTATGTAATGACGGGAGTTAAATAGGAAGATCTCTTCTTTCAGTTGCTATTAAATATAGCTTTAGAGGCTATAATGGGGGATGATGGCAAATCAGGGTATACAGTTATTTGAACGGATGATACGTTTTATCTGTACTATGCGAATGATTCCGACATCAACATGCTCGAAAACTTTCAAAACAATTTATTTGCTCAAATCAGGGTCGATCTATTGTATATTAATACTAAAAATAAGGGTAGTTGTTAATGACAATCTTATTAGCGTAATGGCATGAACTGTAATCAAATTGACAGCCTGCCCTTAGGAAATACGAATCTCTCGGTTTTATCAACTTGCATCTTCAAATTTTGACACAAAGCAAATATGATCTCAAGACATACTAATTTTATTTGATATTTCATTTTTTAAAGATATGTTACAATAGCATTTGGATGGATTGATTGGTATGAGTGAAGGTAAATATCCTAGCATTCAGCAACTAAAAATTATATATTGTAATATTAATCTTGAACCATGAACTTATTTTTAAATAAAAATATATTTTTGATTTCTCTGCATTCACGTATTGACTAATTTTTCTATAATGCAGTTGATGCAGTTGCTGGAGTTGTTCCGATTAAATTAATTATTTTAAAAACAAACATAGAAAAATAGAACCCTAACTATATAATGTATAGAGGGGAAGGTGAAATAAATAGAACTTCCGATGGACACAGAGTCTAATTTAATTACTGAAATGCACCCTGCGAATATACGAAGCCTTCCTTTGTTTCCAATGAAAAGTTGCAACGGAAGGCAGCAAAAAATCAACAGCTAAAAACGTAGGAAAATAATTAAAACCGTTACTCCGGACACTGCAATAAATTTCATCAAACTTTGGCATGTGCCCGAACATTTTATTTTAAATCCACAAAAACACCGAAAGAATCCCAATTTGTGTCTGAAGTCTCTAGGCAAGTTCGGGAATCAATGCAGGAAATAAATTACCTATGCTAATAGAATTGATCACCCGAGATACTCTCTTGTCTGTGTTTTTCGTTTATGCAAACGAAAAAGAAAAATTGGATTAGTTAAAGCTGTGTAAAGATAAAGTCAGCCCTCTGGCATTAACTCGATGGAACAGTGGCTTATAACATGGCTTAAAGGATAAATCTAAATGCTTTCTCTCTTTGTTCCATCGAGAGCAAACGCAAGTTTGCAGCAGTTAAATATAAGCAAATTTTTGAATTTTTTTCTAAAGTTCTACCCTGGTTTCCCCGTCCTGTCAAGATAAAGGAGAATAGGGAGAAAGAGGTCTGCAGGGCTTAACTACGGATTGGCATGTTATCTGATACGTATTGAATACGTAAGCATCGTATTTGTATTTGCCTTCGTTCGAAATGGAAAGATTATCACGTAACAGACGTAATTATACGTGCTAATGCCAAAATGTCGTATTCATTGAACATCATCCCGAAAATGAAAAAAAAAAACAATTAAAATCTATACTTTGACATGAAGAACATAAAATATTTAGGGATGCAACTTTAAGCTTTATTTTAATATATATAGTTACATGATGAATTCTTGAAAATAATACACCCTTTTAAACTTCACTATTTAAGGAATATTATTCCCTTGGAGAGCTTATTCATAATCGATCAATTGTTATTCGAAAATTGCTGAACAATTTTCTATCGAAAAAAGATTATGGTGGGGAAAAATGTCAAAATGGATTCGGCTTCCATTTAATATTTTCTGGACGAAGCTGAATTCAAAAATATGTTTATTTTGCATAAGCTTAGTATTCGGAATCGGCCTTTGCTAGAGATGCTAGAGATTTGCGATATTTCCTGTTTGTTGGATTGTCAGAACTATGATTTTTCATGCAGAAGTTGCTACGTAAATTGATAAAAATGGAAAATCCCGAAAAAAGAGCAGGGAATATGAAAATCGCTCCTATGCAGGAAGACGCCAAATTTTTATGCATTTATGTAAAAATATTCCGATATCTGGCCTCACATCGGTACATAGGTCCGCTGTTGATTTTGTATTTATACAAACCTATGTTTTTTTTGTCACGTGAAACAAAGAAGTGTCGGTAATAAAATGTTCGAGATGTCGCCATAAAAATATTTTCTTCGATAGTAGAATTAAATACGAGAATTATAAAAGAATCAGCGATTCAAATACAATCATATGATTAGCCTTCTATTTCGTTAAACGAATTTATAGTTCACTTATTAACAATAATACAACCGACCAACCAAACCAATAATGTATTGTTATATAAGTCAATGCATTGCGATTTTTTTTTATTAATTTAAATATGTATTAATTTAATATTTAAATATGTATGGAAATTCAAGAGTAAACAATTTGTTTAAACACTACTTTTGGTGTTAATTAGTAACGATCTAAGAAGTTCAGAGTTGGTATTCTTAGCTCTTTAATTTGAACTTTTTTTTTATAAAAAACTCAATGTTTGTTTGTTCGTATTTTATGCGCTGCCATACCGTTCATCTGATTGCAATGAAATGATGGGAAATTGTTGTGTGCACTTTTGTAAATGTTATAAAATGTTATAGTATGCATGGTTTTGGATCCTAGCCCTTCGTGCCGCGCTACACATGGTCTGAAGCAATAAATCACGTAATGTGTTTCTTTTCAAATAATTTTCACGTAAATCAATAGTCTCAACACTCCGGGTACCTCCGCTCTAATCCTTAAGCCCGTTTTTAACCACATTTATATTAAAATTCATATTTAAGACACCGAAATCAATGAACCGATATGATGTTAAAGAAAAATGATAAAATAAGCCGAGAATTTACCTTGATATTATGATGATCTGCTTCATCTAAGGTCGGTGATCCATCAGCTGAAATCCTGAAAGATAATAAAAAGATAATCACTAAAAATTCATTGGAAATGTGGTCAACTTTAGAAAACAAAAACTCGTGTACTTCACAGCAAACGATACATTTACTGACCACAAAGATATTCCTTTATCTTCTTCCGGAATACATACATCCGGTTTATGAAATTTTCGGTCCAAAATGTAACCAATAAAGTTTGTCGTGGGCCATTTAATGCTACAGTTTATGTCATATTATGTTGAAGTAATGCGACCTTTTTCTCAGAGAAACGCAATAACAATCAAATCAAACGACTATCACGTTACAGGCGAAAACCAATGACACGTTTCATTATTACACACATTTATTTGTTCAGAGACAATACCCCGTCAAATTTTATTTGAATAAATAAATGACGCGCTTTGTATTAGTATTTTTATTTTCATGCTATATTATTTTTTTGAAATTCTTTTTGATATATAAAAAAAGAGAGATTGGAAGTATTAAAATTTTATATCGATCGTCTCGATCTGAGCTTATCCTGATTCCTTGTAACTTACATACATTTATTAAAATTATTCAAGGCATATCATTGATTTGCAATCGAATACTTAACATAATTAAAATAACGTTTTTTTTATATTATGCTGAACAGCGAAATTTTCTGTCTTCCTGCGAATATATTGCGTCTTGTGAACGATATCTAGATTCTTGTACGTTCAACGCTTTCCACTCTGTGATGACATGCAGAAAGTGAAGTGTCGTCTAATAGCCTTGGTTATGAGAAGATGTCCTTCCTGCAGGCTCATAGCTGTAAGCTTTCCCTCCGTAAATAAAATATAATGTTTAAGGCAAGAGAGTTTAATTCGGCTTCGCCGTGGACACACGTGGGAGAGACCCGGGGACTCTACCCCGAAAGTCTCTGCCCCACGTTATAGATGATTAACCACCTAAAATTTCCAATTCAAATAATCGTACTCTAACTTAAGGGTGGCAATCCCTTTAAAACGTTAAAAAATCGTTTTTTTTTTAAATTACGTACTTCGAAAGTATAACATATTAAGAGTATACTATAAAAGAAAAAAATCGGAATATGAAATATTTACGAAGTTAAAGCGCATTATCAGGACCATGCCGGAATCGCTGTGAACTAAGAAGTCAGGTCAGTCAAAATTATCGTTTTATTACACTCATATATCTCTAATTGTAGATATGCCAAATTAAAGTTGCTCGAAGTAAGCTCGAAGTTGCTCGAAGTCACGTTTTAGCTCGATTGTTTGTCGTTTGTGGTTGAATTTTCGAAGCAAAAATGTCAAAATATCTTAATAAAGGAATTAAAGGTAGAAAATTTCAAGGAATTGAAAAAAAAGACATTATCATGGGAACCCGACTGTGGTCAAAGGCTGGTGCAAATGGCAGAACACCATTGTTTTATAAAATATCCAAAGCTTGAAGACCTAACTCCATTTCTTGGCCAAGAGATAAAAGAGCATATATTTCTAATTTATAAAGATTTATCCAGGGATGAATTATTTCAAAGATGCTTGGATGGCCATACCCAAAACGCTAATGAATGTTTTAACTCGACGGTTTAGCGACTGGCTCCAAAGCACCTGCATTCTGGTGTAAATTAATTGAAATATTAACATACAATGTTGCTGGGATATTTAATAACTACTACAGCTTCATTTTAAAGATAATGAATACATTAAATATAATTATTGGCACATACTGTAAAGTCTTTGCTGAAAATACCGATGAAGCGCGGGTAGCGAGGTAGAACCGTAAGAGTTTTCTGAGACAAAAGGAGCTCGTATAGCCCGAAAACAATAGTTAGTCGAAGATACTTAACTTTTTGAGAAAGCTGAAGATCTATTATATGCACCTGGAATCATTGGTTGATCGGTAAGTCACTAAAGTTGATAGTTTTATCGCATTGAAACTTTAAACGAGATTATCTCGAAACTGCATTTTCAAAATGTTCGCCAGTTGTATCTTAAAAAGTTGTTGATTGATTTTACTGAAATTTTGGAATGTTTCTCACTATAATATTATCTAGTCAGCTAAACTAAAAAATTTTAAGGTTTTCGCGTAAATAAATATTTTTTTTGGGGTAAAAATTATCAAAAAAATGGTAAAAAATATGAAAGTTAGCACTTTAAGGTTGTAGTAAAATAATATCAAAAATTTAAAATGATACGATTATTTTATCACAATTAAAAAATCATATAAATGGAAACATTTTCGAGCATCTAAATGGATTGCTCGCTTAACCATTTTTGGAAGGTAATGGGATACCAATTCATGCAAATCTTTTACAAATTTAAAAATCTCCCACGGAGATCACTTATGTCCAATAATAGGTATGGATCCTTAGGAAATAGTTTATACATTTTAGTGCATTCATAATACGAAACATATATTAAACCAATCCAGATAAAATAATGATGTGCTCTATGTATATTGGGTCATTTTATTAGAATTTCAGCATGTCTAAGGAATATTAAAATACTTTAATAAACAATTTATTTGAAGACTTCTGAAAAAAATTACTAGAAAGTAGAACTGAAATCTAGACATCCCTACATATTTATTTTGAAAAGTTGTTAATTTTCTACATGGGTAGATATTTAGAGAACGCCTATCGTACGGTTAAATGGAATCATTGGCTTAGGAACTCCCTAGTAAAGTTTCCTATTGTATAGAGCGGATCATAAAGTATTACCAATGGAAATTCCATCAGGAATATAATCTTCAGTTTGCTCTTGTATATAACTAAATTTATCGACGTGATCATAAATTTGTCTCATAGGATCAATAGGATCTCCTGTGTATGCTTGATCTATAAATGCCTTTTCTTTATCTATTTTCATCAATCAGTCGTACAATCATGGAAACATGATTAAAGACATTGTTGTGTAAATAAAAATTCACGAATGAATCCCATTTTTATCAGATTTAGAGACCAAAATCATAAATTTTTAAATAAATGCTATTTTTACAAAATTTTAAGATCCAATGACAATTAAAAAAATGTTGAATAAAATTGTATTAAATTATTTATAATATAAACGAACAAGATATCCTACTTATTGGGCTATGTCATTGGGCGTAAAGATTTTGTTTTAAGTTATGTATTAGATAAGATTGATTCAATACCTAAATCGATATATATCCTATTTAATGTAAATGATCGTTTATCTTAAGGTTGGCTTAAAATTATTTTACATTATATAGAAAGATCAAGGAACGTTGTTTATATTCATTATTTTAAGCACCTAAATATTGAAATTAGTTTGCAAATATATTTTCAATTCGTTTGCAAAAAAAGCATTGGCGAAAATGTTAAGTCATATGGAATAATTAACAGTCCACATTCTCACGCGGGTTTGGATGCTCTCCAATTTTTCCCATGTATTCAGTTTCCTTTTTCCCTTTTCCTTTATTTCCTCTCCATTCCTGAGCTATTGATCCATTTTCTGTTGAAAGTTTGCGACTTTGCTCTAATTCTCGATTCGAAAAGCGGCCTGCAACCGTAATTGGAATTTGCGCCCATTTTTTTGTAAATCTGTTTATTTACTTCCTTATTGGGGAATTTATCGCAGGAAGCAATTATAAATTGGGGTTGTAATTTTTTATTGCTGCGTTTCAATCGCCCAGGTCTTCATTCTGCTTCGGCGATAAGTACGATTTGACAAAACGTAATTAATAAGGGTAGGGAATTAAAATAATGCCGATTCACTGGTTTTAATTAAAAAGCCTACTGATGGAAATCGGCGGAATTCATAATTATTTTAATAATTATCTTAATTAATTAATGGATAGGAAAGGGTTCGTTTTTGTGGAGATAGTATTGATTCGGGGCCCTAGCAATTATGACGCTTGGATAAATTCTCAGAATTATTTTGGATTTTCGGCCCAAATTCATAAGTTTGCATTTTCAAATTCCTATTGAGATCGTAAAATTTATTTATTGCCTTATGTCGTGGCTTCTCAATAATAAAATCCTCATGTGAGATTCCATTTACATCGACCCCATAAAAACTTTATGGCCGATATTACCAGGTTGCGTATTGATACCGTGTAATATAGTCTCAAATTTTTCGGTATTTATAACCGTCATCATTCAACGATAACAATGTCTTATTCGTCGCATCGAATCATAAAATTGAAGTAACGATTTATTTTGAGGGATTATTTGTAGCTTTATGTGGGCAGTTTTTGTAAATTCTCTAATATTTTCATCCCCTATAAGCCCGAAATAGGCGCCGAAAGTTTTGTTTTCAATTCCAACTTAAAAGCACGCCCGATAATCAGTTTTAAAAGCGATGAAAACACTTATAATTTTATAACTCCGTAGGAATAGAGAAAATGTGCAAGTAGGGTGGAGTGGACTTAAGAAGTTAAAAAATGTAATTTAATTGTAAGCAAAAACTTTCGCGATAGGGTCTTTGGTCAAAAGGGGGGTCGTTTTATTTATTGCATAAAAATAAAAATGAAGCAGATTCCACTTCTCTTCCCCAAAAAAAAAAGGACGGGAACTAATCAAAACTTTTCTAAGTTAATCACAATAAATAACGTTATCTGTATTTCCAAGTGAGCATAATAAACATAAATTGTTTTTGACCGTTACCTCCTTATCGCTGCTGGCATTTGTATGGAAAGCAACGCGCCTTTTTTATTTACGATGTTTTTTCGCTGAGGAATGTATTTTTTAGTGTGGGAACACAAAGCAATAATTTAACTTTTAAACGTGCAAAAGTATCACAAAATGGCCGATGCAAACATTAAGCACCATCTGAACGTCGATTACCGAAGAAATTATTTAGCATATTTGTTTTGCCCCAAGTCTTTGATTACACACTCATAATGTGATGTTATATTAAATATATAAAATAGCATCATATTATTATTTCAGAATATACCTTGGTTTCGTATAACACGTCCATATGGTTTCGTAAAATCGTCGTGTAATACAAATCTTTGTTAAACGAGGTTTGAAGTATTTATTGTTTTTAATGTAAAACAACTGCTCCGACTTGACTCGTCTTTTAGCAATCCTTTTATGGGATTATTACCAACCAATTTTACATGGTTTTTCATAGTGAATATGTGTTTTAAAAATATAGTCACCAACCACACCTCGTGTAGATTTTAATCCAAGATGATTGAGTTACGAGTCTAACCCCTTAACCGCGGAACTATCTGCAGGTCGAACAATTGCTTTCTTAGTCAATAATTATAATAGATTCATCCAACAATTCGACTCATTCTTCTACGTTCAATGTATACGATCCTTCAATATTTCTTCGATATCTTGATTATCATAATCAACTAATCATACATATTATTATACAACATTTTGTCTAGAGACTACTTCTGGTTACAGCTTTTTCCAGCAAGCATTTTTTAACAAATTCTTTGTCGCAATTTCTCATAGAATTTTTATATAAAATATATATTTTTTGAAATCGTATTATACAAAGCGTATTGTACAAAAATACATCACAACTCAAAATCCATGTTATATCAAAACCGTATTGCATAGAACCGTTTTTTTTTATAAATATTAGTTTTTTTTGTGCTGATCCAGCAACTTTGTCCAATTAAACAATCTGTATCATTTTAATTACAATTTCTTCTTCTTACGATGTCTTAAACGTTACTGGACATTGGCAATTTCCACAAAAGGTTTTTTACATATTGAAATTTCTATATTTTTATGAACAAACATCAAATTTATCACTAACATTACAACAATTATTGCAAATCTAGTTAACGTAAATCGCGTCGATTGATCGGGAATATCTGTAGTTCTAGATGATTTATTGATTAAAATCGTTATTTTAATTATAATTCCCAATCATATATAAATAAATAGCTCTGCCCTTTATAATTTGTCGCAGTATTTAATGTTTATCACCAGAAATTCCAGAAAAGCACTCCAAGACAATCAATCAAATTTGTTGACATGGTGAAGTTTTCTTTCACTGTCTGAATTTGAGACAGAACTTTTATAATAAGAGTTCTGGATTCATGACAATATTTTATATTCAATTAATAAATATTAATATATTAAAAGCATAAATAAGTTTTTTTTTCATTAAGATGTAATTTGACAGTAAAGCGAGACCACTTCACTGTCACTATTCATTCATTACAACAAAATATATTTATTTTTGATGTTAGTTTCTTTTAATTGCTTAAGAAGTGACAGTCTACATATTGGCGAATGTTGACTTTAAATATTGCTGAATTTGCTAAAAATGTAGGATGAATTATGGTACAAATAGGGTAGAGAATGTCAGCTTTGATAGTGGCATCGCCCACACCAACGGATAATTCCGCATAAACTGACAAACATTTAGTATTATTTTCAATTGGATCTGTTCAATATAAGTATGTTTTAATCATATAAAAATAATTACGTATGCATTGACTTGTCTAATTGAAAAAATTGAACATGATGCAATATTGTGCAATGAAAATTATGATTTCAAAAGATAATGCTAAAAAAATAGTATGAAAATTTAGGAATAAATAGGCTTTATTAATAAAGCGTTTTTAAACACAGTATTTCATATGAGTTTTCAGAATAACTCAGATTTAATAGTAGGATGATTATGTGAATAATTATAAAAGTTGCGCATTTAAGGGTTGATTTTGACTTATTATATAAGATAAATATGTGTTAATGCTCGTGTAATATTTATGCATTGAAGGCGAGGTTTCACTCTTATATCATAAATTTATTCCAAGATATATAGGAAGCAAGCTGGCAGGATGTATAGTCCCCTCTATCCCAACAGGAAACGTTAGGTCACGATATATGAGCCTCAATAGAACCCTGCTGAAGTATATAAAGCATCATTTGGAGTTGAGGTTACTTTATGTGACGGATCATTGAAAAAAATTGTCCCACCACTTACTCATTCAAGGATCACTCGGCTGCGGGAATAAATCGGTGTTTATGTTTCGGATATTTTTTAAATGTCCTTTTCCAGCGTTTTCATATTATAAAGTGTCTCGTCCCGACAACGAAATGGCTCCACGTCAAACCGAGATTATTTTAAATTAATCTATTTATCAACACCTCTAATCCATACATAAACAAGAAAAAAAATATATACATGCCCAAGCGACAGGGCGGAAAAGCTCGCAGGATCTGCCGTCGACCCTTTTTACGTGAGCTTATTAAAACACAAAAGCCAATATCGGATTAAAAACCGGGAAAAACCCTATTTTATTTTCGATGTTGCCCCTAATGAATAATTCAGTACGATTAATCGAAACGATATTATCTACTTGCGAAAACAGGGCATGCAAATTTTTGACATTTTAATATGAGGAAGGAAATTTTTTGTCATATTACGTCATGGGATTTCCGTCTGGAATTATATAACAAAATTGAAATTTAGCGTAATACATATATTTATGAATATCTTTCCAAAATTATTTTTTAAAGCAGTGCACGTGTAAGTATAGTGAAATAGATTCTTTACTCAAAAATAATGGAGCGTTTCAATTTGATTTATTTTTTGAAATATTCAAACTGAAAAAATAACTATGATGATTAATAGTGAAAATACCGTTTGAAATCCATTTCATAAAATTTTTCTATCTCTGTCAAATCCCATATGGAGATTCGTTACGCCTATCATATTATCAAAAAATACTGCCCATGTAATGTTTGCAAACAGATTATTAAATTTTTCATTTCATTTGAGCAAAAAAAAAAGCATTGGCGGTATAATCCAACAGCACCATAATAGGTATCCACTCCAAATGCTCCCCCTAAGGCAATCTACTAAAGAGATATTCCATATGATGTGACTTTTCTCTTCAGCAAAATCCAAGAATCTGGAAATGTGAATAAGGGTGTATCATTACAACGTAGAACCTAAATATAAACCTATTAAAATTTCAAGCTGTTCAACAGCCGGAAAATTGTTCTAAGGTTTATTAGCCCCGTCTACTTAAACAAACAGAGTTCAATTAAAAACACATAATACCTCACTCAATAAGTTTGTAGGATATGTATCGCTATGTTCATTCAAAACCAATAAACTCATATTAAATCACGTTAAAAATTATAAAAAAGAAATCTTCATTCGAAGTATTATTTATCCTGTATTATATCAATTTTTTGATGTTTTTCTAATGTATTTATTGAAGCTCGAAGTATTTTTCCTTATTGATTTTTCTACGTTCCAAAATTTCAAACCCTCTACAGCGCTAAAAAAATATGTTTTTCTAATTGCGTATTTCGAAAGTATAACAAGTTGAGAGTATACTATAAAAGAGAAAAATAGGATCAGGTAGGTACGCTTGGAGTTGAGCAACATTTCTTTCATAATACATTTCTTTAAATCTTTTGTATCTTTAGTTTTATTACAGAAGATGTTCCTAAAAATATTTTAAACAAAATTATCGTTATATTGCACTCATATATCTCTAACTGTAGGTATGGGAAATTAAAGTTGCTCGAAGTCAGCTGGAAGTTGCTCGAAGTCAAGTTGCTCGAAGTAGCTCGATAGTTTGTCGTGTGTAGTTGAATTTTCGAAGCAAAAATATCTTAATAAAGGAACGAAAGATAGAGGAGTTCGAATTTAAAAAAATATACATTATAATGGGAACCCGACTGGAGTCAAAGGCTGGTGCAAATGGCAGAAAACCATTGCTTTAAAAAATATCCAAAGCTTGAAGACCTAACTCCATTTCTTGGCCAAGAGATAAAAGAGCATATCTTTCTAATTTATGAAGATTTATCCAGGGATAAATTACTTCAAAGATGCTTGGATGGCCATACCCAAAACGCTAATGAATGTTTTAACTCGACGATTTGGCGACTGGCTCTAAACACCTGCATTCTGGTGTAAAAATCATTGAGATATCAACATACATTGCTACTGGAATATTTAATAAGTATTGCATCTTTATTTTCAAGATAATGAATACATTCAATATAATTATTGGCACATACTGTAAAGTCTTTGCTGAAAATACCGATGAAGCGCGGGTAGCGAGGTAGAACCGTAAGAGTTTTCTGAGACAAAAGGAGCTCGTATAGCCCGAAAACAATAGTTAGTCGAAGATATTTAACTTTTTGAGAAAGCTGAAGATCTATTATATGCACCTAGAATCATTGGTTGATCGGTAAGTCACTAAAGTTGATAGTTTTATCGCATTGAAACTTTAAACGAGATTATCTCGAAACTGCATTTTCAAAATGTTCGTCAGTTGTATCTTAAAAAGTTGTTGATTTATCTTACTGAAATTTTGGAATGTTTCTCAATATAATATTATCTAGTCAACTAAGCTAAAGTTGTAAGGTTTTTACGTAAATAAATTATTTTTTGGGATAAAAATTATCAAGAAAATGGTAAAAAATATGAAAGTTGAACTAAAAATCCTAGTAACTGCAGATTTTTTGGACACAAACTCCACCATATTAGCAATAAAATATACAATATTTCTTGTCAAAGGGATGGCTGAGACAAAACTGATGGTCAAAAAGTAAGAATGACAAAAACGACATTTCTAACTGGACAATCTAATACTACCCCATAATTACACACAAGAAGACTGCCATTATGTCGCAATCCGATCACGTTTCATCAATTAATTAATATTTTTAAGATTTGACTTACTTTTACTTCACGTCGCTTCACAGCCAACTACCATTAGCGCATGACAAAATAACGAAACTCTAAAATAAGACATGAATACTTAATAATAAACCTATATTCATACCGGGAAGATATTGTAGTGACAAAATAAAATGAGATTGAAAAAAATTTCATTGAAATATTTTTTCTTTTGTACTCGTTAGCTCCAATCTCACTTTTGCACTCAAACTAACGAATGCCAAATAAATACTCGAGAATATTTGTTTATTTTTTACTTGACACTAAAGAAAACATTTCCGACCGTGTTGCCGAGGAAACGACGTCGGATGAATTTTCCCGTCCGCAGAAAAATTCTGTCTGAATTCACGAATTTCAATTTGTACTCTCGTCTTGGCACATTCGAGCCATATGTATTGGGGCATGAAAATTTGCATAAAGCCCTGATGTATTTTCACGGTGGCGAAGATATTTTCGGAAAATCGAAGTTTTCCGCCTTTTCAGCCACCGGCTCTGGTTGAGTTAAAAACGTACGCGAAGGAGACGAGATAATCTTCGGGATTAAATTGATCCATTTTCATCCCACAATCCGTCCCTTTGTGCGCATTGTACACGAATGGGATCGTAGGTAAGATATTGTAAGACGAATCCAGCTCGAATTTATTTTTCTTCCTCCGCAGGGAGAACAAATCGAGAAGAAACTTACGGACAATAACGAATTAGAGCTCCTTAATGATCCCGAACTATTTATTCAAAGAAACTTTTTGAGTATCTGATGAATGCGAAACAAATTCTATATTACATTAATTCAAAAGCAGCCTTCGATGGATATAATCATTCACAGAGATATGCTATTCAAGAAAAAAATATCATATCAAATTGAAAGCATTCAGTACCTTTATATTTTTAATGCGTATTAAAAATATATATAGATATTATCGAGAGAGGATAATAGATTATCATAACATATACTTCAATTACCATACTAATAATATCTCTTCGTTTTAAAGTTTATTCACGTGGGAAACATTCCCTCAACTTTAGGGATTATTGTATATTGCTCCGTTAATTGCATTTGGAAATCAGTATTTCAAGGATGTGAACAAAGTGGCATACTAATAATATTATAAGGATGATAAATAATTGAATTTGTAATCTAACTTCCAGTTTCAATTCATAAAAAAAATTGAATTAATTATTCAGCTTAATATAATCAAATCAAGTATTCAATCATAGTTGACATAAAATCGACTAGTGCTGTTCATTTTGCTCATGGTTGTACGAAAGCGACATGTATGCCATTAGCCAATATAGTCACTAAATATATTATAAAAAAATATTTAAAATAAATTAAATATTAATAATATATGATCATAAGCATTGCGAATTTGGATGTAATGTATGATATTCATGATAAATTTAACCCGTACCGGACGATTTAAAAATATTATGGCGATTGAAATAGGATGTTTATATATTTGTATACGTCTTCTTTTATTATTTACGAATTTGCCGGCATAAAATGTAATGAAAATTTGGAATGCAAATATTCCAAAAATACTGGCTCTATGAATTTGAGTTTTCAAAGATGGATTCCCGGGTGGATTTCATTTCAAATGAAACATTCTGAATATTTTATTAAAACGATCTTTTGCGAATGTATCTGAACAAAATGGAACTCTACTGATATTGTTTGTGGACCAATTTTAAAACGACATTTACTCACATTGAAAATTCTAAAAATAAATAAATTTCTATCAACTTGTGAGAAATTATCTTCTTTTAACGATATTTGATTCTTAAACTTTGATTTACAATTTATTTTGACAGTTGGATTTATTAAATTTAAGGCGATAAATCATTCCCCAAAGCCATATTAGAAGTTTTCTGGTAAAACGAGCTTAAATTCAACTGTGAATATTTACGCTGAAAGTATGTATTCTATAAAATATCAGCTTTATAGTTAAGGATATAAAGTTGTAGGTCAATGGGAGTAAGCCCGAAATGTTATTTCATTTTAATATTACAATTGTGTGGAAGTTGAAAGATGCCAAAAAGATCCAAGAGAGATTTGGCAATGATTGGCAAAGCATCCGGAAGCAGCTTTGGATAGGGTCTATTTGTATATTTACTTACTCTGAAACATGCAAATAAATCTCTTTAACTGGAGGAAAAAATTTCAACAAAAAATCTGCGAGCGGTGAAATGATTATTTACTTGACCACAATTCGTTTTTATGCTTTGATTTTAAAAGAATAATAAATTCAACATACTTTTGTTAGTGAAATACTCTGACGAAAAGGAGCGCTCGGGGTTAAGAAAATATTCTCGCTTTAAAACACGAGAGTGAAAAACAGCCCTTATCTGTCTTGTTTACGTATACATCTGCATGTAATGGATATGGGTTCGTAATAAGAAAATATATTTGAAAAAGCTTGATCACCGTCAGTGAGGGAATGCTCAAACAGCGAAATAGGATTGGTTGACACTCGTCAGACAAGTGTCAAATAGTGTCAAGTATACAGGACCCTTTGTTCTTCCATTTTGTTTGTGCAGAAAGTGAAAAGATACACACGGCCAGAGTGAAAGATAAATAAAAAAGGTGAATAAATAAACATTCCGGCTGAGACAGATGTGTGATGGAAAAATCTGAGCGCCACCCTTTCGCGCAGCTTTTTCATATCGTGCGTAGGGATGCCACCCTAGAATCGACTGTGATTTAAGGCTTTCTTTGGGAGTATTTATTTTGATAAATTGATTGAATCATAGAGCGACATATCGTTTACAACCCTTGCGAATAGACACCGTTAGTGGTAAACATGATTCTAGTCGATACACTATGATAGAATTGATTATGAACGTGTGCAACATAGCTAAAGATAATTAAATAACTTGGTTGATTAATTTTGTAATAATAAATTTTATTTTATTATATTATATTATTAAGCTGTGCTATTTGTTGCTTTTGTATCCGCAGGAACGCTTGGTGGAAAAATATTGATAAAATATTTATTTGTAGCACTTTTTGAAGTAGATCTATTTTTTATTAACTTAACTTAACTGCAAATAAATTAATATTATATTACATGTAGTCTTGCGGTTAAGTGGTTAGACTAGTAACTCAATCATATTGTAATTAAGGCAAATATATGCAAGCAAGCATATGTTCACCATAAAAACCATGTCAACATGTTTGGCAATGGTCCCATAAAAAGGGACTACTAAATACCACCTTAAATATATATTACATTAAAATATTTTATATTAACTAATACTGTAGGAAGCAAATTTTTATGAATTTCATTCCAAATTTTCATGATTTTATGTTGAACCTTAAACTACAAAATATCCTGAAAGTGATATACTGGAAAACACACCAGTTTTTTTAAAAATATAATATTAAATAACATGTACGATAATAATTTTCGTCTGATTCGTGGAGAATAAAATCCCTGATCAGTCCGTTATCAGATGTATGTTTATCATTAAGTTACGATAGTATCTTTTGTAAATATATAATCGTCTAAAAATTTACTTTTTCAGATCCAGGATAACAGGGCAAAACTGAATCAAAAGGATCAATTAGAAAAAAATAAAATTCACAATCACCCAAATTTATTTAAATGCTAGATTTTTTCAGAATACAGGATCTAATCGATTTAATTGATCCACCTGATTGGATCGTCGCATATTTTATACATTTAGCTCCATATGTAAAAAATAAAAAAATGATATTAATAAATAGAACACAATATTTGATTAAGATTCCTTTTTCAAACCTATTTGTAGAATACCCCTTTTATGATCTAATATTTTTTTCAACCCCAGTTAAATATTGTTATTTGTGAATAGCATAAAAAAGCTATATTTGAATACATCTATTAAATATGGAAATTGCTTCAGGTTATCTCAATGGCTTTAAAACTGTAAGTAAGAACTATTCAAATAAATATTTTGGTAGTATTCATGGCAAATTTCTTTGAAATGAAATTTTAATCAAACCAAAAATATTAAAACATAGATATTTGTAGGTTGTATAAAATAGTAGGTTTTGTGCAAAAATTTTGCTAAAAAGACTCGTTATGAATATTTTTTTATGGAATGTTTAGATAGGAAATATCATATTATTTATTAAAATATATAGGATATTTTCATATATTTTTTATCAACCAGTGCCAGCTAATATCCAGGACGGTTTTATCAACACCCAAATATGCATTAAAATATATGCACTAATAAGTAAATTTTGCAAATATATTTTGAGCAAAATTTCAGCGAGCTTAAAGCTCAAAGTCGATTCAAAGCTCTTACATATGTAGAATAAAAATGTTTGATTATGATATGGCGAATGTACGTGCTTTTGTCTACCTTTCGTTTTATGCTTGGAAGACATTTTTTCGCCAGTCAATAATGGCACACCCTAGCGTATTCATCACGCCATTTTTCCCGGGCTTAAAGCGCAGCAATATTTTTGATTACGGCATCAAGTATTCGTCGAGCGTTGCCGAATCCGGGTGGTTTCAGAGCGTGGTAAACGAGTTTGACTGGTGTACATTTTCAGGATTTCATGTTTATTTTACACGAATGAAATGAGGTTTCGGGCCAGCAAAAAGATTTACCGCAGTTTTCCACGTGGTGGGCCGTTTGAAGCGCGTTTGAAGCATTCTTGCTCGTAAGCTTTTAAATATATAGCTTTGTTTGGAGCTTTTGGCGTTGATGTATCACTTGGCCATTTTGCGTGCTACTTTACGCTTTGTTTCCGCCATGGTGATTGACAAGTCGAGCGTCCACTTCACGATTTTGACATTTTTGGATGCTCAGCGTGTGAAAGTTAATATTTATCGACGTGCTTGCTTTTAAAGTTGTTCGAGCAAAGGGCGTGATTAATAGAAAATCGATAGAGCCTTGCCAGGAGTCGGTTATTGTATTTTCATACAGAATTCGAAGGAAAAAATAAGCACTTGGCCAATCGTCAATTTGCAGAAAAAAATGCTTTGATACAATAAGCCCGAAGCTAAGGTTCCCCTGCATTTTGCTTGAGTGAGCATACCGTCTACTTTGTACGCCACTTCAAGCTTATCAAATTCCTTATTCCAAGCTAACAAATTATAGGCTAATCTCTAAAATAAGAAATTATGTCGTTTATCTTGTCAAATATAACCAAATTTAAATCTGAATCTGAAAAAATAGCACATTATAATTTTTTTAAAAAATAATGTGAGTTTTCTTATATGATGTAAATTGAACTTCTGAGCTTCGTCTCGTTCAGTCTAATTTGCTTTATCGCACTTATAAAACTTTCACTTCAAAAATGTCTAAAGATTATTCCAAAAACACATATAATTAAGTGAAACTTATTGATAACATCAATATGATTATATATATATATTTTAATTTATGTATAAAAGTTGTAAATAAACATATAAGAATGTAAGTGATAGACTGACTTCTTACAGTCCGGATATATGCACAAACTAATTAACCATAGTGTCATTATTTTTTCAAGTCTTATTAAATAATATGTATGGTATCAATATGTTATTCAAAAGCTTTCCCCCCCAGAGACTTTGTTTGGGGGATATTTTTAAAGTAATCATTCCCTATTGCTTTTAAGTTTTTGATTTTATATATGGTTAAAATTATTTAAATGGGTTTCTAAAGATAGAATCTATGAGTAATTAGCGATTTTTGTATTGTTTGATTGATATGTTACTTTTTAGATCAAAATAATCTTGATCAAGACAATCTGAATTTGGATCAAAATTTGTTGTAATTGTGAATTTTTCACAAAACTGGATTTGTATACGAACCATTAACAAAATCTTGATACATTATGTTTTTCGGGATTGGACCTTTAGATCGTATCGGAATTAATTTATATTAATTTTTAATTCTATCTATAAATAATATATATTTATTTCGTAGTTTCGCACTAAACAATACCTAATTAAAGTGGTTTTTTGTTATATATCTGTAGGAACGCTCGAGAAATATGTAATGTTTCAAATTTAATATAGAGATTTATGCTGAAATTCTTAGGCTTTTCGAATAAAAACAAGACAAATTCTATAATATTGTTTAATATTTATAAAAGCGTTGCTTTGTATTACATATGAAAGCCCTAAAATTTGATAGATTGACTCTCGAATATTTAAAATACTATTATCATTCCTCTCAATGGAAAGAGAAACTTGAGTAAGAACACACACGATGTTACTAAATATATAGTATGTGACGCAGTTACATAGCTCCCATATCTTATATAGCCAATAGGTCATTTTTTAAATCAGTTTTCTTCAAAAAATCCTTAAATCATACATTTTTAAAGATTATGTGAGATAAATCAAAAATAAAGAAGAACAGAAATAATGATGAAAATGGATTAAAGAGAGTCTTTGAAATAAATGTATTATCAGGGTTGGTTTTTATTTTTTTAGTCTCGATTATTGCATTCAAATTTGTGATTATTTCCTTTGATATAACTAAGAGTAGTTTATACTATTTGGCATTGGAAAACTATTTTTAATCTATAATTGGAGTTCATAAATTTACCACAAGCTTGCGGTTAACTGTTTCCACATGGTTGGTATTAATACGGACCGTATGCTCTGAAACAGGCAACCCTTTCAGACCCGTTTTTTGTTAGAGCGAATTTACTGAATTAATAATCATTCATTGGTAATGTTTTAGAAAGGTACTAACATGTATTATGATCATCATTTAATAATTCACGGAATCGATTGGAACTGAAAATTTTAAACTTGAATATTGCAAGAAATTAGGATTATCTATATTGAATCTTGTTGATGATACTTTGATTTTTTTCCTTTTGTGAATGTGTTCTTTTCTTTGTCGAGTCACACAAAATTGATCCTTTCAGTTTGAGAATGTAGGAAAGAGGCTTAAAAGAGATAAATGTGTACTTCTCATTCGATTCATTACGTCGGCTAAATAAGAGGACTCGGCGTCAAACCCTCTTGTTGTTAGTTGCTGCCTTCTATGAAACCTTATCAGAAAAATCTTTTCACGTGTCAACATAATTAATCGTTTTGGACTCCGGCGGACCGTTTAGTTCTTTGTCGTCGAAGGGACAAAAGCCGAATAAAAACTTTTTGATGTGGTCCGAAAATTTGAAACGTTAAATCTGAAAGGTGCAGAGTCAAAGGACTTCCTGTTTAAGTAGGTTTCCCTGTCACCCGGATGACAAAAAGAGAATTTCAAACGTGAATCCTGCCGAATGGACTCTTCCGGATTGAATTGATTCCTCGATTTATTTTTTGCTTCTCCTGTGATCTGTATTATGGTGACCTCTGCTTCTTCGTCCGTACATTATCCATTCGACGTATTCTCAAATATCTACCCCACTAACGATGTTTTTTGTGCAACCAACCCCAATAATCAAATGAAATTGAACGTTTTTTTATTAAGGCCGATGATATTTAGTGATCCCGATGAAAATACCGAAGAAGATAAATTTCGATTCGATCGTAAATTCTAAGAAAAAAAATAATTTAAATAAATTTCCAGCTTTAAATTGACGTTGAAATTCATCAGAATCACGAAACGCAATATGTATTAGTAGAATCGAAATAGAAACATGTTTTTAACTAGAGAATTGTCATCATTTATTGCCAAGAAACAATCAAATTAACTCATCTGATTATTTAAATGTATATTTAACCCCTTTATTTCATTGCTAGGGTAGAAATTCCAACCCTAAAATTGACGACATTTATTTTACGTATGAATATCGCCACTTTTAATCACTGCTCTAATTTTCCGTAATGACTTCATCTTACTTAATTAAAAGAAATCAAGCCAAACCATTGCAAAATTATTACAGATACTTATAGTGATGTGGCTCAAAGCATATCATATAAAACCTAAGATTAAAAAAAACATAATGAGTGTTTGAGTATCACAAAATTAGTTACATTTTACAAAAGTTGTTAAACAACATACAATTTTTTGGTAGAATACTTCCATTTTAATCCCCAAACTTCGATTTTTCCACGAGAAATCTTTTATTGGATGTTTATTTGAAACTTATGTATTTATCATAATCAATTGGAAAAGCATAACCAAATATTTCAAAGAAAAAATATACAATAGTAAAAAAACCTTTTTATTGCTTTAAATTCGAAAGGACAATATTAACAAAAATTAAAAAATATCAATTTCCAAGTATGTTTTAATATCCCCGATGCTATATTCTATGCTGTATATTTTTCACAATTATTTCATATAAATCCATTAACAGCCACGTAATATCTTATATATACATCATTCAAAGCCTTAGGGTGCACATTCAATAGAATATGCACCCTTAGGCAGGATTTCAAATTGCCCAGTAACTACTACGTTAGATCCAATTAATTCCATTGTGATCGTATCTAATATTTAATCAATACGTAGCATCTACTGAAACTGTCTGAAAATTACATTAATTAAATAAATCACTCAATATATTATATTCTAAATTAAATTTCTATTAATATTTGTTGTATTTATGTTAAATATTGCATCTTTGGACAATTATACTTTCTCAGCGTGTGCTAACGACGTCAAGTTCGTGGTTAGGATGTCGTCTGCTTTGATGTCTTTGAACGGTCCATTATCAGTTTTGTCTGGGCTAAAGCAAATATGAATTTCAAAAGACGTATCCTCTTGTGGTGTAAATAGCTTCAGGTTAAAATCTACACATAACGGGATTTAGCACTCAATCTTCCTACAATATTTAATAAAATATTATGGAGCAAAATCAATTTCCTATCCTTAATAAATTTCACGAAATAAACAAGTTTATCCCGAGGCAATAAACTTTGCATTATTTTATATTAACAAATCCTTTTTTATTGTATCACAGAGTAGTTTAATCTACGTACAAGAATTCACCATTGTTTTGAAACTCATAAATTTCTTCCATATGGAAAATTTTATTGACCCCATTCTTATGGTACGAAACTATGAGGAGTATCCTAAAATAATCTCGCTCGTATACAAATTACAATATATCTGTATAACAATTTGATGAAACTTGTACAAGTATTTTTTTAATATTCGAATATAATTTGCGTAATTCCGATTTGATATTGATATTCAGAAAACTTTTAGTGGGTCTGCGCAAATTTATAGAAATAAATTGGCTATTAACTAGCACTTACGAACGTCTTTTGATACGTTCTACTAAATCATTTACAATGTAAATTAAAACTTTTCCTGTATATAATATATTCTTTTTGATAAGGTTCAAATCAATAATCGAATACACATTTCCATGGAAAACTTTTCTATAGATTTTTTTCCATATTATAATTCCCTAATAACTTTTTAATAGTAATTGTTTACAAGTAAATATATAGGTAGAAATTTATTTATAGATGAGTTACTAATTCATTCATATTTTAAGCTATATTTTCATTATTGTTACAAATCAATCATTTCTGGGCGATCGTTTCGATCAATCGGAAATATTTATAGCTTCAACCGTACAAATTGAACTGTACCTATCATGTTGCTATCTAAATAATAATACGTTTTATGATAGAATGTGTCTATTGTATTAAGCTTAAGTTTCATGTTTCAAAATGCTACATTCTTTTGTATTTGCTTGGCAACCATTGATAGTAAACGTTCTCAGTGATCGACCAAATGAAGTAACCACTCCAGAAATGGTGAAGAAAATCCACAAAGTGGTATTGGATGACCATCGACTCATTTAAAAAAAATGCTGTATATTGTATAATGACTAAAAATTTGGACAAGAAAAAGCTGTACGCAAGATGAGTGCCGCGTTTGCTCACAATGGAACAAAAACAGCGTCGTGATGGTATTTCAATCGAATTTTTGGCGTTTCACAGCAATAAGGCTGAGTTTTTTTTATCAATTCAGGATAAAACATGGATCCATCACTTCGCATCTGAGACAAAGGAACATGGGGACCCTCTACTGACCCGAACTGTTTGTTGGTTGCGCTACTAGGGACCATACCAAGCCGCTCAACAAAAATGCATAGCAAGGTGCAAAACTTAAATTTCATATTCATGTCCGCAAATTAGCTAGTAAAAGCACATGTTTTTTCGCTGAAGTAGACCCCTTGCAAGTTGTCATAGACCCCTGGGGGTCGATATAGACCACTTTGGGAATCACAGGTATAGATAATAGAAAGCCGCGGGTATGAATTTATCCCCGAAAACACCACAAAAAGTCCTGAAAGAAAGGCTACAAGGTCTGTGTCCAACCGGTCCGCTTTTCGGACCGTTGAAATGACAAATGAGCGCCCTGCAAAAGCTCATGAGCGAACATATCCACATAACAATTATGAACTCTCATTACAAAACGACGTTGTCCGAAGAAGATTGATCGGGTGGCTTGTTTAAATTTTACAATCGATCGAAAATATTGTTGTCTTTATTTTATTGCACCGGCTCAATTGGCCCAATATTTAAGCGATAACGAAGAAAAGAGGAATTAGTCAGCTTGATTCATGTAAAGTAGAATGGTCAAGTAAAATAAAAATCTTGTGCGACTCTAGATTGGGTTGGCCATTTTTTTTGTTGGCTTCTTTGCCACCCCCTTGTTAGAGCCCTGATAATCTGATATATCTGTTAAATGCATCTTCATTAGGAACATTGATTGATACGATCGTTCTAACAAATGTATGCAGTTAGATCCATTTATATATGATATTAAAGAAATTATCTTTCAATGATAAAAATATTCACAAAACTATTGGGATAAAAATATGCTGTGACCATACGGTTACAAGCGATTGATCCTTATTTTCAGAGCTTCATAACCTTTCTTCATTTATATTTTATCAAACAATATTAAGAAAATAACATATTGTAAAACCGACAAATATAAATACTTTTAGTTATTTTATTATACTTTTTTATTAAATATTTTTTTTAAAAAAGTAGTAAAAAAATGGCACGAGATGAAAATTGTATTGCCTGCTGTTTTTTAGCTTGAACGTTTTTGTTGAACAAATATGCCTTAAGCCAACAATTTTTATGAATTATTTCAAGCTATTTTTAAATATTGAGCTGTGATGTCGATGTTATACTCGTACTTTAATTGAATTTAATGCTCATGAATATACGAGTATAAATTTAGATTCGGTCCTTGATGTATTATTTTCTACGACTCTTTCCTTTTCAAGCAATGAAATAAATGATTTTATATAAGTTAAAATAAATAAATGGATCGTATATAATAAAAACGATTTGTTTACGCATATATTTTTGAAAGGGTGAAATGTTGGATGAAAAATGATTTCCCGTTCAATGAACGCCTTCGTTCAATTTATCCAATTTATTTCAAATGTTACGCATTTCCCGAATAAAAATAAAAAATACCGATAAATTGCAAATAGGAAAAAAAAAGCTCCAGGGCAAGTAGTTATGGCTTCGCTTTGATATATACCGTAAGACATAGCAAAGGTGAGGTGACGGTGTTGAAAATCAATCGACATATCGGGAGAGAGCCTCCCCCTCCTCGGAGAGATACACGTAGCCCGCTAAAATTAAGAGGATTTCGGGATTCTGAAGATTTATAGAACCCTCACCGCCGTGGTGGTTTTTGTTATATTGCTTTTTATATAAAATATGACCGATGAAACAAACATGACCCGCAGGAGCGCTCCGTAAGCCGCAAAAATGACAAACATAAATTTCGAGCAAAATCGATGTGTAAGAAAGATTGCGCCGTGTGAATAAACAAAAACGACACGTTTCTGATGGCAAAAATATTTCCAGTTAATTCTTAATTAATGTTAATTAACGTTACCTGAGCATTTCGCAACTCAAACGCAAAGGGCTTATATCCATGAATATTATTTTGCAAGTAAACTAATTGGCCTTTTAATTAACTTTGGTGATGGCCTCGTCCCTCGCCGTGGGTTAAGTGCCCGTTTTTGGATTAAAACATTTGGCAGATGGTTGACAACGTTATTCGACCAAGCATCCATTCAAAGCGAAGGTTAATTAAGCTCCCCGTTTCGAGGACCACAATACAGTTTTCGACTTAATCATTTTTTTTTTCGAATGGCAAATACTGCGACAACTATGTGATTTTATTCGGCTAGAGCGAATTTCTTAATCGCGAAACTTAAAGAGATAATGTACGAAAGTTGGCCTCGAGAAAAGTTGAGAGACTTGCGAATCTTCTGCGGGAGAAGAGCGAAAGAAATCTTGAAATAGTTTGGCAGACGGATTTTATGACGACGTGCGGTTTATATAAATGACCTTTTCTACCGATGCTTAAGTTAAGATTTTTTCTGAAGATGTCTGATAATATACAGAGTGCGCGTGTAGAATTGGCGCAAGCTTAACCAAGAAAATATAAGATTTTTATTGATCCATATTTTTGTCTCCAAGTTTTCAGTTGTCGGTGTGATGCAGTATTCAATCAACAGATAGTTTGATTTTAAGGAGTGAAGAAGGAAGTGGATAATCTATCTGCACCAAAAAGATTAACAACATCTTACACTAGTCGATGTTAATGTTTAGGACAATTCGTTAAATTAGGAAGCAGTTGGAGGATTTAGACTTGAATATGGAGACCGTGGCTGCCAGAAAGATATAATATTGATCTAAATAAAGGGTGGAGAGCAATAATTTAATTCAAATGCATAATAACTAATTGATGACGACGTTGAAAATATGATTTTAGTAGATCTTTTAACGAGCAAGAAACTTTTGCACAGAATCAAGCATCCTCTGAAATTAAACATGTTACGTCTTTTTCTGAAGAAAATAACATATGCAAGGATCATACACATAAAATCATATTAGATCTTAGAGGGTGCAAGGAAGTTATTTGGAGGCTGTATTGAGAAAATACAAAAATGAAAAGGCTGAATACGAAGCTTAGTATCACTACTTATAGCTTTTTGTGAAGCACTTAATTGTATTCTTATATTAAATCTATACGATCATCAAATATAAGATTTAATTTATCGTATGAATGTAATTATTAAGATTGTGAAAAATAGTCTTGGGAATGATTTGATAACTTTCCACATACCATATAATCCAATTTCCCTATTATTCTCAACATATAAAAATTAAAATTATCTAAAATGGTTCGAGTTTTTTAAGATAAAATTTAAAAACCACAAAGCTGCTCTTTCATCAACAAATAGTTTATGTTAATTGTTGTTAAATAAACGTCGTCTACTTGCGATACAAGGTGGCTGGGGCTTCGGTTGACGTTGCTAAAGTTGTAGCGCTGGAACTTGATTGAAGTACCGCAACTTTCTAAGTGTTGGAATATTAATTACATATAATATTTATTATAAGCAGCTACAACAAAGTATCAGTCTTGTAGGTATAAGATATTTATAGGTCACTAAACTTGTTATAAATGTCAGTAACAACATCATCGCGGTAGACTGTTGTTTTGTTTGCTTACAATATCAAAACAACAAAATGAGAAATAATCAGCTATGTAGAAATAATACCACAAATAATGTCGCTGCCTCCCATACTAATAGAATAGACCATCGTATACAGAAGAACCTCGATTAATCGGATTTTCAATTATCCGAATTGTTCAAGATAAAACAATAAATATGTAATTTGCTGATTTGCACCTGGAGAATTATGTTCACTTTTGCTCACATACGTGATGCGTTGTATATTAGGAATTTTACTAATTGTTTAATAGCAAAAGAATATGAAAACACCAGGAAATACAGAAGTTTAAGAGCATATTTTATGTAGTTCATACAAAGACGATCAACTGGACAGTCAATATCTGGTCCATTACTGTGTAATAAAGCAATATTTTTTATACAAAATTAAATGGAGATTTTACCTTCAAAGCAAGTTTGGGATGGATTGAAAAATTCAAAGGACGATATGCTATCAGGGAACTTGAACAGAGGTGAAGATCGTATAGTTTTCGATAAAAACGTCGTCTACCTGGGCGTAATCATCTCTGAGGCATGCAGATTCAGAGAAAACATTTAAATTGCAACCGGCAAAGCGGCCGAGGCTTTTGGCAAAATGTCCAGACTGGTGGGCGCTGATTGGGGTATTAGGGATAGATACCTCAGGATTGCCTATGACGCCATCTACGAGAGTATTGCCATATACTTTGAACACCGTGGACGAGAAAAGACATCGAGACGAAGCTTAAACATTGCACAACGGCAGCCACTACTAAGAATTACTGGAGCGTACAGAACAACTGCTACAGACGGCCTCCTTGTCCTTGCAGGGATCATTTCACTAGACCTAAAAGTGCAAATAAAGACAGCGAAGCACCTTAAAATAGCACGTAGAAAAATTAAAGTTAGTAATTCCAATCTATCAGCTGTGGAAGCAGATGGAATTCTTACGGATCCTATTGCCACTAAAATGTGGGCTAGAAACGCGGCAATTGACGATTGGGAACGCAGTTTGTCTGAAATGCCTCACGGTGGCTACATGCGGAATTTCTTTGGCTCAGAATCATATCGCCTCAAGTTAAAATGGGTTGATCCCGATCCCTGGGCTTTCCAGTTTCTGAGGGGGAACGGCCTTTTTGCGGCATACCTGGCAAAAATGAAACTAAAAGATAGTTCGGACTGTGTATGCGGGGGTCTTTTCATGGACGTGGATCACATTCTGTGGTCGTGTTTGGGCATGTCGGCCGAGAGAGAAGCACTCCTGTGCTGTAGCAGAGGTCCTTTTTCTGGACCTCTTGGCCACAGGGACTTGGTAGCTAACCCCGGTGCCTTTTCATCGTTCAAGGCCTTCTGCCATAGTTTCAAAGTCAAATGCGTCTTGGACGGATATTATTTTTAGTATCCGTGCTCTACCATAACATGTCACTACGGGTTGACCATATACTTGTATTTATTTATTTATTTACACATAGAAGTTATTTATGGAGAAGGAAGGATTCGACGATTTTGACTACAAACTTGACTGGTTTCGGAATTTTGAATGACGAGGAAATAATTTAAGAAATATCTGCCTCAGAAGAACAAAGTCGAAGGAACGACGATATTGTTCCTATATATTCTGGAGCTTTTCAGTGTTTAAATGTCACCATGAAATTTCTTGAGAACCAAGGAGAATGTAATTCAGGACAACATATATTTTATTCGAGTATTCGCGATTTGGCAGCGTTTAAAAGAAGAGCTATTTTAAAGCTAAAATCGTTTTTTTTTTAATAAAAAGTAATTTATTTAATGCATATGTGTAAGTAAATCTAGACAAATTATTTTTTTCATACTTTCCTTGTCTTTCTTACTACTTAACTACTTTCATCAAACTGGAATCTAATCGAAAAATAATCAATCACTTTGATAATATTGACGTATAGATACGTCACAATGAAACTTGATTTTTTATTCAAAATACAATTAAATAATTAGTATTTGAATTAACGATATTTTAATTTAATGGATTTAATTTGATTTATTGTAATATATGAATTGTTTTAATATATAAATGTGTATATTCATATTGGGTATGATATTGACAGATCAATTTGGTATTAACATCAAAACTTCCAGGATCTGAACTATAAATTGCATTTAAATTACACCCTTCAACAATACTCGAAAACTATTCAAAGTGATTAAAGGACGAAATTTCGATGAAAGGACCCAGATTATCCGACTCGATAAAGTTTCTGAATACGATGCAAATAATTCATCCACGTCTTCGACGCAGCATTCCGAATATTGTCAAATCATCAAATGATAAATTTATCCTTATCGAGCAAAAGGATAAGATGCTCGTTTTATGTTAATCCTGCAGAGTGGATGAGACTTGTTTGGGTAGAAAAAAAGACAAAGGATTTTCGAACGGTATTTATATCATCTGTGATACGTTCGGAGAGGAAATAAGCGCATGAAATTTATGTGGATATCTATGAATTCCTAATTTTCTCTTTAACCTATTGACGATGAAATAAAATTTGTTTGCGTTGTATTTTTCCGTAAAGATTTTTCGCTCGTACGATATGGAAGACGTAGGGGATACTCTATCCAAGGGTAGGCTTTATTTGAATGCTTTCGAGAAGAGCAATATATCCTCCGTTCTTAATGCAAATTGCTATATCGATTTCTCGTCCCAAATTCAGCATTTTACTTCTGATATGAATAGAACGATCTATTTATACAAATGTAGTCTCGTTTATTCCCTCGAATATGTGGACTTTGTGTACGTCTCTTTATGCCTATTTATCCCTCGCAAGACGTTTTAAGTTGAAAATGTAAATGATGGCTGCGTTCCCCTTTTTTTAATGCGATTTTGACAAATTGTCCATAAGTTATTTTGTTAGACAAAGATCTCTCCAAATTTGTATATCAATTCTGTTTGTTTCCATGTGATGGCCTATTCAGAATTCACAATGGGCCATGAAATTTATAACGTCGATTGATTATTTTATTCAACAAGGTTAACTGAAGAGCCTCGTCATAGAACCTCTGATAAATTTTCGTCGAAAAAAAGAAACTTTTTCATTTACCCTTTGTTCTTTTGCCTTGAAAATATAACGACATCTTCGCTACTCGTGAAGGGGGCAATAAAAGAATGATAAATTATCGGCGTTGAATATGATCCAGAATTTTCATGCTTCAAAGTTTCAATGTCAAAATGTCAGGAAGCTGTCACGGGGTCCGATAAACCTATTCAGCGAGGGGTTGGATTTGTCCAGGGCGCAGCAGCTGAAATGGGTTGCTGAAAGAATGAATTCCACTGAAAGGCTTATTTTGGATAGAGTGCCGTGACGAGAATAATCCTCAAACGGAAGTAGCAAGCTACGTGATCCTTTCGCTTGCTCTTCGCCAATGGATTGAAAAACTTATTTTATTTGACAATTGAATACAATGACCCTCTATGTTAATATCAGAGAGCACCGTCTTCAGTTGTCACCAACTTAAAAAATAGAAGAAAATGCATATGTATCAAAAACATGCAGAAGACGCAGAAGACTTTGCATTTGATCTGTAAACATCAATTTCTTTCCAATTATATATCATCAGTTAAGCACCATTTTGTTTCTACAAGGGCAGGTCTAACACTTCAGGGCAGTGCGGTGAATCTTTTTACAAACGGAATGTGAATCCAAATCTTAATAATGAATGATTTTTCTCATACATTTCTTAGATTTTTAACTAGCTCTTACTCCCACGAAAAGACGACCGAAGACAACCTTATCTTATTTTGATGAAGTGTAAATACAATTAATTTATAAATCGAATTTATATGCTTGTATAACTATACCACATCCAAAGATTTCAACCATAAACAAAGAATATATACTTTTAACATACAAGGTCCCATGTCAATGTCAGGTTCTTATGATAGTATCATATTTTTCATAGTTTTATATAAGAAAGCCATCCATCATGTTGTTTTGATAAAAAATTTCATAACAATGCAAACTTGAGACTGTATTACCGACTTTCGGCAAACCGTTCCATCGCTAAATATAGCTAAACTATTTGGCGAATGTCTACCCCAAATTTAAATAAATCTACACTTTTAATAGTTTACGTGGCCAAATAAATATTTTATAATATTTAATTAAAGCGTATTCTCATTTACCTAAATCATGTAGCCAAAAATACATCCAAACTAATTGATAAAAGCATATTTGTCGACATTAGTTGATCAAAGTTTCATCAAACAATTGGGGATATTTTAATTTAAATTGGTTGTCCATAATAAAAAAAACACGAGTACCATTAATTACTAAATAGGTAAATTAAATGTACAAAGAATTTTGATTTTTATGAACTATAGTAATGAATTACAATCTACAAACAATAAGAAACGAGTAATTTTCAATTTTCTTAAGCGAAAAATTTAATCATTTACTTAGGGTCAGGTATCTGTTTCTACCCTTAAATTATCATTAACAATGAAAACATTCTTTGTGTATGCTAAAATATCAGATAACTTGTCAGGTAATTGTTGAAATAATCTTTTAGTCGATTTAAAATAAAATAATGCTTCGACAAGGCTTTATTCCGCAAAATAAAAGGATTCAATAAAGAACTTACACCCCATCCACTTTGTTCATGGGATATCCCATCTTCGAATTACCATTTGCTTAGTTCCTTACAAAACTCATTATTAAATAAAAATTATAATACAGTAGAACCTTGATTATCTGGAATTCGTTTGTCCGGACTTTCGATTATGTGGATTGTTCAAATAAAACCAAAAATATATAATTTGTTGATTTGCACGTGGAAAATTGTGTCCATTTTTGCTCACGTACGTGATGGATTGCATATTACGAAGCTTACTAATTGTTTAATATCAGAAGATGGAAGCTCAAAACAAAAAGTTATGAAAACATCAGGAAATACAGAAGTTGAAGAGCGTATTTTTATGCAGTTCATTCAAAGACGATCAATTGGACAGTCAATATCTGGTCTATTACTGTGTGAAAAGGCAATATTTTTCAATGTAAAATTAATTTCTTTCACCTAATGACACTTCAGTAATACAACCGATGGATCAGTGTGTAATAGAAACATTCAAACGTTTACATAATAGAAATCAGATGTTTCGAAGATTATTACTAGCAGACGAAAATAATGAATAAACTGTTATCAGCTTCCACAAGAAAATAAATTTAAAAGATTGTTGCTACATCGAAGCAGATGGTTGGAACTCTTTAGATGTTTCAACTTTGATCAACAATCATGTAACAAAATTTTGAAAAGACCATTAATAAGTTCCAGTAATGCAGTAGAACCAGATATAGGAGATATTGTGGAAGCAATAGCACAAACTTCTATATGACGTAGAAGATATAATTGAGTGGTTAAATAGCGATGCAAACGATCCTGGATTCCAAAAGAAAATATTTACGAGGGAGGAGATATTTGTCCTACACATTCTGAAGCTTTTCAGCGTTTAGATGTGGCCATGAAATGACTGAGAGAACTAAGAAGAGTGTAATGCCAAAATCGATCATTGATTCTTTTAATAAAAAATAATTTATCATATGTGTATGTGCATGTAAATTCAGACAAATATTTTTTTCATACTTACGCTGTCTTTCCCTATTAATTATGATTAAAAAATATTAATAAGTGTTCCAACAACATATTTAAGATAAGATAAAATACTTCCATTTACTTATGACCGATAATAGAAATAAATCGATGTCCTAAATAGAGGTAAAATGGTACATATGGGTATGTTGAAATATTTATGTTGGAAGTAAATGCTAAATATTTTTAAACAAAAAAAATAGTTACTTATATAAAGGAGATAGCTCATGCTCCAATCTCAATTCAAAGAAGAGCTTTCGATTGTTAGACTAAAGCTCAACTTGAACCCTTTCAACTCTTTATTGACATTTACTGTAACCAGCACGACAATTCCTTTTCTTTCGGGACAATTACATTGCGCAGCATGGAACTTTATACAGCACGTTTATTTGAAGACAAATCTATAAACTACGGCTATATGATCCAGATATGCTTCAAATGAAATACCGAGATATTTCAATACAGGGCGCTTTGCAAACCGGACAGGAAAAATGTTTTTATTTTATATGCAAAATATATGGAACAGCCAATAAGGAGAATATAAAATATGTTCACGCTACTATGTGGTTATATCCCGGGTATCCTTGCATGTGATCGAAAATATGGTCAATTTACAATATTTCAATTTTCTTACGTTTCCTCCTGAGACAAAGAAAATTTTGCATTTAAGGATAAACGAAGATATGAATAAAAGCCTGACTCCATCACCATTCGTTCCTTTTTCTTTTTTTATCCTCATCTTTACGATGCCGTCTTATAGACTCATGCAAAATACTTTGATAAAAGAAAATTATTACCTCTGATTTGAAGATATTTTTTTAAGATTCTTAACGTGTTTAATACGTAAGCAAAGTTATGGAAACAGCGGAAGTGTTCCATCCCGTTCGTTATGAATTTATGCAACTTTTTTTTCATTTTGTACATACTCTGCGCCACTAATCTTCGTTTATATCCTGTTTATCCATGGTTTTAGCCCAGTTTAAGTCCACATAAAGCTTTCAATGAAATTGAACATAAAATTCGCTGTTTGCTGAATGTTTGCCGCGTGTTTCCGGGTGAATTTTTCGATTCGGGCAGGACGAAATGTAAATTGGGAAAAGTTTTCAGTAGAAACGCACCCCTAGGTATTTTTATATCCTATATTTTGCTACCCGGAACTTTTTGCATACTTTAATATAGATTGTGAATAATTTTTCAAGAAAATATGACGAATATAATGATCGAAAAAGAGCAAATCTAGCAATAATGATTTAATACTAAATATATGGTTTTATTATAATAATGTAGGAATTTTGGTTTTATTATTATCAAATATAATTAATTTTTAAAGAAAAAATTATTGCCTAAAGCTTTTTAAGCAAAAAATGCTACATGATCATGTGGTAACATCCATTTTTATTTGAGACAAATAAGCGATTGTCCACAGTTTCTTATCGTATCTAAATTATTCTAAAATCATCAGTTTCTTAGTCTCAATCATCAGTTTCTAAAATAATTTCAAGAGATTTTAGTACGGAAAATAATATACAGATAAAAATAATAAACAGAAATACTCTATTTTTTATAATCTTACGTTATTTCACAGTATACCATTAATAGCAAGCTAATTTAAATTTTGTATTATAATAATTTATAATATCATGTTATGTTTAAAGTTATGACTAAAAACCTAGATATTGATTGAATACGACCTTTCAATGAGTAAAAATGAATACAAAAAAATCTTGGGGTGGAAATAAATCGTCTTAAAATACTTTATTATAGATTCATAAATATATTAATTGTGACCATATGATCACACTAGTTTCGGGTGGTTTACCTGTAAAAATCTACATCTTTATAAATTTAGCACCCTGTTGTTTTACAAATATTTTATAGTTATAATAGATTGTTACATGATGCAGCATCCAAAGTGGCAAATCAATTTTATAATAGGTCTAAAATGACAAAAAGTCTCCATTGAAGTTTTTTCAGTAAATTATAAGGAATAAATATTCGCGCAAGGATTTCATGGTTTTCCTGAAAGGTCAGGAAGCGTCGTTGGTACAATGACCGATTCCATTAATCATCATTTCAACAAAAGAGCCCTATACCTATGTAGCAACGGCACCAAGATTATTTTGAGTTATTAACAATGTTCAAATGCCCTTTATTCAGAACAGCCATTTTTCATACGATAATGAGTTCATCGAATTAAATTTTGATTCATCTCAGCACAAAACGTTTGACAAATATTTAAATGCGAAATTATTACTTATTTAATGTTCAAAAAATGTTAAGATGATCCACAAAACAAAGCTGCTTAAATATAATATATATATATATATATATACATATTAGTGTACCACAAAGTTTTGGGTCAGATATTTATGTTTGTTACATCTCCGGCCTTTGAAACGCGAAAGCTCCAACTTGGAAGGTCCCGCCCCTCTTCCTGAAAAGTAAAAATTGTATTTTATTTGTTCCGGAGGACACAGGGTAGTTTTCCGGCTAACTCTTGAAAACAAATGCAATTTATCCGGGAGGAAAACGTTCCACGTGACGGGAATGTCTTGTACTTCCCGAACATGTCCGAGAAAGTAACGCTTTCCAACATATGGTGTTGCAAGAACCGCGATATTAAATTTTTGAATTCGATCTTCAAGCGAGCAACTCTCAATTTTCAAACAAACTGTGACAATAGTTCCAGACAGTTATTGGAAAATTTTCAAACACCCATGCAAACGAAGGAACGCCACGAAAGCGACGCTCTCATCCGGGAATAATCAGCAATGCCTGAAATTATTTCAGGGGATGCTAATATCCTCGAAAATAAAAATAGCCCGTAAAACGCGATGAAATATGTGTTTTTGTTCTGTTTTCTCCTTAGAAGTTTATGTGGCACGCAATTCTCTCATAAATGTGCGATCACTGGAACTCTCACCTGGGCTTAAGACTTTGGTACCTCCAGTACCCTGTAAGTTTACTCATTCAGGTAAGCCTACTGTTATGAACTTTATGATGTAAAGCCCAAGTAAATAATAAATCTACTACGTACGTGACAATGACTCTCAATCTTTATAACGAAAAATATTTGCCAATAATTAACAAAGTTTCAAATTCAGGTGTATTTGAAATATTTGAAAATTAAAATGTAATCAAACCATGATATACGTTCATCGATCATAATTTTTAATATCAATTATTAGATCGTCAAAATAATATTATGTGATAAATAAAATTTGTCGCTAAAAGCTTATCCTATCTCCCCATATTTGGACATACATAACACTATAAGAGAACCACAGCCACCGACACAATACATCCCACCATTTTCATCTGACCTGAGTCTCCATTTAGTATTTACTACCTAATCATCTCAGTCGTAGACGTGGCTTTCTGATGGGTTTGCTAATACTTGGACCCAAATCTAATATGGCAGTAATACACACAATGTGTGTTAATACAATTGACTCTTTGCTGTAGATGTCCACCACTTCCCGATTGCACCTTATTTCTTCAGTACCAATGGTTTTATCTTGGAGAGATTCGATTTTTATCTTTCGAATTTCTTAAGGCATGATCAAAATGATCCAAAAAATCATGATTCATGGCTAAAAGCTGGTCAAATATGATTACTCAAAACCAGGCGAGCTGTAATAAATTTGTTTAATGGACACTAAATCGTGCAAATCAATCCAGTTTCTTATGTATTGCAGTTCAATTCAAAATCTTTAATTTATTTTGCATTAATTGTATTTATATGTATATAATATAATTAGTCTTGCCTGTAGGTAGTCCTAAGATTAATTGGTCGAACTTTTAACTCAATGATCTTGGGTTCAAATCTATAGGACTTGGATACTCTACTTCTTTCCAAGGTACCTGTTGATGCTTTTATTGGCGACTTATTTGCTATCTTCTGCACTCTGTATGTAGGTTTTTTATCTATGTGTTGTGTAGTATACAATAAAATAGGCAAGCTACTGATCTAGTAGTTAATTTATGCTCTTTCCATCTAACTACCATTTAAAGTTTCATTTTTTGTGACGTTTATGCCAATTTGCCGCACCGCGTAATCTTAAACATTTCTAACATGTGTTTTTATAATACATACCACATGAAGGATAAAGAACAAAGAAGAAGCTAGTCAAAGATATCGATGGTGAAAATTTTCTTTGAGACATTATAAAAGAAAATTAATATAAAACTGACATTATTGAAGAATAATAACTACTAGTTAAATTATTATATATGAAGGTTAATTGTTAAAATATTTGGCTTTAAACGCCTGTTCTTCGACACGTTATCATGCCAAGAACTGTTGAATTTGAAGCTGTAGCCTTAATAATGGATGAACTTCTATAGTACCGAGTTCATCAATTCATTGTGAAGAGTCTCACATTGTTAAAGGATCTTTCAACAAAACAATTAGCTTAATAGTTTAAGCATATTGGTATTGCAATTAGGAGCATTACAGAGAATTACCCTAATAAGAATAGAAGCATCAAACTTACTGAAAAGATACAATGTTCTATAAATTGTTATCAAAAAGGCAATTGTAACCAAATGATTGAAGGATACAAAGATCGACAATATTTGATATTGTGTCGTTTTATATTATAAAGATTATATTTAAATAATTTGAATTTATCGTAAATTCATAGTAAAATTGTTATATCAATGATCAAAATTGTTTAATTTTCAAAGAAGAAGATGAGATAATCTAAAGATCCATAGAAGTATGATATCCATTGAATAACGTGAATGAGATAGAAATTCTAAAAAACGTTCTATTATTTTCTTGTGTAAATTTTGCAGAATGAGACATAATGTTATCCTGTTGAAAAACTCTCTTTTTATTGAAGACTAAATAGTTTTCCATGCATACAATATCTGTCATTGTTTGATCAAGTCCAAATTGTTCAAAACGAATAACTTTGTTGATATTTCATTCACAAATAAGGATTTTTTTAATTGCCAATTTGAATTTAAGGGTTGGAATGACCTAAAAACATATTTTTCAATTGATTTCAATCAAGATTGCTGTACAGTCCGATTAACGACAATTCTCGTTAATCTGAGATTTCTTTTTCATTTGATTTACGTATTAAATAATGATAATCCTGAATTGTTAATTGTATTAATTCATTGCCCGAATGACCTTAAAAATTTAGGGGTTCAACTTATCTTAGAAATATTCCTAAATACATCTTATTTTATCATTTTGTATTAAAATATCATTATTGATAGTATGGCTTTTATAATTAATTTAGTGTTGAAACTCAACCCAAGTATATCATAAGGTTTATATCAAGGAGATTAGATCTGAAAGCTTTCAATATAACTTTGAACGAAGTTAAATTAGCTTTTTTTGAGTTTGTTTTTACTGAACAATGTTAATATATTTTTAATAATACCTAGTATAATTGGATTAACTACTTAGCTCAAAAACCAATCTATTAATTTAAATTGGAGTGTAAAATGTCAAATCCAGAGAGCACGTTATTGAAGGACTTCCATTTGGCTGTTCGATCATGTATAAATTTTAATTATATTTTAGTTTGACATTCAAATTCTGATGATAATCTATAGTGATAATTGTTAATTTAACCATCTGAAAAGATAATCGAAACATATGGCTGTAACACAACGCTTGTATGTGGCTCCTTGGTCATTTTTATAATGTCAATTTGTTGCTAATTCGAAACGCTTGCGAGGCTCACTCTGGGAAAAGTTTTCGAAATATACTCGCTGAAAAAATTGAAAAACATAAATATTTGGAACGAAAAAGAACAACTTTGTCGGAACCAAGATTGAAATTTTGAAGCTGAGATGTAAGTAGCAGAAAAAATTGCTTACAAACAGGCACATAATTTACAGAATATATTACAAGAATTTTATTTTTCCCTGAAGTGTAATTTAGTTGTTTTTATATTATTTTGGGAATGAAAAAATAATTTTGTCTCATTTAAGATTCAGATTTATATATTACTTTTTTATATGTGAAACGTGGGAAGAATAAGTCTTGTTGGGGCTCTTTAAATTAAAAGAATGAAGTCATTCAGTTGCCACTTACATGCGAAAAAAAATCGTACGAAATATTAAATTAAATATGTTGATAAAATGCAATTTTTTAGCGATATTAATCTGAAATATACTTCAGTTTTTTTTCATACATGGTTCACTTCAAGTCTAATTTCCGGAGCTGATGAAGACATTAACTAATGCTGACCCATGTTAAATTTCGGAAGAGGCTACAGGAAACTTGTCATGCATATAACTATGCTCACATCACTTTGGGATATTAAGGATAACTTCAGAATTAAGTGCTACGATCTAAAACAGTGTAACAATTAATTCATTTAGGAAACGTTTATGGAAACATTAAATGAAAATCCAATGGGTTACTTCTTAGACGCCTATTATAAAATATTTGGGTTCAAATCTGGATTCATCTCCAAATAAATCTTTATCCATTTTTTAAATGCAGTGGTAGAATATTTTAAAACAAACCCCTTTATCACTTATTGATTTAATCTACATCTGATGGATTTGGATATGGTTCTTTAAGAAGAAGTAATAGAATTTCATACTAAGCCATGTTAGATTGGAAAATTTATCTCGTGACCTTATTTCAGGAGCACGTTTGAGGAGTCCTTTTCAATTAACCGAGTTGGCAACTCGGATACAATATTTTCTTTTCGTGATGGTTTCCTCGAAAAATTGAAAATTTATTATAGTGTTGTTCGAGAAGTACACATTGTGTAATCTTTTCATCTGAAACTATCGCAGAAGCTAAAATTCAATTTCGATGAAAAATGACTTCTTTCTGATATGCATTAGATCGAGATAGGGCGTTAAAACTCCAGCGGAATGCCAAGTCCGACTTTTCGAATAACATCAATAAATCTTCTCCCCCAAATTCGACAAGAAGTGCGTCAATATACTCGCAAAAATCAATTATGAAGCTTAAGCGAAGGAAAGACGTATTTTTTACAACTTAAATACTGATATTTTTAAGGGGTTGATAAAATTGTATTAAGTGCCATTTATTTTCCAAAGCTTTTAGCTACTTCAGTTCGAGCTTTTTCGGTGTGAAGATATTTTAGCTTATGCAAAATTATGTGTTCCCCGACGTCAAATATTATAGATGATCTGTAAAGTCGTGTGAGATATGAAACTTTGCAGGTAAGTTTTCAACTTTTGACATGTGTTAAGAGATTATGCTGAAATTTCTGTCCTCTGTCAGACGTCAAATATAAATCCAGTTGAAAGTTATTGCTCATGCTTCAATGGGCACGATAGTCTTTACCCTAAATCTAAATTCTTACAAAATATCAAGATAAAATTATTTAACAGACAGATCATTCAAGTCTAGCAAAATTACGAATTATATATATTATTCTCAATTGTATAGAAGCTGCCAGATCAAATGGAACCCTTTTTCTTCAACATTTTCTAAATATGAATAAATTTCTTCTCTCACTATGCTCTAAATTACTTTCCATAATTTTTTCTAAAATTTTAATATATTTTTAATTGATTTGTAAAGTTCAGTTTTGAGATAAATATATATTTGAAATAATTAAATTAAGAAAAATGTATCAATTACGTATGTATATATTTATTAAAGGAAGGTAAAAAGCGATCTACGATGGTTAAACCCACGATCCAAGTTGATCCTCGCTTTCTTATAGTCACTCACTGTTTGGGAGTTTTGATCAAATATATATTTTTTAATTTGTACCAAAATAAGTTCAAATTATGAGAGACGAAAATGCCATTTCGTGGACATTCCGTGATTTTTATTTTTCTTATGTCGCCATATCTGTAATCAAATATAAGGCTAGTTATTTTTTATATGGCAAAATAATAATGATTTTAAATTTCAGAAATTAGTTACTCAAAAGCAGCTCTGCCTAATTTTATTAATGTTTCAGTACTTTGAAAATTGCTTCAAAGAAGTTAATCAGAAACATTAATAATTTCTATGTTCTAAATTTGCTGAAATGTTTATATTTTTCGCCTTTATCTAATGTTGAACTCAAACTTTCATAGTGCTATATACATTTTTTCATTATTAGATTCTTTGCTTGTGAATCTCCAAGCCTTATATATAGCATATTTTTATAAAATACTGCGAAATCGCTTCAAGAATCAGTACATATATAATGCCATCTTGTTTATTTTTCTTTCGTGTTACGTATTCAAACTTGTGTGTACACAAGGACAAGGAAAAATCTTCACTTGTATGAATAAAAGAATTAAAAAATGAGTATCCTTTATTTATAAGGGCTGAGTAGGCTTAGTTCCCACGACCTTAGCTATTCCAGCTCACTCTCAAATATTTTATAGAGCAAAACGGTGTTAAGAAGGCTTAGCAAAATACTCTTTTGTCATTTCCACCTGTAAGGCTCCATAATGTATTGACCGCCCTCAAAAATAAGAAACTTTACCCCCGGACGCACACAAAAAATATATCCGTCGAAAATGCTGGCTTCCCTCCGGAGGCGAAAAAAGGAACGTAATGAATCGCGTATTGAACTAAGACCGAATGAAATATAAAGGTTAAACGTGAAAGATTATTTCCATTTGTCATTTGTGAAAGAAATATTACGTTTTGTAATGATTAACGTAGTTTTATATCATTTCGCATTAATCAAAAGGCTATTTTGGCTGACCTGACATATATATAATATGACAGCTTATTTTGATCAAATTTTTCATGCTTAAAATATATTTGTAATTAATACAATAGTGCTGAGAACATTTCAATATTGAAACTGCAAAAAATCATTAAAATAAATAGACTTTTATGACTTTATGATCTACAATTTCAAGAATGAGATATGAGCATTTACGTGTGTTTTATAACTTTGTACCAATTTATACCCCTATATACATGGGATCAATTAGAATGATGAATTTGTGGAGCTTTATGAGAGATAAGCTTTGTGATTGAAGTCTGAAGACAGAGAGCTTGCATCAAATAGTTTATTTATGCCTCGGGGAAATGAATAAAGCCATCAGCATTTGCTATCCGCATCGAATTTAGATTACAACCGAATAATGTCTGATTTGTTAAAGACACCCAGCCAAACGGCACAGGGTTGAAAGTACGTGCAGGGGATGAAAATAAAAATATTTAATGAAATTCTCAGCCGACCATAGATTTTTATTGGCGAATTTCACAGGTCGTTAGGTGATCGTCGAATAATTTTGCGTATTCGAATTGAATGCAAATATCAAAAACAAGCAGTTAAGGGGAAATATTCTTGCAAATCAGAACGGGACTCACAATTGATTTCGGCGAAACACGAAACAGGGTGGAAGCACGTATGCAATAAAAATAAGCCGTGAAATTTGTCCATAACTGTAAACATGAAGCACGTATTTTATATAAATTTATTTTATAAAATAATAGACTTTTGGGTCTTTTCTATCTTAATATATACTTATAGCCATCTTGTACTACCCTTAAAATGAAATTCGAAGCTTTACTGGTTTTCCATTTCATGCGGTATCCCAACAAGTTGGCGAGCTTTCCTTCTAGCAATAATATATTACAATTTATTAACATTAGAATGTCTATCAATTTCAAAACTTTTACATGATTTGGAACATAACATACGTTATATAATATAAAGTGGTCCATCAACTCATACTACAGTGACCCTTATATCCCACAATGATAATAAATAATAATTCTAGATAGCGTCTAAGTTATGGGTCATGTAAATGGAAAACACTTCTATATAATACTTTCGCTTGTAATACTCACCCAATAAATTTATAAATGATTTATTAAGTAATATTTTTAAATGCTTATATCAAATGTGCATTGGTGCAGTAATTACTTTTTTTATACTACGGTTAATAGCTTTACAGCGATTAACCGTAGTACAAATGGATTTACGAAAATCAGGCATTTATCTTGGTTCCAATGAAAGTCTTGAATGATAAAAAATTGAGAGCCGTACAATCTAAATTCGATTTATGATTGATGATGTTCTAGAAATTAAAACCAGATACTTTTTATTTCAAATAAAAGGGTACAGATTGCCCACATCTAATGAACGATATGTCAACTTAAGATGTATCAAAAAGATATTCCAAATGTAAAAGTTAACAGGTGGATTTGATATTGTACATTTAGTATTCAACCTATGAAATTAATTTATAAGCCAATTTGACATTTAGATATTTAGCTTCAATCGAATGTTATTGAATAAAGGTTATTACTGTATACTTAAACGAAAGATCTGTGACCTTTCAGTTTCATAAGGGCTCATATGTGCCCCTCATCACCGAGTGGTTGGGCTACCCTGCATATTATGCCACAAGAGGCATAATCAATTTCAACGTTCAATAAGCGGAACATTATTTTTTGGCTCAAAGGAAATAGCCCACCAATCCTCCTGCGCACATTCAAGGCTTGCTTTTCGTCAAAGTAATTAAATGATCCAATACATGGTGGTGGCCGTCGTCATTAAGGGCACGTGAGGGCTTATTTTGACGCCGGATTACTTCGACTATGTAATTACTGTCAACGGCTGAAATGATTGATGGCTTAATCGACACGGTCTTATATCCCAGGGCTGAGCAATCGACGTCACGTGCCGTTGGCCATAATGCGACACACAGCTTCCTCCGGCATCTCAAAGACGCGCACATGACAACCTTTTTGGAGGCACCTCGCCAATCCGTGTTATATTTACACGGAGGCTTTGTAGGAAGAAGTCACGCGCGTTATGTATCAGTGTAGCCATTTCCGCGAAAGCCTCCGCTATCTGATTCCTACACGCTTGTTTGCCATCGCGAATGGAAGCCTTAATACAAAATGTATCAGGTTTTCGAATGCATCCCATTCTGGACGAATCACGTCAGATACTCGTTTCTCCATAAGCCACTGTGCTTTATATGTAAACGAAATTGTAAAATTGTGTCCCATTGTATTGAATACGTTCCCAGTGTATCGACAAACAGAGCAAATCTAATGCCAATATGTGAACAAAATTGGATTTGTGTATGAATATGCGAATAAAACTATTTTTTTTATCAGACGCCCAACTGAGACCAATGAGATTGTATTGACATATGACTCCAAATAATACTCTTATATTGAATTTTTATATCATTATTTTATCATCTATTCACAAGTAGCGTTTCTTCTCAAGAATTATTTCTCGAGAATTTCTTAAGAAATATGCAAAATCTATGAAAAATACTAAAAAATGTCAAGAAATGTCTCACTTTCAAACTGGTCTTGTTTTTGATTCAGAAACAAAAAATACGTACGAAACATATTTATTCCGCCATAAAAATTTGAAAAACTCTAACAAAGAGATCCGATGATAGTGACTTTGATAAATTATTTAAAAAACGGTATTTTTAGTTGTTTTATTTTAATTGCGTACTAAGATAATAACATGTATATGCAGTACATTACTATTTTACATTTTTCTCTTTATCAATTTTTTTTAAGAATTCTCATTCCTTGAGAAATGAAAATAATCGAGAAATCAGAATATCTAATCACAAGTGAAGGATCTGTTAACCTTATAATACCGTGCATACAGATTTGTGCTTATTTGTGTAATTAATCCTACAAAGTTGATTCTTTCTCATTTTGTTGCTATGATATATAAAGTAAAAAAGGCAGTCGATCACTATGATGTTGTTGCCAATATTTATAATAATTTTTGATACCTGTAAATAAATATTATAAAAATGTCTTATACCTACAAGACTGATACTATGTTGAAGTTGCTTATAATAAATATATTATGTACTTAATATTGCAATGCTTTGAAAGTTGCAATTCTTCAATCTTCAACTTCTCGCGCTATAACTTCGGCTACGTCTATCGACGCCTTAGCTACCTTGTATCAAAGCTAGACGACATTTAGTTAACAATAATTAACAAAAACTATTTGTAAACAAAAAAGCAGCTTTGTAGATTTTAATGTATGTATGGTATGTACAATTATTCAGGTTTCAAAATTTTTTATCAACGTCCGCAGCGTTGAAAGTATGGTGGACTGCAACTTTCCTGATTTACATCGCGTGCTTCTGATATGATAAAATGTATCATCTATTTAATGTGACTTTATCGATAGTTAATCATAGTTATGTCACATTAATTATTTGGCCATACGTTCGATATCAAACGATTTTTTCACCATAAATACTATTTACATTTATTAAGAGAATTCATTCAAATTTATTATCTAATTTTTAAATAACTCACAGGAATCCTGTGGAAATTACACCTCTTTCTCTTTCAACTTCCGAATTGAATAATATAAAATATGAAGTGTTATATGCACAGGTCAAGAAATAAACAAAACTCGTCAAAGCGATAAAGATGATGCTTTTGTCTTAACTACCAAAACAAATACCTGTTCTCATATATCATATATCTTGGCTCTCAAAACAACCAGACAATGGAGTTTAAGAAATCTTTTTACATGAGGTAGATATCATGAGTGTAAGATTGTGAAAAAGGACCCTGGGTGCTAAAAGACTGGAAACGCAATAGGAACTCATATAATGAAACTTTTGATGAATGGGAAAGCAAATAAACCTCGATCTTTTAAAGGAACTCCAATGAAAAATATTCCTGTCGAAAGAGGCATGGATGGACAGGGAGACTTTTGAAGATTGTTTAAAAAAAAATGGGTTCCAAGTGCAATTTTAAAAAAAAGATATTGGATGTTATACATAGAATAACACAATTTTAGTCATAAGTAAAGCCAGAAACACATGTTCGATCATGAAAAAAGATTCTTCCTTTCATGGAAACATATTAATGCATTCTGGAGAATGAAGCTTATGATTTAAATGATCCAGGTTACTAACTACTAACGGTCTTAATAAACAGCAAGTACTAAAACTATGAATCAAAAATTTGTATTGTAAATATATTATATTTGAAACCAAGTAGAAATTTGATGATTTGTATTATCCGTATTTTCCAGTTATCCGTGCTCTTCCTCCCCAGCATTCGTCCGGATAATCGAGAGTCTACTGTATTTTAATAAATAAATATGTTGTAATATTTTGCTGTCATACTTCTTCATACATACTGTTCATACTTCAAATACTATTAGAATATCCGAATATATCCGTATCCGATCAGATTTACTATTCGATATTCGAATAGTTGATAATGATAAATAATTGGAATCCCTAATCAGTATATTAAAATTACAATGGGTTTGTGTATATATGAACTAATGACGTATAGAGAATTTAACATAATTTTCATTTTGTATAAAATATTATCTCTAATTCTATAGACTATGTGACTAGGTAATTGATTAAATTTAAAAAAAATATATAATCGAAAACAACGTAAACTATAAATTAATGGGATATTATATTTCTTATAGACTACAATTTAATTTACTACATCAAGTATTATATTTTTTAAATCGGATTTTTGCAGTCCATTCTATGAGACGATGAGGCCATTTATGCATATTTTCTATAGATTTAAACACAAGATAGATACAGATATTTTAATAGTTTACATTATGGTTTGCATGTCTATCTTATAATTTTCAACGATGTCTTTAAATAATTATAGAGCAGCTTCTCATCATAAAATTGATTAGACTCTACTTTATGCATTTGCATAAGCCTCTATGATGACTCTATGAGTTGCGATAGCGATAGTGTTTATTTAAAGATCTTAATTTTAACAATTCATGTACGTATACTTTATGCATATTTGTTTTATATAAAAAATAGGATTTCATAAATATTTATGGTACATTTAATCAGCTTTGAATGTATTCTTTATATGGATTTATCATGTATAAATTTATGAATATTCTCGATACATTCAATTGATTTAAATCCTTTTAAAACATCCTCATTAAAATGCTTATTTTTTCATTTTGAAGTATTCTGAATGTATTATATTCCAGCGTATCGACTGAACATTTCAGCTTTTTGCGTATTTCAATTCCCACCCTTAGTGCTTTTACCATCATTGAAAAGAGCTTTGATCTTTTCACGTCACGTTTTCATTTTTCATGCAAAGATTGACTTTGCCGATCACAAATGCTCCGTATATTGTAATAGTCTAAAAATCAATTCAATGAATACACTTACTTTATTTCATATGTAATAACGCTCTTTCATCTTTCATACCCGCGTTGAATGAGTCCAAATTAAGCGCTCTCAACCCCCTTAAAAGACCGGAGGTGTATTTTTGCAGTTTTATTCGCACATCCAACAATTACATTTGAGATGGGTCGAAAATAAAATTATAAGGGTGAGAAATTGTACGCTCGAACCTGGGGCTCGCATTTTTGAGAACATTATACCAGCTTTGTTTGCCCACTGAAAGATTATTATTCCATGTGTTTGTTTCTCATAAAAAAGGTTGACTGGCTTGCATAAGAAGGGTAAATTTTTACGACATTCTCGACAATAAACGCATTTGTTTGGACATTCCTAGTCAATTTATTTTATTGTACCGTTCGGGATAAACCCGAAAACTTATTGCGTCTTCCTCTCCTCCTGGAGTCTACGTGCTTGGAGGACCTCGATTCTTGGTTTACCAATTTAGCAATTCGTGACTGCGACCGGATCACATTAAAGGAACCTGTGTTCTCAGATATCCCAAAGAGATTTAAGGAGAGACGGACTTATCCGAATTTGAAGATATCGATGCAAAACTTGAAGCGAAAATCAAATCTTACGTACGGTCTGCGAAAGACAAGAAGACCCTAAATTATCTGTCGATAACGTGAAACGTGATCGGTTTGTTCAATACGATGAACGACGAAGGTTCCGTCTTAATTGATCTTAAGGGGGGAAAAATTCGATAACGGCCTTCGAATGAAATTAAATACGTCTGCCAGCTTTCTCAGTTCATCCATTAAGAAATTGAATTTGAAATACTACTTTTTAAACCTATTTATGGATTTAGACCTTCAGCGCCGGAATAACGATTACAATATGACGATAAAGTGTGTTGTTGAAGACAACTACCCCTTTTGTACATGATACTGAACTCTTGCATGATAAAATTGAATATTTATTAAGTCGTGGTACTTTAAAGAAAGAGAGCCGTATTTTTATGGATGCTGGGAAATTAATATTTAAAGAAGAAAGAGATCCAGTTTGCGAGAATTAGAATTCGTTCAAAAAATAAGGACCCTTCAAAACCGGATATCTTCCTTGACGACGCCCATTTTTTCGACGCAAATAAACCTTATATATTTTTTTATATTTAAAATATATATTTTTTAATATTCATGGAAAAAATTTATTAAAAAGACTGTTTGTCTTTGTTGTTAATGTTTGCAATATATTTATGAATAAGCTTGCTAATAAACTACGATTGATCATCATTATGTTTACAATAAATGAAGCCTTGAATATAGCCGAAAATTGATAGAGCGTTACATATGGACCCTTAACATTCGTACAGACACACATCTATCCATATTCGTATTTAATAATATATTGATTAATTCATTAATAGCTAATAGATTTAAAAAAAAGCCAAATTTTAATACATGAATTTTCATATTAAAAATGATTGATTTTCTGCATATTTTTGCTAAAATTTATATTATATTGCATTTGAAATCCTTTTGAAATTTTTTTCATAAATATTGAAAAAGTTTCGATTTTAAAATAAGGGAGAATTGTAAATATAATTTAAATATACCTATTTCATAATTATGCCATTTTTGTATGCCTATTTAATAAAATAATTTGCGTTGATTAGACAAATTTAAAAAATCTTTATCGGAAGCATCGCAAGTAATTAGGGGTCGTCTTTATCGCATAAAATATGACGTATCAATTATATCCAGATCGAATTTCGCAAGCTTAAATGCTGATTAAAATGGCCCTCGATCACATATTTCGATTAAATTTGGTTTGTGTTTGATTAAACGTTCTCAAACTTCGTCTCCCCATCACGCATCCCCTAATATTAAGTTAGTTGGATATTATGATTACTGGTGGAATGTTTAGATTGTGTGTAACGATATTATGCCGTATTGCAAATGTATGAGCGTTGAAGAGGGATTCCTCTTGTTTTTGCTAAGATTATACGGATGTTTTAGGATAGGGACGCATTTGAACGGATATTAATGGCTTAAGAGATAACATCTTGTTGGTCATGCCTGAAGACCTTTTTTTAGGACCCCTCAAACGTCTTCGAAGGACGTCTACTGAAAACACCGCCATAAATAACTGTATCTCAAATTGCTTGTGTAAATCATGCTTAATTGTAAATATTCGTTCGCTTAAATTATTAAAATATGTATCAAAAATGTGATTACCTACTGGACGTGGAGGCAATGTGATGTATTTAAAAAAAAATCGTAAAGTCACACTTATTCAATACGCACTTTAATAGGTTATAATGTGCACTATGGTTGTTTTTATATTTTAACAATGATTTATCAATATTGAAAAGTATTTATGCAAGATTTATGCTCGATAAACTTATCACTTCTGAAACATTCCCTTATATTACTAAATGAAATAGCATCTGAAAAGGTTTCAGTCCGATTGAGCACTCAGACTTATTAAAAATTTATCAACTGTAGAGTATACGAATTAACCGAAAAGTTTGAATGTAAAGTTGTTATCGTGTTTGCAACTGCACCGAGTTTCTGTTCGAAAACTTTATTTACTCGAGGAAAATCATCGATGGTATTTTTTAAACTTGTTCCTTGAAGCTTTCATTCAATTCTTGATGCTTTTATGCCACATTTTATATACAGTTCATGATCGCATACAATGAGTACGGTACGTTTTTTAGCCCGACGCGTCCGATAAATAGCAGGACATCCCCTCGACTGATATTAAGGCTTTTGGGCGCACCCTGGCTGCGCGCGCAGCCCTTATCTTCACAACGTTTTCTCGTACATTTTGGCCATAAATGACTTGCATAACTTGCTTATATCGGGTGTGATTGGTTACCGTTAAAAACCGATCAATTGCCATCATCTCACCTATTTTATTTTTTTTAGTAAAAAGTAATTTTACTGTCATAAATTTAATTTCGAATATATATTCATATAAAACAAAGTTACTTGAATTACCTTGAACTATAAAAATGGCTCATATCAGATCTTGAATATCCCAGAGGGCGCATACTAAAGATAGTAGTATTCCTAGATACAACATACTGATGCATAGTTATAAACATCGAAGTCATTCAATCTGATTTTCAGTATTTTCATTTTGATTTTTCCATATATTTTTCAATATATTGAAGAATTCTAGATATATAATAATTCAACTCCACAGGGCTCCTACAATTTAATTTCCACAGCGAACGAACATAAATTTGCAAAAACACTTACATCTCCACTAAGTGAATATCACCGCTGAAAGTCATCAATAAATATTTTTGATGGCAATTCAAATCAAATCAATGTCATGGCCACAATCTGCTTCTAATTATTGGTGGTTTTGATTGTTTAAAACTATTGGATCCTGAGCATCATATCATTTAACCAGTTAACTGCCACAAGTGTCTATAAACGCGGTTCACAGTCGAAAATCTCATATTAAAAATTTGGTTGCTATATTTTAAAATTATATTCGTTAATGATATCTCGGGATGCGTCCAAAAATACGGTAGTTCAATTTTTCTACGGTCAAAACTTACATTTTTATCCATTCACAAAAATAAGTACGCATAAAATTAGTAGCACTTGGCTTGGCAGGCCCTCTATTTATGTTAATGTATATTCATTCGAATTGATATTGTTTCAATTTCTCTGAACTTTAAGAATAGTTTATACGATATGGATAAAATAACGACATCATTCGTTCTTGAAAAAGTGAAAATTCTTTGATTTTTTGTGTTTTTCTTTCTTGTTAGTTTAAATTTTTATATGAAAAAATAGCATTTTGACAGACCGATTTGTTATTTTATTCTCTAGAAATCCAAACACACCGTTCGTGAAACGTTTTTACCTATCTATACACATTACTGTGTATACTCTCGCTTTTTTTACAAATCTACATTTAATACTTCAAATATATTTTCCTTCAAATCTACAGATACAACTAAAATATTTCATAAATAAAATACTTCAAGCATTCGATTAATTCTTCAATCCTATTCTTCATTAAAATATCAACTTAGATGATTAAAATATTTCAACTTCTCGATCACTTTCTAGTATTTTTTTAAATTATCAATAACCATCAGCTTCTTTTATACCATCATTAGACATTTATATTCAAATGATACTTAAATTCAGTCATCCATGCGATCATTCTAGTTCCAGGCATTTCATTGATGGATGTATATTAATAATACACACATATTCACATCGAAGTTCTATCCACATATATATATTTTTTTTGATTATTCTTTCTTTAAAGTCCTTATGACGTCCATCAAAGCATGAATCTTTGATGTGTCATATCCGATGTTGGATATAGGGGATCTCCATAGGAGATCTTAATTGGAAAATTATTTAATGTGGTGGTTTCTCGTTGCCTTCCACACGTGGTAAAGTAAGGATAGGATTATTTGGAAAGGTACGAGAGGAGAGAATCTATGAGCGAGTAGCGAAATTATCATTATATATAAATGATAATTTAATTATTTTTCCGCAAACTGGATTTGAACCCGAACCTTTACAACAAGAGTCCAGGATCTATGCCACTATACCAACACTTGGTATACATTCATAACTATACAAGGTACTCAAAATAACAGTGTTGATAGTTTCCAAAATTAAATCATCGACTTTCGACGAATTAATGCTTACTGGAAAACTGTTTGGTCGTAAGTGCTTTTGAAACATCCGATGGAATTCCGATATTCAACTATGATGAATATTTCAAAATTGCAAATATATCACATATAATGGAAAGCTTTTCTGTGTGTTTTTAAATTAAAATCTCTATATCAGAGTTAGGGTTGAATTACAAAATAATCGACCCATCATAGAATTTTTGATGCGATATGGTGCACACGAAGCCATTAGTTTGTGCGGGTGACGGCAGATGTATCCTATATTTTTTAAGTTTTTCCGTTGATGAAATAAATTCGTCCAATGAATTAAGCCGAACACTCTGTGGCCTTTCAGGTATAAAGGTGGTTCTCTGTTGATTTTTTTGAAGGATTCAGCTTACATCCCTCCCTGCCCTTAGGACTTTTCATCTCCCAATAATAAGGGTTAGAACCTTAATCACTTCAATTTTACATATTTGTGGAATCGTGCGAATTATTAGTCGTGTAGTCCTTTACACTTTACAAAATCACTACCATTCATTCATCATCGCTATATGTTTTCTATATATTTTTTCTTTTTCGAGATCTGTTATAGATTTCCATCATCAGAGAACTCTAGAGTTTTTCTAGTTTTAGTCTTCAAAAATTCCTAAATTTGCTATAATTCTCTCTTGAATTTTACATTTATTTCCATTATAGGGTCATTTTCTATATATAAAAAAACCTAATTTAATAGCCAATTGTATGCCTTCATTAAATGTTTTTAATGTAAAACATGTAGTTACTTCGCATTAACTGATTTCTGAGTAATTCATTGTGGTAGATTCATTTAATATTTCGACTAATTCTTCTTCGTTCAACGTATGATCCTCCAATATTTCTTCTCAATCTTCTATTGATGGTAAAATATTTTCTCCAGAGACTACTTCTGGCCACAGATTTTTCCAGCAAGAATTTAAAGTGGATTGTTTTTATTTCTTTAACGGATGCAGAAACAATATTGACACAATTTCGAATAGATTTTTTCCTGGCTTGTGGAAGTGTTACATTTTCATCTTGATCAAAGTATCCTAATATTTTTTCAAATGTTCGACGAATATAATATGCTTTAAAAATTGAAATTATATCTTGGTCTAAGATTTGGATTACATACGTAGTATTTGACAGTAAAAATAGTATTTCAACATTAGGATGTTTTAAATCAATTAGATGTCCTGGTGTCCAGTCACCGCCAAATCCACGGAGATCCTGCGAACGACTTGTGAGGACGCGTTGAGGAAGGCCAAGAAGTGGCTGAGAAGAGCTGATCTGGAGCTCGCTGTCCAAAAAACGGAGGCCCTCTTTTTTACAAGACGCAGAAAGCTTGTGCTCCCACCCCTGAAGATCGAGGGTTGCGAGATTAAATACTCAAGATGCATTCGGTATTTGGAGGTGGAGATTGATGACAAGCTCTGATTCGTCACCCACACGGAGAAGGCGGCCAGTATCGCTGAGAATCTGGCCAGTTTGATGTCCAACATTGGTGGCCCAAAAACAAGCAGGAGGTGACACTACAACGAGGTAGTGCACTCGGTACTGTTGTACGGCGGCCAGACTTAACATGGTCAGAGTCCAGAGAAGAAGCGCAATTAGAGTGACTGCCGCATATCGCACAGTGTCGAAAGACACCGTCCTGGCACTGACTGGCAGGCAACACAGGAAGGCGAAGACAAGAAAAACGCTAAGCAAAGGACCATGGCGGCTTAGCAATCCCGATGAGACAACTCCGCTAAAGGTTGGTGGACGCACGAGCTAATACCAAACCTGAGAACCTGCGTAGACAGAAAGCACGGTCAACTGTGCTACTACTTGACCCAGGTTCTCACCAGGCACGGCTGTTTTGGTAGCTACCTATACAAAATAGGCAAAGAGACCGGCCTGGAGTGCCACCACTGCGAAGCGGAGTACGACGATGCTGCACATACGACATTTGTCTGCCCAGTATGGAGTACTGAAAGGGACATCTAACGGAAGGAGCTGGGAATCAGCTCGCTCTTCCCTAGCAACATGGTACCTTCAATGTTAACGGATGCTAGGGCATGGAATTCGTGGTGCAAATACACGACGTGTGCTATGCGGCGGAACGATGATGTTGAACGTACAAGACGACGAATAAAAGCAGAAGAATGACATTCGGAAAGAGACAAATGGAGAGCCCGCGAGGGACACATCGCTGCCACTCTCGTGCATAATTGTTGTATAAAACCGTGTTATTCGAGGTCTGAGTGCACTCATACTTTTCATAATCTAGTCTTGAATCCAGTTTTTATGTCATCAGTGTAAAATTTAATCTAATTGAAGATAATATTCGTATCAATAAAATATAATTTATTTTAATTTGCCGCGTAAATTAACCATTTTCATTTACATGAAATTGTTTTTTTTTAATTTGAACAGCAGATTTTCAGAAATATTTTTTTAATGAAGATATGAAAAAGGTTTGCAATCCCTACACCGGATAATAAAGTTGTTAAAAAGAGTTCGCTACTCATCGTAAGAGTGAAAAGCTTACTCTTTCTATGCGAGTGTTAATACACGACCGGACGTTCAAGTTCGAGCGGTCGGTTATTAATATCCGTTTATACTGCGTACTGAATTTGGTCATTCGTTTCCAGTATGAAATGTGTACCTATGGTTTTAATACAAACATACGAACGAAGGGCTTATAACCAGCATCAAACATTGGATTTATTAAAATTAGTTGCCTAAAGCTCACAATCAGAAATTGCATCTTTGGGAAGCTCATCAGCATTATTTAATGCACCTCTTGGAGTGCCATAATAAATTGTCTCGTTAAGCTTGGCCATAAATTTCAAACCTAACTATGCTTTAATTATCTTATATTGTTTCCGTGCTTCGTTGATAGGATGCCAAAACTATAATGATAAGCCTTATCATAAATTTCAACACGATATTGTTATAATGTCGATTCTTAGCTCGCTCTGAAGTTAGTGTTTAATCAAATTAAAAACGCGATTTCGGCATCGATACGCCTGTCATTTGATCGTTTGTGTAAGTTTACCCCGATCCTATTCGAAATATGCCTCCATTAAATCGAGAATTAATTGCTGGATAGCCTCTACTTTCATCTATTAATTGCAAACGGCTTCACAGCTCAAGAATGACCAACGTTATTTACTGCCAACTCGTAGTACACGATAATAACGCCGAGAATCTCTCAGGCGTATCTGCAGGTAAAGTGTTAATAAGCAAGAGGTAGTCCGAGCTGGCAAAGGGATGCTCGTAAATTGAGATATTCCAGCAATTAAATTTTATGAATAATTAAAATAAGACCTGGAATGTTGTTGAGATTTGATGAAGGGTGAACTAGGGACAAATTGACGCTTGGATTCGACCGACACTTAATTGAGTTTTTCTTAAATGAGCGATAAGACATTATCAAGATTTCATATATCCTTGCTTAATTAACATCATAAACTCTAGTACGTTTAATACTCTAAATGCAAACAATATCGTGATAGAAAATTTTTACACAACCTCTTTTTATCAGGTCAGAAACATCGACCTCTCACTGTCCGGATACTTGATTTAAATTTAATTAAACAGTGTGAATGGAACGCATCATCAATTGGATTTATGTAACTTCAAATATGACTAAAACTTATTAAAATATAATTCCTTGCCGACTTAAATATTACAGAATTAAAATATTCATTGATTACCCGACATGCGTTGCAATGCCACGTCTCGCATAATAAACAATATTTTTATTATGCCTATATTACTCCCAAAAGTGTAAACAATAAGTTGAATTTTTTTTATTGCAATCGGATGAACGGTATGGCAGCCTATTAAATACGGACAAACAAATATTGTTGTTTTTAATATATTATACTAGGCCTATGTTACTCGCGCAATCTTTAGCAATACCTAGACAAAATTTTACTGCAATCTGATGAATGGTATGGCAGTGCATTACATACGTACAAACAAAGATTCATTTTTATATATTAGAATGATAATCCTAAAATAGTGCATTGAAATGGAATAATCAATTAGTTGTCATTATTCGTGCTTTTAACATGGATTTTAACATTTTTGATGAATTATTAGAACTAGTATTGATGCGTTATACTACTACAGGATTTTTTTTGTAAGTTTGTAAAAATACAAAATTAATTTTTAAAGCTACATATGGCACTCCGTCAATAATCCGAAGAAAAAACAAGGGTTTCAAGGGATGCAAAAAAAGTTCTTTGCACGAAGTTAATACACATGGAAAATGCGTTGTCAAATATTAAAAAGACATCAATTTTATATGATCTCGAGGCTTAAATCGGTGAAAACTCTCTGCCTTCTTAAATAAATTAGAATGCGAATACTCTGGTTTATCTTATTATACCGAGGTATGTTGGTTATCCTGCTCCAAGATTCTTATGCAATTCTGGGGTAAGAAAGAAAAAATATGTCAGTTTTTATTAACTTAAATTCTAGACACAAGCTCGCTTTCTAGTCCAACATGATTGTGAGATTTATCTTTCACGTTTGATATAACAAAATTTATACGATTTAAATTTAAAGCTGCAAGGAAAACATCATATCATTACAAACAGCTAAAGCATTCAAATGTAAGCTAATTCTTTGGGAAAAGTTGTTGAAAATAAAAATTTAGTGCACCTCTCGACATGCAACATGAATAAATCAAGTTTAGGTGTACCTGCATCGTATCAAAAATACATGGAAAGAATTTTAAATCTCAAAAATGAATTCGAAACAAATTTTGCAGATTTCGATTATTTGGAAGGTGAACTGGAAAATGTTTTTTGATTGACAAAATTTTTTGAATGGTTGGAAAAAAGGGGTTTTTTTCTGAAGAAACTTGTATAAAATCTGATTGAAATATTGGAAATCGCTCGAATTCTTACTTGACAGGTATTTTCATTTATATAAATAATCTTTAAATAAATAAGACAAAAAATATTGATTGACAAATTGTTGAAGGGGAAAGATTGAAAGAAACAATCTCACAGATGTTTCTTATGATGCAGGAGTTTTAAATATTACAACGAATAGATCATGAATGAAAAATAACTGGAACAAATATGTCATCAAGTTCTATGAATACATTGGAATATATTTTTTTTAATCTTGTCAAATTACTCTATGAACATTTTACTAAGCAATTCGATTTGATCTTCTTTAATAATGCTCGTGATTCTATTTGTGGTTTAAAAATCAACATATATCAAATGTCATACATAATAATTTTGCAGCAGATGCAGTACATAGCAAAAGTGAATTCCATAGGTTAGATTGAAAATATATCATGGACATTAATTCCATATATCGAAACAAATAGAAGCACTTTGCTGGTTCAAAAATATTTTTTTAATAATGCGTAAAATACTTTTTATGGGCATACACCAGAGATGTCAAAATCAATGGCTAACATGGACCAAAAAATATATCCAATTTAAAATTACATTTAATGATTTGGGGAGAAATTAAATTATATATCAAATTTATCATTTAAAACTTAAATTTTTACCCGAGAGCTCTCACTGCATGAATTCTGAAGTCCTGTCCACCTTTAGTATTTGAGTTACCAGCACAGTGCACTGTACACAATTTTCTACAATGTCCCTTTGGACTAAGCACTTTTTGTATTATACTTTTAAAATACTTTTGCCTTAAGCACAAAGTTATACCTACAGCTAAAGTTTTGGCAAAATTTAGTCTAATTACTTAATAGATTATTTATTTTCGAAATGATATTGAGTGTTATGAGCTTATATGTTATAATATGATGTTTATTAATTTTCGGCATCTAATCATGCCATTTTCGGAAAATAATCTGGATACTGACAAAATGGTGCTAAAATAAGTCTATAGCTATGAATCACCTGCAATATCGCTACGTTTTACCATCATCAACATTTTTAATCAATAGATTGCCTATTTAGATCTTTACATGAAGATGTATTCTTTGAATAAAGACAATTTTAATTTAGAAATATTTAAAAATATTCGCTAAATTCTACATCTCAAAATAGATATCAATTCGAACTACAAATCTACCATCGCAATGCATCTGAGGTACAACATCTGAGGAGTCGAAGTAAAAACGTTTTTAAATTACAGCGAATTTTGTGTTTTATGAGTGAACATTTCAAATATAATTAATTAAAAACTATCTGACTGAAAAACGATTAGAAGATCCCGCCACGTTTTTGATATCTCATCGTCTGATTAAAAGCCACATTTATTCCATTCAAAATTCACCTCCTCATGCGTTTGATATTAAAGGTTGTATGACCTTGAGTATGAATCAGAATTTTATTTTTGGATGATCGTTTCGCGAAAGGGGTTTTTTTCACCTATCACGATAGGGGTTGTGGGTGGTCCTATAAAGCCTTGGGGCGTTTTCTTAAAAAAAATAATTTAATAAATTAATTCAATTCAATTCATCTTTGTTTACATTATCTGGGTGCCAATAGAAAAACCCAAAATAATATGCAACCAGTAATTATAGTTCTTCTTCAATATGACGAGTAAAAACTGCGTAAATCAAAGATCGACTTTATATGCCTTTATTGAGCAGATCGAGAATTCATACTTTCTTGTTATCACAACAATATTATAAAATTTACAGTGTACTCTCTATTATCTGGTTGCAGATTATCCGGTTTACGGATTATTCTTACCTGAAAACGATTAATTATTTTAAAACAATATTTCTTATATGAATATGAGATGTATGAAGCTTGTTACACGAATGTTAGTATGTGACTTTGGGTGATTGATAAATCAATTAAAGCTCGATCTTTTATGTAAATTCAAATGGAAAATCATCCATTCGATTATTGTAGTCAAAAAGGGACACGGATAGACAGGAAGGTTTTTGAAGATTGGTTCAAAAATAAATGGGATCCCTGAAGTGCAAGATTTATAAAAAATAAGGGATTGCCACAGAAAAGCAGTTATGTCCATTCTCATCCGAACGAAAGCATATTGAAGACAAGCGATGGACTTATGATTGCAAAATGTTTACCCCTTGATGTGACTCCTCTAATTTAACCCTATGTTTTTATTATCACAATTTTCTTAAACCTCTCGCTGAGGAAGTTGAAAAATTGATCATTTTCTGGGATTAAAATACGATATTGGATGCTATACAAATAAAACACAATTTTGCTCGAAAAGTAAAGCTAGAAAAACTTATTCGATTATAGAGAAAGATTCTTGAAAACGTATGAATGCATCCTGAAGAGAATGAAATTATATAAGTGAGATATGTGGATTATTGGAAAATTTTAAATGTTTTGAAAACGTGGATAGGGAAAGCATCGAGGAGTGGCTCGATCATGATTTAAATGATCCAGATTTTGAATGCATGGATGATGTAGATATCCTTATTCTTTTTCTCAAGAGGAATAAAAGCGTTTTTCTTAATAAAGTATTAAAATCATTAAACAAAAATTTGTATTGCAAATATGATATTATATTCGAAACTAAGTAGAAATCTGATTATTTGGATTATCCATGTTTTCCAGTTATCCGTGTCTATCCTACCCAGCATTTTCCCGGGTATTCGAGAATCTACTTAATACTCTTATAGATTAAACATTTTCATATAGTGGTTTCCTATGGCTTTCTTATGAAGATATACCGAGAAAATGTTGATTATCTAAGCATTTTAGGCACGTGATGATAAGAAAATTAATTGTAAATTTACTAATTTTTAATGGATCTCGATGAATGTTTGGCATTTTGAAGGCTTAAAATTATTTAATTTTCATCTCAGGGGGCTAATTATTTTATGGCCTCGGACAAATTTATCATTTCTTGTTTTCTCGTAATATTCGCCCATAAAATAAATTCACATTCCAGACATTGTAAATATTCCTGCAGTACATCATATTGAATTAAATGTAACGAAATATATTTGAGCGACAGATATATTGCCATTTATGCCAAGAACGTTTTTCACGTTTTGCGAACTTTATAAAGAGACATAAATCATTTTGATGCGTTGTTATGATATGCACAAAAGTAGCTTTTTATGTTTACGAGAAAACGCTTATAAATTGTCAGCATTTTATTTCGCATTCGTACAATTTTACACCCTCGTGAAAAATACGATTTTTTTTTGGGGAATTGCTCAAAATTAATCTAAAATTAAATAGATGGAAAAGTATGTATGTTTATACGGAAGGAATCTCTTTATTAAATCTCATTGTGTGCGGATGGAACAAGATTAATGTCGGATCTTTTGAAGCTTTTTTTGCTTTTGTGTCAACTTTGTAATATTTTGCCGTTCCGTATGAATCAAGTGTCATACTTAATAGAATTGTTAATTTCTTTTTTCGTATAGTGGATAAATGGTTTACGACGTAGTAAGTAATCATCATTACTTTTAAAGTGTATTTGAAATGACACACCATTATTTAAAAAAATCGTGACAATATATTATATTTAATTTTATCTTTTTTCTCAATTTTCATTTCCAATCCATATTCATAACTGAAATTTTATACTGTATTTATCTTATTAAATCGAAAAAAAAAATTAATAACGAATGTATTTTAAAAAAAAAATGGGTACATCTGCCATCGCCCGCACAAACTAATCATTCCGTGCGCATCATCTTGCACTGATATATATTTTTATAAATCTTAAAATATTTAACCAACAAATAAAATTCATGAGGGCTAATTTTTTGCCTTCCATAGAATTTAAGAGCAAAAATGTATTTCTAGTGGCATTCCAGATCATATTATCAAAAATATTTTGATGGATCGCTTATAATGTAATTTAACCCTAACTTTGATAAAATGATGGTATAGAATTACACATCACGATCAATTCGTTTTTAAGAGATTCTTTTTCAACAATCAGGAATGGCACTACAAGTGCTTTTTAAATTGCATTGCTTTTATAAAATACAAACTATTAACTTTTAAATAACATGTTTTTATATTATTATCTATGTTTGCTGTATGAAGAAAGAAAAAGAAATAGTAAAGGGTTCTATATTCATATATATCACGTCGCTTCACGGCACTCTGCAGCTGACAATTATTACATTAGATTATGAACAATCCACAGTAATTTTCTAAAGAAAATCCTTACATTAAATTCTAATTTTACCACAAAACATGTTCTAAAAAGGTTGTATTACACGAATATAACGATGCTTGAATTTTAGGGGTTGCTCGGGAAAAAATACATTTTTATTTCAACCGGCACGTAAAAAGCCACGGAATAAATCACTTCTCTGTCAATTGATAATTGAGACGCCCTCGGGAGATGATGTGAATCTCGACCAGCAATAATGTTTCGAGGGTCCGTAACGAAGAATCAGCTCTTCTCAGAGTTTAAAAAGTCGAGGGGGTAGATTGTAGATTTTGTGGGTCGTTAATCAAAAATATCTCACGTTCCATTAACCTGATTTATTGCACGGGGAAGACTCTTGTGTAAGACGCATCTGAAGCAAGGAAGTCATGAGCCTTTTTGTTTTATTACATGATGTTCCAACAAATGTTCACTTTGTAAGGAAAATTTACATCCAAACCATATTCTCTTTGCGGCTTCTTCGCCGTTCAAGAATAGACGAGCTCGCTTTATGCGATGATTAGTTCAACGTCTTTTGCAGTAAAATTTGCCTGAATATGTTTACTATTAATGAATAATATGCACGTCAATTGAGGTTGTAACAAAAATGAACAAAATTCAGCCCAAATTTATTTCAATCAAAGCAATCAATACATATTGATAATGAGATCTGTTTTGAAGTTGCAATGATTAAATGTGCTGAAATTAATGTATTTCATATATAAAATTACACACAACGATTTGCATTTATATTTTATGGACACTCTTCGAGAAGAATTTAAAATTCGTTCATTCAAAAGAATGAAACTTTAAGTAACAATCATTCAATAGAATATCTTTAAATATTTCTTTGCAATATGAAAAAATAATTAAAGTGATATATCTTATACAATGTGTGTTATTATTATTTTTAAATAAGGTAGTTTCCCTGTCGCACCCTGTGGCTTAAAGTAATTACAAGCTTGCCTATAATATTATGCAAGATGTTATGCACATGGATCGTTATTTTTTTTTGGGGAATTAAGAAGACCATTTGTTACGTTTCACGCATAGACTTTGTGTCCTAAGTGTCAAAGTTATTAAAAAAAAAATTTTTTTTCTTAAAATTTGGAAAAAATACCTAAAATTTCGATTGGTGCGAAAATTTTTGAGTGGTGATTATTGTTTCAACTAGAAATTATTTTGTAGGTTTCTCTATCGTCTTTTGATGGTCCTATTTCGTGGCTCGCACGGTCTTCTGCAACTGTAAGGATAAGCTGTATTTAAACTTTATTGTATGGAATAATTTCTACGAGTTTGTTGATGTTTTTATTAGTTTAGGTTAAATTATTATTATATGCATTCAAAAAATATTAATTATTAAGTATGCACACTATATTGTGCTTAGAACTAATTGTTTATTTTAGTTAACAAGTGTTGGGTGTAAAGTGTTTAGCAGGCAACACTTGCGAACGTCCATAAGGACGCAATAACAAACATTGAGGTTCAACATTTTGGATATGTAGGTCGTCTTATCTTCAGAGTAATCCAATTTTGAATACCTGAAATCGTTGGCAATATTAATATTAAGATACATGATACATTTTGAAGTTTATAATGAGTGTTTTTGATAGTTTAAAATACTAAAATCCAAGATGATAAAGCCGCATTCATCTATTTTGATCTTTGCCATTTTCGCATTTTCAACGTAACCGCACGCAAAAAAATGAATACACATCCTTTTAAGTGGAGCTTAAGCTGGCCAGTTCCGGCTTGAAAGCTTCTCAACAGAGCCAGCAAATAATTAATTCATTAAAACCACAACAAAATGTTCGGTTCTCTTTTACCGCATACAATAAACTTTAATAAGTTTGTGCCGAGCCGGGTCTACGTGACACACATGTAGGGATACCCACATCATAAAGGTTGAACTCTCGTGTTCGCATAGTAAAACCTTTGTTAGCTCAACCATTAACTTATTCCTATTCAAATATTTATGGAGCAATCGTACAATATGAGTACACTTGACATGAATAATGTTACTTTTCGCTAATCCAGGCGAAATCGATTCTTACCTCCCATTGTTTAATAAACCGGCTTCTTATTTGTGCTACCGCCGTCGTTAGCTTGAGTGTCGTTGATAAATATTCCCTTGTTTGACATCATTAATATGCTCTGGATTAATGGTTTTATATTCGGGAGCGAAGTCAGCCAAAATATTCCTGGTCGAGTTTAAGATCTGGAAAGGTCAGGAGGTGCTCCGATATCGATACACCCCCCTTTACTGTCACAAACTGTCTACGGGACAATCTTCTAAGAGCTTATTTTGGATGGGGATAAATATAGATATCGAATTAAAGGATATAAATATAATTTTCGAATGACTCCGGAATAAAATGACAAGCACAATTCTTAGACTCATTTGAGATGAATAAAGTGAAATTTTAGCTCTTTAATATTATACAATTGCAAAAAAATTTAATTCGAGATATATCCTATGTAAATAGCGTTTTAAGCTTATATTGCTTTTTATCTGAAAATATGTATATATACCCATGGGTTTTTTAAAAAATAATGGATAATAAAGAACAAAGCTTTTTTTGTGCGAATGCGCAAAAAAGAAATAAAAATCATCTACATTTAGAATATCCAAATGTAAAAATAGTGTTCATCCATCCAACACGACATGTTTAATTCAGCCACGAGATTAGGACATCATTTCCATTTTTAAAAAGTATTATTTTAAGAAACTAGAGAATGAGTCATTAACTGTACCTGAAATTTGGAAAAAGTTTTTAATTTTGGACTATTTAAATAGTATTGCAAGTGCAGTATCTCAAATTATTACACACACTTTAAATTCTTGTTGGAAAGCAAAAAAAAATTTTTCAACAATTTTGATACTTAGATCATAAGGCCTCCGTGTGAAATGTTGTAAATGAAAAAAATTGTCAAAAAAAAATTGTCGATCCATATGCAAAACACCCTGTATATAAACTAGTTAATATTGTACAGTATGAAGGCATAATACATTTTTAATAGGGACATTTTGAAGATATATATTTTTGTAGCGTACGACACGTTCATCACCAAAATCAACGCCATCGTCCATTCAAAGGGCACAATATAAAATTATGATATGGTGCAAGTGATACATTATGATGTTTTAACATTGTATATGTGGATCAAATGGTTATCAAGGATTAAATCAACGTATTCCGGTACAAAATTATCATAAAAACCACAATGTGGTCAACAAAAGTCCTCCGCATGGGTGTAATTGCGTTTTAAAATAAATTGTGGCTCGTGTTTTCAATGCATTCACAGTATTCAAACATAAATTTTATCATCATAATTCCAGTTATGCTGTCGAAATTTAATTGCGAGCCCTTGTTTATACGTTCGAGTTGGTCGTCTATATTCACAGCCAATTCAAACTAATTTAAATTAGAACTTTGCCTCTAGGAATTCGCGTGGAATCATCCGGACTCGACGCGCTCAGTGTAGCTGTTCCACTAGCTTCAGTATGTTAATCACATTCACGTGTGCAATTTTGAAAAATCGCACCCACTTTCGAAGTCAGCTCACAATCATAGACTTTTGATAGGCTCAGAAGCACTTTTGTTTTTGAAATTTGGAGCATATTGAATCATTTTTCTTGGTGCTTGAAAAACCAAGATATTTTCTTGTTGTTTTTGAAAATAAGTCGTAGAACGAACCGACGAAAATTCTTACCCGTAGTAAAGGTTTAAACTATTCAGATCCCGTCCGCACGAAAGAGGTAATATTGGCAACGATAAGAGAGATAATAAAAGACAGTATGCGTATTCGCACGTACTCGCATGCAGACGCCGCATTGGAGTATTATTATAATGTTTTGGTTAGTCCATCCCGTGGATTCATAAACTGTTCTTCCTGTACATTGATAAAATTCTATTATTTTAGCAAAATTGTTGTCGCAATATTTTATTCAGTCCTGATCTATAATGTAAGGCAGTGGTCTCCAAACTCAATAAGCACGACTGTTCCTTGTAAAAGTTTAATTATTTGAGCAGCGACACAAGCACGAATGGCATTAGGGGAGGGAATGAGGTTAAAGAGGCACATTCCCAGGTCCTTTTTAGCCTCTCGATTTTCATCCCTTTTTTTAAAAAAAGTTATTTTAATAGTTCGTTTACCCAAAGTCCGTTGTACTTAATGATACTAACGTCTGATTCTGAGAATGTTTGAATCAAAAACTCACCCCCAAACCCTTAGAGTAAAAACGTATTTTTGTATGTTAAATTGGACTGCAAGGACATAATTTATTTCCAAGCACTCAAACAGCAATAGTTTAAGTTATTCTCTTTCGTTGAAGTGGTTTTTTTTTCAGAGATTAAAAAATAATACCTTCCTTAGATAGCTGTAAAAAATGTATCTATCGTAAAATATTATTTGAATAAATTCACAGTTGAAACTTGCTCAAATTATGTAAGTATGTTACATAAAACTGTATTGGATTGGTTGCTATATCGAAACAAATATCGAAAAGCGAATTTCTGAAGAAATCTATTTCTACCGAAGTCCATCTTTACTATCACAAACTCCTCGCAGCTGGCATGTGACAGTTTGGCAGCCACTGATTTGAAAAGTAGCCTTCACTGCTGAATAGTATAGAAGTGTACATTGTAAACTAACTGGTAGTTGGCATTGGACTTCGACATTGACGGTTCGTTTGGGTCTCGGAAATTCCAAATAAATTATTCCCCGCATATCCCACAATAAACACAGTATGACATTCTGCATAGTCCATATTGGGCCTCGAATACAAATGAAGCTTGGCTGGATTTCTTATATTTTTTTATCCCATCAAAATACGTAGTAATGCTCACATATTACTGTGTATTGATTTAAATGTTAATTCAATTGACAAATGTTTTCCATAGACTTGTTGGCAAAAATTAATTGGCAAAAATCTTATTTTATCATCACTTTTTGTTGACAATATACTATTGCTAGAAACAAATGTCGGACCCAAAGGAAACCATTATTTTTTTTAAATTTAAGATCATAACATTATATTCATTTTTTTATTGCAAGTTTCGCTGCAAAAATCGGTTAGTTTCATACATGGACAAAAGAGATGCGTTGATTTTTCATTACTCTAATGCGATTAGTGATGACTAATAAAATTTCCATAGTTTTTGTCGGTCATCTAATTGATAAAAAGGCTTTTTAAGCAAGCTGAACAAATAAATTCCTGAATTGTCTATAACTATGAATTGTGATAATGTCAGCACATCATCATCTAGTTTATGAGGGCTTCCCGTACCTTGAATGTCCCTGAGGGGCCTACTGCCATTTTTCACTTATAATATGTCCCAATTCATGAAAAAATAGCATGGTTTCACATCTGAACGTTTTTTGGATTATTGGAATACGAATTCATAAGAAACAAAAAAATATTTTGTATTAAGGCGTCTTCTCACTTTGCAAATTTAAAAAATTTTCGATTTTTATTTTTTTTTAAATTTTGAAAGTACATATCTTCAAAAATGTTATATCGAAATTTCATAAAGATCAAACGAGTCTAACTACATTTTTGGGCAACCGTTAGGTGATTACCTGAGAGCACCCGGCTGCATACGTATTGTTCAGACTCATGGTGCAAATACAAGAAAATGATCATTGGTTTTTATCTGAAAAAACAATCAGATAAAAACTTTTAAACACCTTCTTGCTCTAGCTGAGGATGTTTACGAGGTTTTGAAACCGATTTATGAAGATCTTCGGAGAAAATACCCAAAATAACAACGAGTGTTTCAACAGCTATGTCTGGGCAATTTTTCTGCAACCAAAACTTTAAACGCGTTTATCTCAAAACAAGGTTTTTCGGTGGCTTGTTGATGAAATTACGGAAACTATCCGGCCGATTATCATGAAATTTGAATGACATATTTTTAATAGTTATGGCTATAGCGCATATCATCAGATTTTTGAAATTTTGATTTAAAGTATTTTTTTTTACAAAAAACTGCAAAAAAAACGCGTTTTTTTTACTTTTTCGTAAAACGTGCGTCATTTTCTTTTTTTTTCGCGAATATCAAAAATCTGATGATATGCGATATAGCCATTGATATACTAAATCTAAAATTGTTTTATTTTTTTATTTCAAATGACCCATCTCGGAGATACCATCAACAAGCCACGAACATAACATTTTTACACGGGTTTTTCGATGGTATTGTTTTATTATAATAATTGTTCAAAAAAATTTAAATATTTTTTTTTCATATACTTAAAAGATGTGTTTATTACATAAGATCCATTTTATCTCATAATTTTTAGAGAAAATCCTCGAAAAAAAATCGCGAAAATAGCCTATTTTTGAGGTGCCTAAAGTGAGAAGACGCCTTAAGTTTATCCATACAATAAATACAAACCCAGTCGATAATTTCTTTTTTATCTCCCTTGTTAATCCATATTTTTTTTATTACTCAGTTTGCCTTCATTCCCTAATTCATTGAAAATATTCCCCTTCGAGTATTAGAATTGATATTATAAATTTATAATGATAAAAAATAGTTTAAAGTATGCAATTAATTATCAACGTGTGCCTGAAGCGTGTCTTAATAAGACCTGTTCGTAGATGGGTTGTTCTTAATATTTAATTTTTTGCCCAGTTCTTCTATTATATTTGCCAAAATAATTTATAAAATGTCATTTCTGTCGACTATGATAATAATTAGAAGGGTGTTTGGATAGAGAGCTGATCGATCTAAGTAATTCGACTTGTTTTCTGGAGTAAATACAGGTAATTCGCCCAAGGGAGAATGATGTATAAAAACACCCAAGAAATTGTCTCCAAGAACGAGGCATAAAAGTGTCAGATAATCCAAAATTACATATGTAAATATTTAATGTAAGACAATGATGTTATATAAAACTAGTTGCGGGGAAAAAATTATAAATTACTTATAATCTTATTTTATTTTTATATTAAATTTTGCCATTGTTTAGCTTCCATTTGTCAAAATATTCCAAATTTAATTTACAAACAAATTTATTTCAGATTTTTTGCGTGGTGTTCATTTTTAAATACATATTGTATAGTAAAAAGAATAAATATTCTCGGTGTATTATGATGTTTTTATGTTAATTTTTTTTAACGTATTTATGACATTTTTTGCCATCTAAATTGCGATTTTATGGCGCAAATTCATCATATATTCGGAGAGAATGGCGAAAATCTGAGAATATAGGAATTAGTTCTTATTTTCATTTCCTCTCCTTAATCATCCCTATTCACTTTGTAAAGGCGCAATATATTTCGGATGATGAAGTAAGGCTGTAGTATTTTTCTTCAATATAGAAACACAAAGAAGATGCTACAATATACGGTCGGCTGCGCACCCCTCTATGGTAACATTCAATTTAACGGATTAACCGGACGCAATATGTTACGAACATATATTTTTTATTAGAAAAACCGTTCGATTGACCGAAAATTGTAGCGAAAAACTTTCGGCAAGTATTAGTAATAACGCTGGCAAAGGAAACAGCGCTTTTTTTACGATCCTGAAGGACTCAGCCGCGTCGATAAAAATATTCAGAATTAACAACACGCGCGTTCACCGGCATGTCTTCTATATCATCCTGGATTACGATTCTTCTTCGGTGACAATTTGTAATTTAATACGACAACAATATATCTAATGAAATTTGCTCGGATAACTTGAGGTGGTTCTAAAAAAAGAAATAAAACGGAGACGCGAAAGTACGGTGAGCCATCTTCAATTAATGTAATAAAATCTTCAATGACTTTTCGACTTTCTTTGAGCGAATGTTACTCACACTTTTTCTCTCCCTTTTTTCATCCAGCAGAGACGAAGGTTGAAAGAAAGCATCAACGAAACGATTGCCTTACCAAAGTTTTCCTAAAAAACTTTCTTGTGGGGATACAAGAAAAACAACTTTGTAAGAGATAACTTTGAAAATATTACCGATAAGTCACATATTTTAACTGGGTTACGTTGTTTACAAAAAAATTCAACGCCAAAATAATATTCGTGTTTGACACTCACGTACATATTCAAATAAGCCAACACCGTATTTTATAAACTTTTATGGGACATATTATGCATATAACCCGTAGATTATATCCAAAGCGAGTTCGAAATTCCATCATATATATTTTAATAAGCTTTGAATGGCGTCCATATGAAGTATTACGGTAATAAAACGCATAACTGACAAATTTATTCGGGTGGATCTACATAGCTGAAATGCAAAGTAAATATTTAAATATACTATTTGAACGTTTGATCAAAAACATTTGTAAATGCAATCAAAATGTTACGTTAAAACTAATCATAATGTTGCACAAATAACATGAGTTCAAACTGATTGTTAATGCATTCAAAACAACCCAGTTTTTGAGCTAAAAGCTCTTAAAATTATAATTTATTCTGGACAGCTTTAAACGGGTTTAAATGCACAAAGCTCTTCAGATAATCAACAATTTCAAAAATTAAAGATGGTCTATTATTTTTTCATTGTCGCAATATTTGTATCCAACCTGGGTAAGAAACATGCATATTTGTTATTGTAATAAACCATATAAGATTATAAGTCATAACTTCGCTATATTTTATTCTCCTTTATCATGATCATCGGAACTATAAATATGTGAAAGCATTATTAACAAAAAATAACCATCGTCTCAATAATAGTCATGATTTAATAGCCAGATTTCGTTCTAGGAAAATATTTTATTTTATTTGGAGCTGCGAATGACCATAAGATAGGTAAGACCTACTCAGGTCAAAATTGGCTCCACAATGATCGGGAGTTTAAAGCATGCAACAGTGGTATGCTGCAGCTAAAAAATATGCGATATATACAAAGAAACAGTAAGTGAATTTCGCTCGGAAGATGAGACCCTGAAAAATGAATCAAACACAGATCGCACTTCCGACTTTTATGAAGAAATTTTAAAGGTGCTATTGGAGCAAAGTCTACATCAACCAACAAAGGCTTTATCAGGGAAGTAGTCTGGTAGCCAGTAATAGTCGGTTTCAGTTAGTCATGAGTCAGTTTTGATATATACTTCGAATAGTTCTCAGATAAGTTTTCCGTTAAGGGTCCGACCGATTGTCTTAGTCGCAGGATGGCTTGGTCTTCTTTCTAAATTGTAGGTTTTAGTTTTTAACAATTTTTGTCACATGCTACCTCATTTCTATGTGGTTCTTTCCAATAAACCGATAGTGGATGAACTCTGGACATCTGTCTGGAAGCGTCGGACTGGGTATGTAATGGGGCTGCACCCGGCTGCTTTAGACTTAACAATTTCAGCGATTCTAAATGATGTTTTAAGCCATCCATATCAGACTCAAATGGACCAAATGTAAGACTCCCTAAATTAGTTTGGTATTGACATTAAATTCTGCTCACATTCATCGACTCTCTAAGTGAATATGTACTTGGCAAAACTTTGTAAACCATTAAACGGTTACCATGTTTCCAACTTTACTTGTGCGAAACTACGTGCTGTGCCGTATTGGATACATTATAAAATTATAACCATGTGACAGAACTGAGAAATCTATGAATAATTATTACCGTGGATGAACAAGTTAAACCGAAGCTATGTTACGTATTAAATCTATACTCGAGGGCTTAATTTGCAAACTTTTTCCAATGGGCACACCGAAAATTTTGATGAAATTACATATGAATAAGCAATGTAAGCTTTTTACTTTAATCTGATTCTCAAAAATGTGTCATAACAACATACATAAATTATTCATCAATCAAATCACACGAGCGAAAGTTCCACGCCTTAAAATTCAATATGGCTGTTAAAAGATTCTCAGCAATACCGCTTATCTTAAAAAACGCTGTAAAAATGCTAAAGCCAAAATCTAAAGTAAAATCCCTTATCAAAAATGCATCAATTCTTCGTATAAAGCCTTTCATCAAATATCCATTTTCTTTAGAGGGAGCGAAGCATTTTTACATTGAACCTGTCGCTGGTACTAGAAGTCACATGATAGATACATAAACAAGAGCGTTTTATATTCATTTTATGATATAAATCTAATGCTAAATAGCAGCATGATTTATTTACATTTAGTCTCAAAATATATAAATTCACCCTTATACAGAATTTTAATAATATATTTAAAATATGTGCTTATAATAAAGGCGAACGTAACTATAAGGTCACAGAACATTTTTGCCTGTAGGCATTGTGTATAATTTTATTATTCGTATGGCTTTTGTAACTGCTTTATACAATACGATGCTCAAAATATTCATTTTTTAATCATATAAAGTCTTGAAATATTGCAAATATCTTATTGATATTTTAACGACAATAAACTAGATATTATTCATCACATAGGATGATAACCATGAGGGAAAATATCGCACAAAATTAAATATCGAGATATAGTCTGACAGTATCCACTTATAGCGATTTAATAAAAGCAAACCTTCTTTATCAAAAAATCATAAATATTGTAAAGTAACATTTTTTCGTGGAAAAATACATTTTGGAAACGCGTCAACCATATCTACGGCATTTGGATAAGATCGTAGCTTCGAGAAAGGCTTTCGTTTATGTTATACGATTCATTTTTTGCCTTATCACATGCGCCATTTCAAGTCCAATTTTACTCTCAAAGAAAGCATATAAAAATTCATACACTCGCGATATAAAACCGCGATAGTAAAAATTTGCTTCATGCAATATGAAATCCATGCGCAATTTTTTTATATTTGTATTACTATTTAACGAATTTAAGGGATGTTTTAAAAATCAAGAGATCTCAGCTATAAACAAACATCATCCGAATAAATGTTTGAGCTATTCATGTAGATATAGTAAGTGAATAACGTGTAGAGCTTTTGCTTGGTTGTTTGGAGAGCTTTCGGTGAGGAGGTTTTCTATTACGTATTCTGACCGTATGTGTTTATTTTGGAGTTAACTTGTCTCGGCGATAAATAACGCCATCTATATTCAGAAATCAGAAATTTCCACTGGCTGTGAAGCCTTCAAACTTTCAAACTTCCACCAGCGTGCCTTTCCAGCTTTTTTTTCAAATCCTGTTTGACATTCTGTTCGCGCTTTGTTGTAATGGAATATTCCAATACTGAATTGTGTAGATGTGTATGCATGAGGGTGGCTGACTGATTCTCATCTGCTTCCTCTCGTTTCATTTTTAAAATAAGTTGTCCTTTGCAAAAAGGATTTTTTAGGGATTATCTCCCTAAATAACGTCGAAATTTATTAATAGGGAAATTTATATATTGATTTAAACACAAGTTAAAATTTTCAACCCTCGTCATATCGCCTTTATCAAATTGTTCAATACAAAGCTTAATTTTACATGCAAACATTTAATCGGCCCCAAATTCACATCAGTCATTGACATTTTTTTAATGCTCAAAACTTATTACATGAACAATTTATTAAGCGTACCATTCCAACAGTAAATACTTGACAACATGCTTAGTACGAGTACGAGAAAGTTGTTGAGCAAACCTCGACGGAGAAAGACCTATTCGGACAACCGAATGGACTACCAGACCCCGACGGAGAAGGATCTCCTCGGATGACCAGCTCTTCGATCCCACGAGGGGGTCCTCTCTACGTTTCTGGACCCCGACAGGGGAGGATATTCGAGAAGATGACCCACTTCGAGCTTGAGAAGACGCTCTCACAAAGCGTCTACCCTCAGGTGGACCATCACCCGCTAGCTCTGTATCACGGACGTTCACTTGCTTGCCACTGGTTTTCCTACTGCAAGTTGATTGAATAAATATATTTTGCCAATTATTCGACATTTTATTATTCACGTGTAGCACCTACCTTATTTCGACCTCTATCATTGAGCTAACTAAATCATAAGTGTGTTCCGTCGTTCATCGCAGCCGACTCGTGGATCGGGACCATTGTTACGGAATGCACCCCGATCGGTCTCAGAATCGATCACACGTCGCGCCGAGATGATCTCAATAACAGCGTGCGAACAACGCGACCTTCAAGTCGCAGCGACGAAGATAGCGACTCCCATAAGTCAGGCGGGGTCTCGTGTTCACTACAATTTGTATATTAAAAATTCGTCTTAGACCTAGATAAAGCGATAAGTCTAGTGACGAACGTGTAACATGCTGCATGAATTATTTTTATTTTTATTTTTATATGAATATAATGGTTTCCAAAATAATATAAATGGAAAATCGCTAAATAAATATTTAGATGATTTAAAGATTTCGTCGAAATAAATTCGTATGAAATTTTGCTTTTATTACTGCTCAAGCTATGACCTGAGCAAGTACTTGATTTTTAATTGCTAACTATTGCTCGAAATTGCAGCTCGAATAATTTTCTGACTAAATAAATATATTTCAAAAGTATTATAAATTTTTAATATTGAAATAACTTCCATAAATCAATTAAATAAGATTGTAGTAAATGTACATATCTATATAAAAATATGTATTTATTTTCCATAATTCCCAAGAGGCCCATAGTTCTGTAGTGGACTGTCAGTGGCTGCACTATGATGATGATGATTTTCCATAAAATATATTAAAAATAATACAAAGCCATATTTTAGGAAGCTTTTATGTAGAAATACGAGTCCATATTTTTATAATTATATGGAAACATTCATACATAAGCTTTTTTGGATTTTAATAAATAAATAGTACTATTTTGGATTACCATTTTTGTTTAAAACCATCCCAATTCGTATAGAGAACAAACAGATTATTAATGAATTCCCTACGATATTTATGATTGTACTTCTCCTCAGTTTGTCAAGAAACTGATATTTGATAATTTCATAACCTTAGAACCAAAATAATATTTTCATTATTATGAAAGGTAGTAAAACCCACGCAGATCTTATATTATACAACTTATGATCCATAATACGTTTTCACCGAAATAAAATATCTCAATGATTTCAAATATAGAATACGCAGAACAAGAAAATAAATACCTATGATATATAATATTAAAATATTTCGAGATATATTCAATTGTAAATGCATAATAAAAAGCTTCAGATCATACTTTTATAAATATCATACATTGAAAATAAAATAGCAAATTAATCAAACCAAACACATTGAAATGAAACTCGATGCTCAAACAAATTTGAATCAAATACAAATACATTTTTGATCAAAGTTAGAATGGATCGTTAAAATAATTTGGTCAATATATTTTGCTTAAGCTTTCCAAAATTTTATCGCCAATAATATTAAAATTTATTAATCTGTCAAGTAACGACTCTGGGATTTCGCCGTAAATGAGGCAAATGTTCATCCCCCTGCCCTTTCCGAACAGCGCCATATAATAAATTTTATTGCAAAAATAGCTTTGTGTCGTATTACAGGCTCCCATATATTTACGACTCATGAATCTTAATAAATATTTATTATTCTTATATTTGTGACGATTTTATGCGACATATTTTACGATATCCACCCCCTGCAAGCGCGGAAGTCGGGGTCAATATTAATAAAACCGATGGTCATGAATTATGAAAAACATAATGTAGCAGCGCTTTCTTGTATGGAAAAGGGTTTTTTTCCTGCATCCAGCGTTTATCGTCGTCGATCCGATGTTTGTATGAGAGTTGGATACATAAATTGAGATATGGGGGTTTGTTGATCAAGATGGTTGTCGACCCACTGCTCGATATGGGGTAGTAGATGAAGATTGACATATATATCTTCGGGCGTATTAACTATTCAAGTTTTCAAAAAAGGGGTTGCGTGCGAGAGATTTAAAACTATTGACATAAACATCCTGTCATATTCGATTTCCTTTCGACGCACTTTTTTATTCAGAGATTCTTAAAATATCACATATAAGGCTACATGGTTACAAATATATATTATTCATGACCACAAACACGATGAGATGTTCAAAATATTGGAAGACGTTATAAGATTGATTTACCTCTTAAAATTTCATATCGGAATATCTCGTCAAGATGGAAGCTTAAAATTTGTTTACACATATTTTTCTTTACCTGAAATAGCTCGTTTTTACTATCCATTATTATATTTTCTTGCCATAAATCAATTTTTGCATCCACATTCATCATTTCTCAAAGTCTTCTGAAGTTTTGCCGTAGAAGTTGGTGTTTGTTATTTGTTGAAAGTATACATGCAAATAAAGTAGAATAATTTACAGTTAACGTCTCTAATCTTAGAATATGAATGCATTTACTATTGCAAATTTATATTTAATTATTGAAAATGAAAGTTGACAGAAATGTATACATTTGGTTATAGATTTCTATTTTGTTATATTAGTACACGAGCCACTGTTTGATTTTCATCAATTTTAGCTGTATATAATTTTAAAACAAACTATTTAAAACTATTTTCCAAATTTGGCTCGTTAAAGAGTTATGGTATTTTAAAAAATCAAGTTTTTTGTCAAAATTCTATCAAGTCATCAGTGGTATTTATAGGGTTTAAATTTTGTGAGTTCAAAAAAGTACAGAAACGAATTAGTAAAAAGTAGAAATTATATTTAGAAATCATTTTGAAACAGCGAGTGTCGATGAAAAAAATGTAGACTCATTCGGGTCAAAATTTTGGCTTATTCAACTGTTTATTTTTTATACCAAAATGCCTATTAAAAAATGTTTAAAATAAACCATTAAAGACGATAAAAGCATATTTTAAAAAAAGTATACTTGAGCAGCATGCTCCGCGTTTAAAACTAGATACAACGCTATCATTATGGTCAAAGGTGGTGAAGTAAAAAAATAATCTAGGGTTAGTAAAATATACATTTTAACCAATATTATGTTTTACAGGAGTGGAGGCGCTCTCAGGGTAGAAATCCCGGGTGGTTCCTCGCTCTCACGCGATATGGGGTCGTCGGATGGCCACGCTAACGCACGGGTCCGTTCTTCTTTCGAATCATGTATAGCCAGACGGATGGAATGACTTGAGACAAAAAATATTCTCTTTTCTGGATAGCTCTAGGCTTCTTTTCTATGCACGAGAGAGATCTGGCTGCGTGAAGGACGTCCTCTCGCACCCAAGGCCAACCGCCAACTCTTCTCAACTTCCGCCTCCTACGCATCACCACCCAACCGGCAACGATGCACTCGCAAGAAGCGATCGGTCGGTAATTCCAAACGTAATATGTCCAAAACGCCACTGAAGATGGCGCTGTTAAAATAGCATATTGCGTCTGAAGAGAGACGGAAGATGTCACTGTTTATCTGGTGAATTAAATCTGCTCAGATTAACAGCTCTATTTCATAAGAAAAGTAAATCGCCCATGCTACAATTATAAAATATTTCTGTTCAAAAAAATCAATTATTTTATGTCATACTTTATAATGGATACATTGACATATATTTGATTACGGATTTGTTATCCAAATTTTGTATGAATATAGAAGTTTTTCTACTAACGAAGGCAATCTGGCTCGAAATCCCGTATAAATACCCTTTGTCTGATTGCAGTTCAAAATTTGCTTCCATTGTTTGTGTCATTGTAGAAAATATGAAAAATATATACAGAACAGAATTTATATGGAATATTAATTCCATAGCTGTATATTACTCGCTCGTTTTTATGTCGACAGAAATTTATGAAAATTTTAGAGTATAAAATGTAACATTTTTCATAAAAGTCGTCTCGACATAAATATGTAATGGCGATACTTTAACAAAAAGATAAAAGTACAAAAGCTCTGTAACTATAGCGACTCGTCTAGTGCTCTATTAAAGCTTTACGTTTATTTAAATCTCAATGACATACCGATTCCTTGAGTGATATTGTGAGAATCCACTTCTTAAAATATCATTAAGTTGGCCTATATTATAATATTTGTATCATTTGATAAGACGTAGAAAACCATTCGATGGTTAATATGATTGGCATTAAATGAATACTAATACTTTAATGAGCTTTAAGTAAGCAATATTTAGATTTATTTAACAAGCGTTCCTACAGAAGCAAAATCAACAAACGAAATTTTAAACCAGATTTTAATGAAGCCAAAAGTATTTTCTATATTTATATTTATTTATTTTTAAAAGTTTGACAAGTACATCATCTCTTTCTTGGCACATGAACAATACGAATGGTAAGGCCTAACAAGTATCGAGAGAACAGTCGGCCTATTGTCATCTCCTGAGTACATCTGCTTCGTCAGTTTTTTTTTCCTCCAACATCCACGCACGTTTCGAAAACGTTTGCCAACGTCATCACAGCCTCGAGTGAAAAAAATCAATTTATATTTCCAATCCCATGGTACACGTGACGTAGTGCTTCCATTGTCTTGTCGCAAAATGTCTCCACTCTATAATTCATACTCGCGCGATGTCACCCCATGTATGCTCGGCGCTTTGTTCTTCTGCGGTGATAAAACGAGGCACTGAGCTTACACGTTTTGCTCAAAAATCCGTCATATCGCTGAAAAATGAGATAAATTTGTCATGTTCGTCACTTATTTACTCGCACCAGATCATTGAGTAACGGGTGTGTTTTTGTCTTCCTTCGCTCTCTGCTTTTGTACGCAGAGCGACACACAAATGACCCATTTAAAATTTCATGCTTTCGTACCAAAAAAAGAAGATCAATCGAGACCATATAATATAATCATATTTCATATGTAAAATAATAGTTGCGAATGAAGTGATGTGTTTGGAACATTGGCATGAAAATTTATATCAACTGAAAAAGCAATAGTTTCACTAAAAAAATATTGATAACGCACTACGAAAAGGTGTTTCCATAGTTCATCGGGATCTAGATAATGGTACAAAGCGCTCCGGGCTCTGAGTAGCTCTCGGTGCAGTCTCCGCAGCGGAACAGCGCGATAATCGGGGATTGTCGCAATGACGAAGGCAACGAAGAGAGTATCCCCGCTATGGTACAAATGTATTCTTAATACTTTTGATGTTGAACGATTTGATTTTTTTAAATTGAATGAAACCGAGCAAATTTTTTCCGATTTAAAGCGAGTGCTTAAAAGTTGATTTATAGATAAATTTAAACAAACAAAGATGATTTATAAAGAGTTCTGATCATAAGCATTAGTGGAGTATAATTTAATATAGTTTTCCATGTACCAAATTTACTTGTTTATCATAAAATCAACGATTGGACTTAATATTACGTATGCACTACACCATTCTATTTTCAAAATCGATTTTATAAAGATTATTTTATAAATATTGAATACAATTTGAGAATTAGATATGGACATCAAAATCACATAAAAAAGATATATTTCATACAAAATTATAAATTGTATGTATTTGTAAGTATTTTAAAAACGTATCATATTCTAAATGCACACTTTTTTGCGCGGTAGATGCGTTCTGCGAAATATCGCACAAAAAAAAGCTATGACTTACATAGAAAAAGTAAAGATGTGCTTCATGAACTTGAAAAACCGCATAACTTGAAACAGTTATTTAAAATATACCTAAAATCGCACAAAAAAAATTAATAATAAATCAGAAAAACAAAAAGGCAATTAAAAAATAGACTTTTGGTAACATTTTAAGGATGTCTCGCATTATTAGTAAAATTTTAAGGATATCTGGTATCTGGGATCTCTAATGCCAGATATCTACTAATAGTTATCTCTAAAGAAATAATTATTATTTTAATTACAAATTATCATCGCTGTATGTTAATTTTCATTGCGATTTTCGATATGACTCAATATCGCTTTCTTCTTGGGAAGAAATAGAATGTGCATTGTAAATGCTATCATTGTTTTATGTATATTTTCTCTTTCTAACAATATAGCTCTTAATTAGTAAAAATGTCAAAATATTTTCACAAAATGGCGACTATTTAAAAAAAAAAATTATCGTCATTTTTAGGCCTTATTTTGTCAAAGTTTTATTTTTTAACTTTACTTTTTAAAATAGTTAAAAATTACATTTCGACATATATTTGGTAGGAACAATAGAAGATTTTATAGAAAAAGTTTTTTATTTAATGCATAGTGAATCAGTTCATTAAAACTAGAGATATCATGTCAACCGTGTTGAAAAAAGTATTTTCGAAAAAAACGTGTTCAAACTAAAATAGCTATAACTCCGTAAGTAATTCGATTTGTTCATATTTCTAGAAAACAAGGGTATGGTCGTCCAAAATTATAATTTTTCCCCAAATTTCGGTTAGTGTTTTCTATTTTATTCAAAATATCTCTATACGTACTCTTTATGAAATAAAAAACTGAAAAAGACGTTTGAGTGTATATAACATGTAAAATGAAGGTAAATATAAAATAAGATGAACTTATTGAGTTGTGTGTTAAATTCACAATTCACTTATAAATCCTCTATTATCCAAAAATAAATAATCAAATATTTTTGATCGTTCATGTGATAGGGAATAATCATATAATAATCGTTAATTCTTAGGAAATCCTATGGAGATCATGGATACATGGGTAAGGAGAATAACAAAAATCTTGTTATATTAATTTGATTTAATTTATTTAATGTTTGTTTAATGTTTTGTTTCATTATTGTGAGACAAATTTGAAAGTTCAAATTATTTTGGAGAAAAGCTCTTTTATGATACGGTCACATTTCTGAAGGAAACTCTGGATTTTTTTTCTTTTTTGATTAAAAATCAAATTAAACGATTTTTGTCAAATTCAGTGTTTCTAGTAAGGATTTGCTATTTTTAAAGAGAGATATATTTTTAATCGAAAGTGTATTTTTTATAGAGAAATAAGCCTCGAAGGGGAAATCGTAAATTGGCAAAATTATTTTACACAAAAAGAATTTTTCGCGGTGGGATCGCAATATTAGTTATATTTCCCGAAATGCGACTCAAATGGAAATGGATTATTATTTTTTGTACTACAAATAACAAACCAATTTAAGGATAAGATTCTGAAGAGGAAAACTCGCTTTTAAAATCCGTCCATTTTAGAGGGATAAATATTTTTTGTCCGTTTAATGGATTTCCTTACCCATCACACTCAATACCAATAAAACTCATATACATCGGAAAAAAAGCAAACAATATCAATTGATATAGTTTTTATTCGATGATTTCATACATTTTTGTTGCTCGAATCGAGTATAATCAACTATCGACCCGTTCTTAATTAATAATATATTTATATTGAGAGCTTTTCTTTGATAAAATTCGTTCTCAAAAGCTTACATAAAGCCTCATCAATTACGAGAAACCTGACGTAATCAATATTTAGAAAGAAGCACTCATCATGTATTCTTGTAATATTTTCTCAATATCATGGCAGAAACGGGTAGAGATTGGTCATGTTCTTCCAAATAAACAGTATGTTTAGTCTTTCATGAATACACGCAAAACTTATTTTGCCAAGATTGAATCTTTTGAAACATCTCCCCTATTGTCTATGGCTTAAAACATGTTAAACCAATTTTATCACATAACGAAAGCCTTCATTCACTTGCTTATTATACTAGGGATTTTTACTACGATTATATTCCATAGAAAAAGACTAGTTTATGCGGCGTACATAAAGTTGAATAAATCATCCCTTTATATAAAGAACCAAAAGCCTTAAAATTCTACAATCTGTTATTTCATTATTTTCATTCAAATGGGTCTTATTATCTACCTTTGTATTCAACGACAACGACAGAAAGTATAATAAAATATCATTTTTTTCTCATTTGGTTATCTATGCATAACGACTTCATGTATAATTTAACAGAACTTTTAATGACTTAAGATAAAAGGATATCTATATTTACAAATAATGAAACATATAAAGTTTGTTTTGCTTTTAAGCTTTTAAAGACATGCAATCTTCCGACATTGTGCTTTCTGAAGGCTTAAAATTAATACGAACCGTTTTCGACGACGATCACTTTAATATTTAATATATGATAAAAGATATAGCTTTTAAAGGATTATTGATTATTGTCAATCAAGATATCCTCTATACTTTGTGGAATTTAATCCAAATATCTAAATGTAGTTTATTTGTCTTCTAATACTACAAGCACTTTGAAAAACAAGCCGATGGATCAATGGTATGTTGTTAACTTCTTCTTTGGAGACTGAAGCCAAGACTTGATAGGAACCAATTATGAGCAAAATATGGAAAAAAAATGAAATGGACTAAATAAACAAGTTCCAAACACTACCCAATATATAGGGTGTTTTGCCCATGGGTCAAAAAAATTTTTTTTGAACGTTGTAAAGAGTTTGCCCTCCTTAAACTCCAAAAAATAATGTTCGGTCCATGTTAACAAAACAGCTTGTATATCTTTTAAATTCATAACTGTAAGTATTAGCCAAATAAATGATGGAATTTAACAATTTGCAAATATGTATTCAGACACCAATTGATTTTGGAAGTTAGTTATCTCAGCAAGCAAACCTGCTTTCTGTCAAAACTAATCTGGGCATATTTATAAGAAAAACAACCACCAATCAATCACTGAAAATCTCAGGAAATAGATATCAATAGCATAGAAAAATACTCCAGAATAATTGCTATAAATATATTATAAATGTAATTATTATCTACTTCTATGGAATTTTAACTATTACCATTTCGACAAATGTAGATCTACCTAAATTGGGAGATTAGAGGTATTAATATTTTCAATCGCTCATCATCTTGATTCAAATTATATCCGACTACTTTTCTCTAAAAGCTTGAATACTGAGATCATTAATAAAATCAAACAGGGTTACACAACACATCACTCAATAAGTTTGTAGGACCACTAATAAAACCACAGCTTTTTAATAAAACAACGACTTCATCGAATACATCATCATAGTCTCCTTCAAGAGTGATATGTTCATATTGATGCTTTTCTAACAATTCGACGCCTATTTTTGGCCTCAAAATAGGCTTCAGTTTTAGCAATCACTTCATTGGAACCAAAGCTCTTTCTTTGGAGCATTCTTTTTAGGTCTGCAAACAGATAGTATAGTCGCTGGGAGCCAGATCCGGTGAATACTGTGAATAGGGAAACAATTTAAAGTGCAATTCGTGCAATTTTGCCATTGTTGCAATCGACTTGTGACACACGATGGTGAAAAAATACTTTTATTTTTCTTCATTTGAGTTCGTTTTTTGCAATCTCTTTCGTTAAACGCTCTTATAACGCCATAAAATTTTCACCATTGAAAATCCTTCCTTTCTCCTATGTCATTCTATGAACTTATTGAGTGTGTTATAAAGGCACTATTTTTATTTTTCTTTCTTCTGCCTAAAAGAAGTCCTAGTAGAAGACAGTGAAAAACTTCGAAATTGAGAAATCAATCGAGTCGATAAATAATATCGCTGTTTAAAAAATAATTAATTTAACAATTTCACACACAAGTTTAAAATTTAAAATCTCAGGATTACATTTGTTGGTTACAAATTCCGAGGGAAGAACACTTTCGTTTTTCACTTGCGAAAATGTTTCATGATAATCTTTTATTTATGAGCATCTCCTATAAATAATGAATCGAGTTTCATATAATTATCTTGTCAAGCTTTATAAACCGGCTCAAAGCCTAAGGTTTGACTTGACCCAATTAAAATTTTGTTTCCCCTATGAAAATTTCGAGGAGGCTCCACACTTATAAAAGAGCACATTTTTTAGAAGTTTGATGACTCGCAGGCACTTAAAGCTCCGCTCAAAATACGTCATGATAAATTCATCCCCTTTATATATTTAAAACATCGCCGGGTTCTTATAAATCGTGCATGTGTACGGTGTGCGATCAAAATGAATCCCTGTTCCTAAACTGAGATGTAGAATCTAATGGGGTCTTTGGTCCATCCCTTGCGTATATAAATAGACGTGTCAGAAAGGATTAAGTCCAATAAGACCACTATAAATGATGATGTCAGATGAGGCTTAGATATACAAAAGCCAAGATAACAAAACCTCAAAAGGTTGCATAATAATTTTGACCTATTTCGTCGAGGCTCGAATGATTATGGGTTTTAAATGTACCATGCTGAAAGATAATTTATACTTGAGTTCATTATTATAAATCATATATTTTTGATGTGTACAACCACTAACAATCTAAGGACAAATAACAAGGAGCCTTTTGTCTTGCTTTTAATACAAGCTAAAATATTGCAATCAAGATATTCTAATAAAACTTATTTCCAATGAAAATTATGATTTTATCTAATTAGTGTATTAAGTAATTAGTAAATAGTTTAATAAGGAAAATCAATAAATATTCTATATATATTCACTTATGATAATGAAATGGCTTCATTTATGATGATCGATGGCTATGATAATTATTTTAAAATAAATTTCATAGGAGTGTGAGGAAATTCTGGAACATCAATTACGTCATATTGGGTTGACGATCGGTCAAAAATGGGGAATAAAAATCGTTCAAAGTAGAAAATTTACCCTCGTTCAATATTTTAAATCACTCTCAACTCTGACCTTTGATAGCTAATACTTTCATATTTTAGAACAAATTCATTAAATATCGATTTGGATATTCCATTTTGCTTATTATTATATCATTCAATACTCGCTATAAATTGGATTCACAAAACTGCGACAAATTTACCAATCTTTGGAATAGTTCTTGCGTCTTACACATTAGATCGAACTTTATCTTATATATATATATATATATATATATATAAACAACTACTATACAAAATGCTGTCTTATTGAATTTATGGCTTTTTAGAACCACGGCGATTTGCTAATAAAAACAGCCAGAATGGTAAAACAATAGAGTTTCGAATAACCATTTGGATATATTTCGCAGATTTTATCGTTTAGGGTATCTTATTATATGGTCCCCCTAGACTAAAATAAATATCACCGATAGTAAAATGGCTATAAAGCTTCTCGTGTAACATTGCGATAAAAATTGATCATTTATGCGCATTTTTTGGATCGTTTCGCAGAAAACACGCCGAAACGAAAAACAATATTAAATAACGAATCAAATCCGATTTTTTTTCTAATTAGACCCAGTTTATTACATGAACTTGACATATGATATCCTTCCATAACCTCTGGAAAAATAATATCCGAAAATAATTCAAAGTCACTATAAATAATATCATTGAACCTGTGTTTACTCAAAGTCTGACGCTTTTGCTTCTAAAGCATTTTTGCAATTGATGTTTGGCATTTGAAGATGAATATCGTGTAATTTTTCGTTTTACTATGGATTATTCTTTTTGTAAAGAACCCACAGCACAGTAGCAAATGCGCAATGAATCAATCTGGAAAATAGCCTCCTTTGTAATGGGGATGATTTAAAAATGTATCAATCGGGGATGATAAAAACTGACTAGACATATTATATCATATTTTCATCCCCTTAACAAATATCGCAGCCAAATAAATGCATTAATTAATCATCGAATTTATATGATTAATTTACGTATTAAAATTGGATATCAGCGATTAAATTATTTACTATTTCATCACTGGAGCAATATCTCCAAATTTATTTTTGTTCAAATATTTTTCTCTCCACAAAGTATTCACTCCTCACAAAAACATGAATACTTCAAAAAGCAAAGATGAGATTTATCAGCCACCAAATAGAAAAAAATCAACCATTTGCATTTAAAAAAATCACAAGGCGAGAATTCAGAGCAGTCATAGCAAAGGTCGACATTAAAAAATCGTCTGGCTACGATCTCATTACGGGAAGAATGGCAAAGGAACTCCCTACCAAAGGATTTAAGTTCTTGGTAAAAACATTAAATGTGGTAGTAAAAATCGGCTATTTCCCCCCGCAATGGAAAGTGGTAAAGATTATTCTAATTTCCAAGCCCGGCAAGGATATACATGACGTCAAATCATATAGACCCATTGAAGAGACTATTGAGAGATCAATAATTGTGAAAAAACAATCTAATATCAAATCATCCATTTGGATTTCGTCAACAACATGCGACTGGAACAAATACACAGGATCTTTAATAGAAAATATTGCTCGGCAGCATTCCTGGGCGTAGCTCAGGCTTTTGACAAAGTGTGGAATCCAGGTTTGCTACATAAAATTGGAAAACAACTGCCCACAAACTACTTCTTCCTATTCAAATTATACCTGACCAACAGAACATTATACGTCAAATATGAAGATGAAGCTACTACACTCCATGATATAAAATCCGGCGTCCTGCAAAGTAGCGTATTTGGTCCAGTTTTATACCTTTTATACACAGCCGACATTCCGACAACGGACACCACGACAACTGCCACCTTCGCGGACGACACAACTCTTCGAATCTCGCACAACGACCCTGCAATAGCGTCTTAACTGCTCCAGCATGACCTCAACAACATACAAAAATGGCTCAAGGAATTGCTCATAAAGGCTAATGAAAGTAAATCTATGCATGTCACTTTCACTCATAAGTAAGTCATAAACGAGAAACATGTCCTCCTGTCTCACTGATTGACTACGTACTGCCACACACAGACGTAGTAAAATATCTGGGCATGCACTTGGACAGACCTTTAACGTGGAAGACGTACATAAGCAAGAAGAGAAAGCAACTGAAAATCAAAATGAAAATGCTGTATTGGTTAATGGGCCGAAAATCGGAACTCTCCCTATCAAATGTTAATATACTTTTGTACAAAAGTATATTAAAACCAATCTGGACATATAGTATACAGCTTTGGTTTACCGCATCAAACTCCAATATTGACATTCTCCATTGCTTTCAATCCAAAGTGCTGCGTACTATGGACAACATTCCATGGTACGTGACAAACGAAACGATCCACAGAGAATTTAGCATACCAACAGTAAGGCAGGAGATTAAAAACCATAGGCATAAATACAAAAAAAGATTTAACACACATCCCAACCGCCTTGTTGAAGAGCTAATCAGCCAAGCCTCCGAGACGCGTAGGCTGAAATGATGTATGTTTCATGATCTGGACAAAAGATTCGAATGAATGAACATTAGGTCCTCATAATGGAATGGGGAATGAACGAAATGAATCTCGATCCTTTGCATATTTGTAAATGTTTAACATGCCATTCGATTTGATGCAATCAAAATTCTAAAAATTATTTTACCATTCTCCATTCTCTACCTGTGCTTCAAATTTTGGCAAGAAGGCATTATGAGGCTTCCGGAGAGGTGGATAAAGGTAATAGAACAGAATGGATCATATATTATTCAATAAATTTTGATGTAACCCAAATTATTGCTTATTTTTTTCTTAACATGAAAACGAAAGAAACTTATGGGACACCCTAATATAATCATAGTAATTTGAATTCTTTTTGCCGATATAAAATTTTAATTTTTGATATAATCCCTTTAAAAATGATTTCTTTATACCCAAATCTACATGGGGATTATTTAGTTTGTAAATTCAAAACTGTCATTAATGTCTAATTAGCTATCGATGCTCTCTGGTAAAATTATTTAGGTCTAAAAATTGAATTTATTTTTTAAAACAGTGGAATTGTATTCTGTTGTCTTGACAAAACCAAATGAGCATTCAATCATTGGAAATTTATACAATTCTCAATAACATAAAGTTCGTTTCAGATACTTTAGAATGAATTCCAATTTCTCTGTTTGACTTTGCTCGAGCATCGAAATTTTGAAAACACACATCGTTGGCCTTTGTGTGATGAATCCGCAAACTTTGCAATTTTACACTCGGGCTGAAAACGCCGCAAAAACTTTATTTGTTAGGCGATATATAAATTTGGCGGCAAAATGGCCTTCTTTTCCATATAAATGATGTCTATGTTGATATATTGTCATCCGAATGCGGAGGGAAAGTTGTACATAGAAAAAAATATTTGCCATCCCGACGATGAACTCCGAATATTATCTTAGAGAGAAATGATTTATTGACAGCGAGGGTTGAATGCAAAATTGTCAAATAAGAAACCCTATATGGTAAAAATTTTATTATTGAATTTCGCATACAGGCGGCAAAATTTACGGCGTTTCCAATATATTGATAATGTAATTAAGTCCTTTGAAATACTTAATAATATTGGATTAAAATCCAATTTTGACTTTAGGTAACCCATGCATAAAATTTGGCTTTCACATCGAACATTTAACCGATAATTTCCACAATTCCTGTATCTTATTTGGCGTTCCTTTAGATAACCGCATCCCAGACGAAAATTCCTGTGGATTTTGGGGGTTTGTCAGACAGGAACTTATTTCAATTACATCCTAATCAGTCATAAGACCATGAACTTCTACAACTATATGCTAAAGCGTAACCTTGTATTTGATCATGCTATAATACCTCAATAAAAATGTTATTGTTTAGCTTATATAATTTAAAGTTTTAAGACCAAGATATATATGAAACCTGATATTTTTAGAAAGACTATAAACCAAATAGGTAATCAAGAAGTGATCTAAATATCTTTAAATAAATTTAAGAAAAACAATCCAACAATAATTTATTTAAAAAATATCATTTATATACAAAAAGATGAAAGACAGTCGTCAATCTTCAAAATTAATTAGTCCTGAAACATACAAAAAAAATAATGATGCATTTTTCCAAATGAACGCAAAATACAGATGATATATTCATGAAGTTATACCTAAATAATTTTCATAAGCCTAATTAAGACTATGGTCATCTCTTGCAGCGTAGTATTCGTTTCAGCCCTCGTTTGGCCATACCAAACATTGAGATAACTTGTTCCTAAAATTTTAACACATTCAAAGCAAATAAAATGGAATATTGTTATTGAAAATATTTTCAATTTAACATAATAAGACAAACCTGCATCAAATTAAAACACATGGCTATCAATGCCATTCCAAGCATAAGATACATGGAGCAAAAAATAAAACTGAGATCTATTTCTTTGGCAGCATAAATCTTGTCTCCCGGCACTATATCACCAAAACCGATACTAGAATTTAAAAATAAAATAAAAATAATGGCATGTATTTTTTTAAAGTGAGTAACAGTTCTCGTGATAAAATTTGCTATTCATATATTTGGATTTAAATTATACATCACCTACTCAACGATATGAAACAAAAATAAGATCCTTCTATAGGATCCCATGATTCCCACGTACCAAATAATGCAGCTCCGAAAGCCATATACCTATAAAATAATATTTGGCATGTTAAGAATATTTTTTACATCAATATAAAAATATATATTTTGATCATTATCGAAATCGTCTTACCCCACCATTATGGTTAAACATAGTGTCACCGGCACAGTGACCGTTTGAGGATCATATTCTTCCAGAGATTCCTCGCTCTCATTTTCTTCATCCTCTCCCAAATATTCAGCTTCGACTTCATCATCATTCAATCTGTCCATTTCATACAATTCCACATGCACAGATGGCCTTCCATAAGGCAATGGACGTATATAATCTTCGACAGCGGCTGGAGGCTGTAAAATAAATAAATTTAAACGCTCTGCATTTTGAATAGATTCTATACCAATCGTTTATATTTTCGATTTGATGCGCTTTTAATTAGGTCAAATTTCAATTATGTGCATTGATGGAGTTGCATTTCATTGAAATTTTCGCCATGAATTAAATATCGTTTGGAATTAAAATTGAATGGATTCGAAAGGAACTCGTGGTGTAAAAATCAATCCGTTCAGTTTTTATCGCAAAAATGCCGCGCATTGCACATTTCATGCTTAACCTTCCCCTTACTGTGATAAAAGCAGCCGCGAGCAGCGGTGATGGAACATTTTTGTTGTTTATGAAAGTGATTTAAAAACCGAAAGAAGTGAATATTTTTAACTATATTGCTTTTATTGACTATATTTGAGGTTGAAATGTAACAATTTTTGTAATGTTAGCTCTGAAAAGTGTCTGAAAACGAGAAAAAACATCGTAAATAGCCGACAGGCCCATCGCAGAAGACGACTTGCATGCTACTGAATGCGAGCTGGGAGTACCAAACAAACGCCACGTGTAGATTAGATCGGTGCTTTCCAATCATTTGATCATATTTTTCATTGAATAAAAAGACAATGCGTATAAATACCACAAATATGTAAAAATATAATGTAACTGACATTGCCCATATTTATTTCTTTATTTTATAAGCAGCTTTTCCATAGTACATAATAATATAAAAATAAAATACACACACAAAAAAGAAGTAATAAAATATACACTAAAAAGTAATAAAATACACACACAAAAAAGAAGTAATAAAATACACACACACAAAAAAGAAATAATAAAATACATAATAAAATGTTAAAAAATTAAATTAAATTTGAAAAATATAAATTAAACGAAATATCTTTTTTGCGTTCATTCTCTCACAATCAGAACAAAATGTTTTTCTGTGTGTCGTGCAAACAGGTTTTTTACAAATACTGCAAACTAGCGTGCTCCTTTTTTTTTGTTGGAGAAGAGCAAAACTTGCAAGCTCTTGCCAACGTTCGGGAAGCTGTTGATGTTGATACACCGTCCTGAGAATTGCTTGTAATATTTATTATAGCCGTGTCAGGTGATACTTTTTGGTAATGGGACATTGCAATGTCAATAGCGGCTTGTTGTGGTTTATAAAGTTTAAACGCATTATTTTTTCTTTTCATAATGTTAGGTTTGACCAAATCCAAACTGAGCTCTCTGATAAAGCATTTTCGGCGACTTCTATCACTTTTCTTCCACTCAGGATACTTTAGAGTCCATAGTAAGTATGCATTTAGTGCTGCAATATCTATAATCTCCATGAAGATGCGAAAAGGCCATCTTCTCGTTGATCTCACGCACGAATACTCTGCCGTCATCTTGTCCCCTGTGTTCACAGCACCTTTGGTTTTATTATAGTGTAAAATAATGTTCGGTTTTTTATTGTTACTTTCATTTATTTCTCCATTATGAAATTGTGTAGTAAGGAGTATCACCGCCTTTTTTTGTGGCACGTATGACACAAGAACTGTGGTAGGCGTGAAGCCAAAAATACTACTGTATACCTCACGTTTTTTATCTGGCAAAAATTCTTTGGGTATCTCTTTTTTATTTTTCCTAAGAGTACCGGTCAGGGTCAATTTTTTTTTCTAATAATTTAGCTGATAATGGCACCGATGTAAAAAAATTATCTGTCGTTACTCCCCTATTGGTGCCGTATTGTGGTCGAACCATATCCATGACCACTCAAGATCCCTGACCGATTTCTCTCCGATTATCAACCAATCCGGAATATATTTGTAAATTCAATATATATGCCGTGGAAGAGTCAGCTGCTACCCAAATTTTTATACCATATTTTCCAGGTGTGGATTTCATGTAAACCTGAAATGGACAATTGCCCCTAAATGTAAGCATAATTACTTTTCAATTACGATTACTTTAGCCATTATAAAATAAATATGTATTCTAAAAGTGTGATGAATCTCGCGGGCCGAAAAAATATTCAAGACGGCCCGTGGGTTGGCCACCCCTGGTTTAATTATTTATTTTATGCCTCCACGCTAAAATACCAAATAAGTATTAGGAGAACTAAGAATATTGAGTAAAAAATGAAGAAACACTGTACTTTGGAGATAATCCGCACATCAAGGACGTAATCAATGTGACTGATAAAATTCCATTCTGTTGATACGCAGTAAAACTAACAAAATTCCCGATTTACCGACAAATTATTTAATTCCGTCGCTGCAGATGAATATTTATACACTATAATACTTTGATGTGATTCGTAATTATATTACGGAGGTGTACAAAAATTCGGAGCCCCGTATCTATTATATTTCATATAGATATTCCCATTTAAAGAGTCACTGCCGACTATTCTCACCATCGGCAGGGAAAGGTTAAATTGGTCCGAAAAAAGAGTTATTAAGCAAATTTGAGCTTTGAAGCTGCGTGTGGAAAATTGTTTTGAACTAAATGACAAAATATATTAATATGACAATGCGAATTTATTTATTTTTTTGGTTAATCAAAACCATGTGTGAAACGAAATAAATCAGTTATCAATGCAAGTATAGCAATTAAGTCTTTATAAATCGTTTTAAAAGACCAGATTCAAGACTCAGTTATTTTTTTCTCTTAATTCAATATAATACATTTGTTATAATTCCGCAGCTTATTGTGTGCCAAAAATTTTTCATAACATAAATTTAAGACCTTCCTTCGTATATTTACTACTTTATAACGCCCCCACACACCATCCATATAAAGAGCATCGCTTTTATGAAATTGAATATAAAACATTATCTCTAAATTGGTTGGGATGGGACTAAGAGATAAATGTGGTGGTACCTTTGTTTTACCCAAACCTTACAAATAACCATCATTATATTTTTTGTATCGTAAAACAGTGCAATTATACACCAGTGTCGTTTCGAGGAAAGGTTAAGACAAAACGAATCAATCAATTCCCAATGCTTAACTACGAATTGCTATAGTTTTTTTTAGTCGTTGATGCTCTTTTTTTTAATTTTACCCATTCTTCAAAGTAGAAAGAAGATACACCTGAACCTCGTATAACACTGTCATTATATAACACTATTTAAAAATAATGAACATATTTTATACGGTACAATTATGAATCGCTCCATGGTATCCGCGTCCAACGTATTATACATCGCCAAAGTGTATTTGTTATATTTGTCATGTTAAATCATTCACATTTGTCATCATAACCTTCTTTATTTACTGGCTAGCTGTCAGCTCGAAATTATACCAATATGTTCTAAATGTCTCATTAAATAAATATATATATATTCCTACCAATTCATTCCTGCTTAAGTTTTATACTGTAAAGTATTCACTTTTCCATAAACAAATTCAAGAAAAGCTCAACTAATTTAGGGAGGTGTCTAATACAAATTTCTCTCTCATCTCATACATGATTTCAATGCTGTTTTTTAATGTAGATGTTTATTTAATGAACAGACAGACATACTATCTGATATTTAAAGCATACTCTTATGGAATTGCACATCAATGAAATTTAATTGAATATAATTTGGCATTAAAATAAGGACGTATTATAAAGGATTTCGTGAATTTAAAAAATCCATTTAATTTTTTTGTGCCGCAAAAATGCGTTCAATTCACATTTGAAGCTTAATTTGTTCTTTTAAAAGAGTCATTAAGCAAAATTAAGGTTTGGGGTTGCATGAGTAAAAATTGTTTTGAGCTTGAGTTCGGGTCTCGTTTCGCATATTATATTATTGCCTTAATGTTCCCAAAGAATTTGAAGGAGGTTTCTTTTGACTCATACATAAAGCAGCTATATTACATCAGGATTTTCCGTTACACAAGAAATGAAATAAAATGTGGTGCTGGCAGCGCCTAATCCATTAGCAAAACCTTCGCTTCTCGGGGAAAAATGAAAATAAATCACGCGAAAGACATACCGTGTGCGGCATATTCGAAACGGAAATGGAAAATTTGTATCCTGCTTCCGTTTATTACTTGCGTTCATGTGTGTCGCTCTAATTATGTATATTTATACATGTTGGATTCAACAAAGGGATCAAAATGGAGATTATTCGTCTCGTCTTAATTGTTTCTCGAGGGACTGGTAGATTACAACCAGCCCCCCTATTCACTGTGACTCCAAATCATTTAATGCTAATTTATATGTGTGTCTGAATTTTGTTTTCAAAGTTACGATCGCATTTCCCCATTCGCCCTCGTCAAGTATCACTGAATTGAGGGATTCCAACTGGGAATCAAAATATTCGTATCAATGCACAATATGCAATAATGCTAATATAACCATGTCGCCAATAGATAACGCCCTAATTTAGTCTCTCGTTATATTTCATCAAGTAAAAATATTTTGATTTTAACATAATAAACATTATTTTCAGCGGGAAAAAAATATTTAAATATTTCAAGCTTGGTAGTGTTAAATATTCCTATTTACAGCTGTAAATACTGGATTAAGAAATAGAGCCTGTGTTCTTCTGGAGCAGAAAATTGGAAAAGATATGCTTTATCTAGCTTGTCGCCATCATATAATGGTAATTATATTAGAAACTGTAGTGAATCAATCGCTGGGTCCGTCTAGTGCTCCTGATATCCAATTTTTTAAAAGATTTAAGAAGAACTGAGACAAAATAGATCAAAGTTATTATAAAACAGTAATTTATGATATCATGTCTTCAAAATTCATATAAAATGTTACTGCAGGCAAGATTTATTTTACTCAAAAACAACTTCAAGTATATCAACCTCGAAATGACTATAAAGAGTTACTGAATCTTTCCATCATTTACTTGGGAGGAGTTCCTGAAAAATGAGTATCATTTAAGAGGTCCACTAGTCTTCACCGTGCTAATTGGATTACTAAAGCTATGTGTTACTGGATTTTTTTTTTTATTTGAACATCAGTTTAAGCGGACGAAAAAGGAAATGAAAGCAGTGAAAGATATTTACCTTTTCACAGTCATAATATATATAAAATACTGGTTTCAAGCGCCTGTCGGATATTCAGCACCAATAAATGACTTACAATTATAAAAAGACCTGGTATCCTTTGAAAATATAAACCAAACAATGGCCAAAGTTGCCATAAAAATAATACTGGGTCATTTATGGTACTTGTCGGAAGAGTTGGTATCTTTTGCATTTTTTGACGACGAACTTTCAGTTAAAGATAGGTAAAATATAGTAGATGCACTAAGAATCGAAAGTGTAGAAGATTTCCCGAAAAGAAAAAGCATTGATGTTTAACACATCCCGAAAAAAGCATAAAAGACTTTGTGACTAGCAACCCTTTACAATTTTTTCAGATACTAAGTATCTCACTACATTTTTTAGACAAAGATGTTGAAACTTGGAAGGATGACTCTGATTTTAAGGCTGCAAAGAAAATGATCAATTCTTAACTGCATTTATTGCTATTTTAATTGAAATATTATGGTTTTATTATTTTCATCATATAAAACTTGTAGGTAGTCCCATGATTAAGTGGTCGGACTGATAACTCAATCAGCATGGGTTCAAATCTACAGAAGGTATGGCTGACAATTACACTTTTAAAATATATATTCCCTGTGAAAAACCATGTAAAAATGGTTGGCAATAATATCATAAAAGGAATTACTACAAGCTACCTTGATCCCCATAACATTTGGTCTGGCTATTTCAGCATTGTAATTATATTTACATATTATATACTATGTATATTTGTTTCATTCATCAACGATGAAATACAAATGATTGTATTTATTTAATAAGTTTTATAAGCTTAAAAATTATGGATAACTGAGTGAATTTTGTTCAAAGCGTAAATAAAAAGGTCCAAAAATATACAAAAAATCCACCCATACAAAAGAAGAGCCTAAATTCCATTTCCAGGGAGGTTTTCAATCAACATTTCATACAGGACTGACATATCGCTATAATGAAATATTGATTCACATAAACAGGTGTCCCAAAGATGTGTCCACATCAAAGAAATGTAACCTTTTGGATGAGACGTAGGTTGATTGTTTTTCATCTATCTGGAAATTCTTTTGTGTTTGTATGGGCCTATATTTATAGAGCCGGGGTAGATTGGGGTGTGACGAAAATAAAGTGCAGAAAGATGATATTGCATCCCGCATTTTTCAGCTTCTTTCCATTGTCCGAGGAGTGGATATCTTCGTCGTTTAAAAGCACTCCCCCGGTCGTAGATTAAACCAACGGAGTTCACATTTGAATCGTGAATCGACCGATCGATTTTTGGCCAGATATTAAAATCATATTGCTTTTTATTTGATTCGCAATTCACAGTGTATGTGATACTGTTCGTTTGATAATTTCCGGGTTGAATTGAGATTAAAGCGCGCGTAAATATTTACCCTCAATTTTATATTTTTTCCATGGGGCTTTTATAAATATAAACACCCCCAAAGAAGGAAAACGTCAAAATATTTCCAAAAGTACCATTCAAGGCTGTATTTGACAAATGGCCGTCGTGAGGAGCGGAAAATAAATAAGTTTTTAATATAAGCCGCGTGAGTTACGTCGGGAAAAATGTTTTCACGGGGATGTTTCTGAGAATAAATACGACAAAAGATGCGTTGAGTTCTAACATTATATCAAAGCGAACAAAGAGTTTTATTTCTCTTATGAATCAGCTTCTAATGGAAATTTCAATAAAAAACGACTTAAGATGTTTGCGATTTTTTCATTCGAAGTGGAGCAACACTTAAATCGTTTCGTCATTTAAAATCACCCCAATTCTATGCCCATCAGATTTTTCACATTTTTTCCCATTAACATGTAAAATATTTGTATAAGATCTGATAAATATCTTAAAAGCGGAATCATATATATTCAATAGAGAAAATTTATCAACTCGCAAAATAAAAAAATGCCTCTTATATATTGCTCTTCAAGGATAAATTTAGAACATAAATAAAAAAGACATTTCATCTACGTTTAAAAAGCTGTCATAAAATCATACTTTGTTAAAGACATTTAAAATATTTCATATTAGCCTATTTCAATAGCTTTTTGTGATTCCTTATATAAAGCTATGGGTATTAATATATTTGCTTGGAAAGACAGAGATCGTTTTAATCTTCATCAATCTTATATCAATATATATAGCTTACAACCAATATTAGTATGAAAATAACATTTTTATATGTATACATTTTTACATTAATTTATCGGTCGAGCAAAAGATTCCCCTAATCCCAAAAAAAAATGTTGGTTCATGTGCAAAACACCCTGTATATGTAATTTGTCTTGTATGCGTATCAAATCTACTTGTTTATATTTTGTATCATATTTTGCGAAATATCGTTGCGGGCGTCTTAAAATAAATATGTACATAGCACTCAATTGGAAAATTTAAGCTCTTGACGTTGAAGTTTTCAAACAATTTATTCTGTGATGTTTCCGAGAAGTAGTTGAGCTTTATCTCAAAAATTAAAATACAAAGATCTGAAGGAATTCCGTCAGAGCATTCATAATTATCATGACAAGTTATTAAATGCTTGTTTCCATTTAAACAAAACAAGAAGCTAAAATGACGCCGGGAACAACTTTAATAATATCAGTCCGTTAAACTTGTTAATCAAATATGTTCTCCGCTCTTTGATGTTGAACTTCAGCAATTCTCGACTGAAACGATGATGTTCATCTGTCATTGAGAGCGCATGTATGTTGTTTGATATCAAATGAAATCTCTGGAATTCGACGCAAAAAAGCAACGTAATGCAAAACCGCAGTGGACATTGCAAATATTTGCGGTGGCATTTATTGTAAGTTTACCTTTGTTGCAGCAAACAAAATTTAACATGTGCTAACTTCAGCAATTATATCCAAAAGGCATATGAGCCACGACGTTCTAACTTGACAATCTTTTGATATAACATAAAAGCCGCGTTATTTGTATGCTTATTTTTTTTCCGGGGGGGAGTAAACATGTCTGAACTGTTCGGAAAGATAAGCGCTTTATTGCCGCTTGTGTACTAACATAATTCTAAAAAAATGCGTTGTTTACTCCAGAATAACTCCCATTATATTTTAAAAAATGAATAAAAGTTGTTTGTGGTTAATTTTAATATCCATAATGGGCAATCCGACGAGCCTTGGCGTATCCCTATCTCGCGAGTATTATCTCGCGTAGCAATAAAAATTCAATTTGGACTTTATTGTGTTCAAATCCCAAGGAGAAAAAATATAAAAGGAACGTAATACAGGTGTATCAACGTCGACGGGTTATTTTTAAAAATCCGTTCTTTTTGACGTAAGAGTTTTTACTTCGCATGTATAAAGCTTGTATGCTTCCACAATTGAAGAAAATGAAATAATTCCACGTCGAATAAAGCAGCTTGATTTTCAATTTGTTTTTACACTGGTGAATAAAAATCCTGGAAAATGTTACAACACTTTAAAGTCCAGATCCGCGTTTATGCGTGATGGGAATGACGTAACTTTAACGTGAAAAAATGTCGTACAAACTTAATATAGATTTAAATTTCTTTATAAGGATGACAGTATGCACATGTATTAATATTTTAATCGTATGAAATATATGTATATATAAGAGACAACCATCGTTAATATTAGACATTTTGATTTCTTGATGTTTCTCGAGAAATTTTGATAGACAAAACTTCATAATGTCGTTTTAAATAGCCCTTCATAAAACACACGCCATCTTAAATAGAATCAAGTATCCTAGTTCTCTTTTGGTTAAATTTCCAATGAAATACGAATTATTTCCATCTTCCAAATAAATTATTAATATCTCTTGTAGTCTAAAACTATAAACAACTTTCCTATTCAATACAAATTGTATTCTAAATAATCTTTCAACCCTCATAAAATGTAGGCATAATTGGTTGATTAGCTCTTTATTAAGATCTTTCAACTTTCTGAGAAAGCATGGATATTTTTAAGGCGGAATTAATAAGTTCAGGGTGTATCTTTTCATTCTTAAACAAAGATAAAACGATTTTAGAAGTAAGAAATTTGTTAATATATTTTTTTTCATATCTAGAAACCTATTAAAAACTTAGCAGAAACTAAATCATATGCAGTGCATATACATATTTTATTTTACACAATAAAAAGTATTTTTTAAAATTTCTCCAGAAATCATAAAATTTCTTAAGAAATAAAAATTCTTGATTTGCATATTGCATGTAATTCTTTAAAAATATCTCTCGAGAAAAAACACTAGTCAATATCATCATCATCATCATAGTGCAGCCATGAACAGTCCACTGCATAACTATGGACTTCATCAATATCCATTCACAGGAAGGGGTTACATCCATCTCGCCTGTCTTACATACATCCACCTCCTCATTCTCTCGATATTGAAGGTAGCATCACCACTAAGTTTCAATTCGAACACTCACACAGTGGGTCTCCTAAATGAAAGTATTGACGAACGCTTTTACGACCGTCTCGATAGGAAGTGTGGGAGGTTTATAAAGACTGAGTCGGTATGTAGTTTTCTTCGGGAGACAGTGAAAATCTACTCTAGATGACTGTTTTTAATTATACCAGAAAGGGCTTTCTGGAGTGTAAAGAGCCCAGTCCCTTCTCTCCTCTCTAGGGCCCAGATAACGGTAATATTAACAAGGCAAGAAAATGGATTGATGGTTTCCACTCAATGCTTTTGTATTGTTTTTTGCATTGTCCCGAACTATATTTTTATTTTATCAAATATCAAGTTCAACGAAACATCACAATCAACATTTAAATACATCAATGCAGTAACTCTTTTAAAATTATATCAAAATTACGAAATAAGTAGTTTTATGAATTGTTTGCGAAATCATTCGGCCGCCGAGCGAAATTTAGCGTGAAATTTAGCGCGAAACTTCCGGCTTGTAAAGTGTTAATTTACTAATTGAAATTTTCTTGGGATTAAATTAATTCAACCAAGAATCCAATCCAAGAAATAAGATCAGTTGATCAAACAATGTGATAACTGCGCTTTGATAAAAAACTTCATCATTATGTCTATTATCAAAATGTAGAAAATAATGCATTTATCGCGTTATTGTACGATCAAGTGTTGTTTGGGCTAGACTTTGGACATGGCATGAAACACACCAAGAACAAGGAATGGTGTTGACATCCAAACTGAAAGAACATAGTTAAAGGATTTCTCCACAATGATAAGAATGTATTGCCTTTTTATACAGTTTTGGGAAAATGAGTATGAGAAGAATAGGTAAAATTGAATTTATTATACTCAAGAAGCTTATCCTCAGCTTCTCCTCATCGGCGTATAACTTTGCGAATTTAATTTATATCGACTTGAAATTTTCGGATAGTATTCTTAAACATTGGTTCTTTTCAATACACGAACCATTTCTGATGGTATTCTTTCATTTCAGGCTGTTATAATTTGCGTTATATCATACTGACATCATGACAATGATAAAACAATGCATTAACAAAATACTTCGTGTGCTGTAATTGATCGCTAATAAAAGTGATGCTATCGGCAGTTTGACAACAATATGAGAGCAAATTTGATAATACATAATATAGGGAAATTTGTTTTTGTCTGTATGTATATGATTTTCTATTTTAGTTTTGAGGGGTTGTGTTTTAAAACAAATTCGAGCAACGTTCATATCAATGTCATAATGGATCCTTCGAAACCTTATCCATTCAGCTGATGGCTTAAATTTACGTTTTCAGTTTATCGTTCGCTAGTTTTCTCATTGTTATATAGAAAGCTTTTTCTCTCATATCCACATATTTCTATCCACGATTTCCACGATATATCCACGATTTATTTTTATCATCCTCATGTATTGAAATTTTGATTCCACTGACAGTTTATTTAAAAATTCAATCTTTTCATACCACTCTTACATTAATATAAAGCTTACAATGTCCTACTTACAACCTTCAACAAAAAAATGAATATATCTAAGTAACTGGAAATGAGTTCCAAATTTAGAATATAACCAGAATTTATATTAAAAAAATCATAAATATATTTACTTCTTCTATATGGATGTGAGACGACCTTACGCGAAGTCTCTCTGCTCTTCTTCTGGCAACTCCTGGACATCCTCTGCACAAGCAACACATTGAGTACGTCCATTTAAACGATCTGGCGAGGATATCTCCTTTTTCGAAAATAAAATAAAATATAAATTACAGAAACAGCTCTTTTAACGGCGTCGCTCTCATTCGCACGCCGGTTTGATGTTCTAGATGAAAAGTTTAATATTCTATAGCAGCAATAAAACCAATATAAAACACTTCCTCATAAAGAGGGTATATAAGAGCTGGCTACACGTGTTTTTAATATACTCACCGATGTTCGATAAATATAAAAGGAATAACGGCATCCCGATGATGGCGTACAAAATGGTGGTAACCTTCCCCCATTTCGTCCTGGGGGCTATGTTTCCATATCCTGCAACAAAAAAGCATGCCTATATTAATGTTATTATTCCAAGATCATATTAAAATGCTGAATAAATATGGACAAGATACTAAGCTCTTGAATAAAGCAGTACACGATGATTGGATCCCTATACGTATTACGATAAATTTGATCAAATGAATCAACAATCAAGCCAAAAATGGGATATTATTATTTTTTACAATTTCTGGATTAACACGTATCATTCAATTAACGCAACATTTTGTAATAACATTACATCGAAATACATAAAATTTAATCAACACATTTTTCAGATGAATCAATTTTGGTCCAATTGAAGTATAGTAATTGGAGATGCAATATCATTTTGCTATGAAAGCCTTTTTCTGATAGAAATGTTTTCATTTCATCTAGCACACTGTTGATGTGTTTTAAACTTTAATCAGGGTGTAACATATGCATTCAATTTTATTATGTACAAGTGATCAATCTAATCCCTTAAACTGTGGGGATTGTGTAGAAAAATTAAATAAATACAGATTATGAGAGGCCGTTATTTTAAAATTAATAAGGGTAAATTTATTTTTTTAAGGGTTTATCGTTATTTTAAATTTTACATCAAAAGATGGAGCGTTTTAACTTTAAACATCAAGTAAAGATTTAAACAAATAATATCATCTAAATAACTTTGTTATTTATTTGAAATTTACTAAAAGTATATTTCTTTTAAAATGAAGATACACAAAGATTATTTTTTTGGAAATGATTTTTCTTGCCTAAAATAAAGCTTTGTTTAGTGTTCAGCGGGAAGTTAATATGAAGCATATCCCGAAAGTAAGTGTACTAAATTTTTATATTTTTTTAAAAAAAGGGTATTTGAAAAACAGTACTGAATATATAATAGTTGAGATACACTTATTAACTAATCGCCATCCCATTTAATGCATCTCCTCGAAGAGCTCTCCCGCCACCTCCTTCCCCCACTTCAGAACCTCTTTCTGCATCAACTCGTCGGTTGAAATTTTAATTTCACCCATGTGTTCTTTCAGGAGATAAATAATGATATAAAGTCCATCACAATAAAGTCCCTTCCAATTGATTTCGCGCAAGAAACTCGCGGGTGACCCCCTCACACTTGGTGGGATTTCTTACCGACATCATTCACGCAACAGGACACTATAACGTGAATTAACGTACTTTCGTATTCCTGCTATGCCTATTTTGTCAAGAGATCTCACTCTATCACATAGTATGGCCAACCCTTAAATAACTAATAAGCACAGCTCGTTATTGTCACAGTACACTTACTTTCGGGATGTGCCTCGTATCACTCAATAAGTTCGTAGGATGACTTTTATTTGGAGCCTCCTTGAAAAGTGATACATTTATTCCAATGATTCTCTAATATTTCGCTAATACCTATGCTACTAATAACACGGTGTTTCGTGAAAATTTCAAAATTTAAGAAGTGTTCCTATACAAAAAAAAGGATTAAGAGACGCTATCCTAGAGCGTATATGAATGAAAGAAAATGTTTGTTAAATATATTATAAAAATGAGTTTTCCAAGATGGTTCAGGCCCCATATACTCATAAGCCTTTGACGCGTCCTCAAGCACGTATTTCAGGTTTATTTATTTAATGGCAAAGATTATAGTGTGAAGTGTCGCCCTATTTACATCAGATAATTTTATTCGCGCTCCTTCCCAGCAAAAATAATGAAACTTTTTTTTCTTTGCTGCGGTAAAACAGAACGGAAGCTAATCAGCGACTTTTTCGCTCTTCGGTCGGATCCGGTGGCAAAACTGGGGAGTGAAAAAAAGGAGGCAAAAAAAAATGGATGTTGCCTCTGCCAAAGACAGACGAGAAAGGGGAAGAAGGAGAACGGCTGAGATAAGACTCGGTAATAAGGTAAACTTCTCACTTATAAGAACTCGCCTTTTGTTTCTGGATTGTTTGTACTCTTTTTTACCATCCTGTTGATTAATTACTTTTTTGCATTTGGAGATTCCGTTTGTCACGAACAATAAATAGCCCGGCGGCGGTAATATAAACTGCGGCCCATTTGCGTTTTGAGATTATTACGTCAGTGATTAATGTGTTTTAACTGTTGATAGTCTGGATATAATTACGATTGCATAATATAAACATTATTCCCTGTATTTTCATATTTTTTGCCGGGAAGCGTTTCAAAGGAATTTATTTACTGTCTGGGATTCCAGCATTTCATGTCGATTCACACAAACTTATTAATCTCCGGCATCGCGCTTTTCCTCTTTTAATACATAAGCACGTAATTAATTTGAAGCCTAAATAAACTTTGAATAATGAAAAATGCAGGTAATGTGTTTCAAGGCAGTAATATTTTGCAAGATTGCTTATTTATCCAATGTACGCTACTATCAATACGCTTGAGGAAGATGTATCAAGATTTGTAAATATTTTAAGACTGAAATATGAAAGCTGGCAATTACAAATATTGATTCTATTGGTAATTTTACATGTGCAAAAAACTAAAATAATTCATAAATCAATATAAATAATTCATAAGAGTTTTATTTCTGTGAATAAGGGCGTTTATATATGGTTTTCGTTTTATTGCTTGACCATTTTTGGAGATTAGTTGCACTTAGGTTGCTGCACTTTTAAGTCGTGTTTTGTACACTTTCGGTGACTTAACTCATCAAGAATAAATGGTGATTTTTAAAATTCAAATTTAACAACCCCATTTACAATGAATCGATTTTCGCCGAGTGAAGAATTTATTCGAAATTTAATGCTTTATAATTTTCTTAAAAAAGAGACTGCAACGCACGCTTATAAAAATATTTGCTATGTACTGGGCGATATTTTAAGTGTTTGCAAAGTGATAAAATTGGTTCCAGAAATTTCGATCTGGGAATTTTGATTTAAAAAATAGTCCTGGAAATGTAGATAAATAGTAGATAATGTTCAAATAGATCCACCCGAGCGGTTGTTCATTCGTATCCAATTAGGGTGAATTAACTTTTCCTGGTTCCGTTTGTAGATTGTATTAATGTTAATAATTCATAATAAACGTTATAAAGTAGAGAATTGGAGGCATTACTGCAAATAACATTAATGCGAAATTTGAATCATCAATGGTATTTAATTACGTATAAATGTAATTCGAAAACTCATTATAGGAAGAATGGAAAGTGGTTAAATACATATCCATGAAAATTTCACATTCTACAATTATTATATTAATATCGTAATGTCCTGTCAAAATGTCCGAGTTTCATTTTGACATAAATATTCATTTAATATATTTCATTAAATTTTTACTTTTAACTTAATTTTAAACTAAATTAAATATTGTTTGATCATTTGAAATCAATACGTCAGTGAAATAAATATAAACTGTGAACTCATATAAAAATTATGCGAAATCTATGGCTCTTTCATAATACGTTTTCCATAACGCTGATCAATATTTTGCTCATCCAGAGGAGCTATGTGATTGAAAAATTGTATTCTTAATGGAAAAATATACAGGATTACAAGTATCAATCATAAAATACCGTAAATGTTAGTATTCAACACAACTTACGCATAACACATAAAAAATAAGGTGGGCTTTAAATAGGTCCGTAAGCTTATCTGGGGAAAATCTGTAAAATAATAGGAGTTTCTGAAAAGTTTTTTTATTAACAACTTTAAGCTTAATTTTATAAATCATCTTGATTTATCTGAGCCTGTTTTGGACAGTACTTCATTATTTATGATCAGAGATATTCAGAAACATTTTGGAGATGTTTTATAGTGAAAATATGCTTATTAAATTGTCAATTTAATCTTACGTGACTCAAACATGTATATTTTGTAGATAGATGAAGTTTGAATAGTATTATAAATGCGATATTTCAAAATTTAATCTCTTTGGAAATAGTTCGTGCACATGTTGAAATTGATGCTATTTGATTTGAAACATTTTGTCATATTTGATATCATATTGTCTTGTAAAATATATTGTATTATATATTGTCAATAAGAACAGAATAACTATACGAGAATAAATCACGTCGTCGGCAAACAGTAGCTGGAAAATCCTTAAGGTAAAACTTTTGATTTCCCAATCAAAGAAAATTCCACCTTTGCAAGTCATAGTCGCATTTGCTTCCTTTTTCCATTTCCTTTTAAATCGTTAAGGTACGAACTGGTGGAAATTAATGTTTCCTCTTACGGGCTTGGCTTACTACTTGCGAAATCCTACTAAATCCGGTCTAAATCTGAATATTACGTCTCACTATGGCCCAAGAAAATATCGAGTTAAAATGCACAATTTGCAGAGAAAAATAGTAAATTAGTTTATACGTTGTTTTGTAATGCCATTTGAGCATCGCCAATTGAATTTCATCTCGGTTTGGTTGAAACAGAATTAGCAATTGAATATCTGCCAGCATCCGCATGAACCGACTGCTTCCTTTGTATATTTTTACATCCTTTAAATATATAATATATAAAAGTATTCAGAAAAATAAATATTTTCGTTGATGTATTTGTCAAAAATATTCCTGGAAACGAAAGCGTCGAAATTGATAAATTATTATGGAAATACACAATATTCTGGGTTTCAAGGGTCAAATGCATTCAATCGATCAAATGTTCGCCTTGCCATAAAGTTGACCTTAATATTTAGGGATGAAAAAGATAAAAGTATAACGTAGCACAACTATATTATTATAAAAGCACATTTCTTATAATGTACAAAGGAATTCGAATGCTAACTTTTTTCTTTTTTATAAATTTGCTTTGCATGCATTTTTTTAAAAACGGAAGCACAAACTTACTCTTAAAACGTAAAAGCTTTTTTATACAAGCATTTATTCAGAGAATTTTTAGCATAATAATGAGTTGTATTAATAACGAAACTCACTGCAGAATTTCCATTTTTCCCTCAAATCATATCATGAATTTTATCAGAGAATTGTATGAGATGTATTTGATGAACTTAATCCTGTAGCCTCAAATATATTGATGTTAATTTGTATAATATTTTTATATGCATGAATCAAGAAATAAAATAAAATCATTAAATTTCCAGCAAGAATAGGTTACTTTGAAATTCAATTGCATTGCTGAGAGTATTGGGATGCAATAGCATACTTTAATATATTCTCATTCACCCTGAGAGCTTTATTATGTCAAATATAAAAGTTTCTATATCCAAAATATCCAAATGCTGCAATTCAATGATTTTAAAAGCATTTGTCCAATTCAATAGTAAAACTCTAATATAACAGTTCAATCCGATTGAAATAAGCGAATTTCTAGTATTTCATTGTATACAATGAACTAGATGTGATGAGTTTTTTGTATTTGTTACATTTCGGAATATTTTATCAGATCTTGCATCCAGGACCAAAATTTCAATGTGATCCTTTGGATGCATACATCAGACCTACGAATAAACAAACGGCGATTTCAAATAAACTGGCCATTCATTACGTTAATGGTCCCGTCCAGAGCGCTCGCGTTTTGCATCCGTTTTGCGTACATCTTCACAACGAATTACATAGATTATTTTATTTTTAATTAATAAAATAACTACCATAACAACATGATAAATACTAAATTTATTTAACAGCTAATTAACTGTAATATTGGGCAAATTTTACTCTTACTATCAAAGCATATATGGAGTATCATGCATTAATGGCTTATCCTTTTATATTATACTATCTACAGTTTTCTTTGTTCGTTCAGTTAGTCCTGTATATCTTCTTTACAGTCAAGATCGATTGCAACTATCCAACCATCTGCATTTACTCACCAAGACCAGGGATATTAAATATGAAGCTACAAAGAGTACATAACAAAATTTTCTCTGCAAAGCTTAAAAGGAAACACAGAGAAGATTGTCGAATGACCTGGATGCTGCTTTTAGTATTAAAGTATTCATAATTTCAATGAAATCCATGTTTATATTTCAGACTTATATCAGACTTATAATCAACTTATTCTACTTGAGTCGATTAGGTTATTTTCAAAAGAGACTTTATGGAAAATAGCCTATTTTGATTTTTCATTGCCTTCCACATATAATTAAATGAGAAAAGAATTATTTGAATATGAGAAGAACAAGTAGCACTCGTAGGTACTCTTGCACGTAGAATATTCTTATACGTGGAGCCCGAATATAGACAGAGACGGAGAGTAGCACATTGAGTTTAGAGAGAAACAGAGATAAAGAGAATATCTTGCATACATCGTACGATTGTATATATCATTAACCCAAATTTATATATAATGATGTGTAAATGATATACTGAATCGATTTCAAGTGTATTGTTTATGTTTACTTGAAGGAATGACCGAATATTGTGTGCTATTGACAGTGTTTATTTATTTATGTACAAACTTCATATACGCTGCGACGGTCCTGACAGATAAGTGGTGGACAAGCAAATGTAGCATCTAAGATTTGATGATTTTAAATTACCTTCACTTCTCAGAGGATTAAAATTATATATGAATTGAAAAAAATATTATTCGTTCTTGATACACTGATTCACTACAGACAACAAGTTTAGGAAACACCTAGCATATTATCGAGTTTTATATAAAAACATAATAATGGACCGTAATGTAACGTAAAATGTAATTTAATATGTTTATTAATTGCTTCAGCGCATTTTGGAATATCAATAAATTACGAAATGAAGACATTTTAATCATTATTCACACCTAGGTTGGTATATAATCAACCCGCAGTGACATGTTATAGTAGATAACGGATACTTAAAATAGTATCCATCTAAGGTGCATTTGGCTCCGAAACTATGGCAGAAGGCCTTAACGCCGAAAAGGCACCGGGGCAGGCCACCAAGTTCCTGTGGTCAAGCGGTCCAGAAAAAGGATCTCTGATAAGGCACAACAGCACCTCTCTCACGGCCGACATGCCCAAACACGACCACAGAACGTGATCTGCGTCCATAAAAGGATTCCTGCACACAAAGTCCAAACTAACTTTTAGTTTTATTTTTGCCAGGTCAGACACAAAACGGCTGTGCCTGGGAACTGGGAAGTCCGGTGATTGGGTCAACCCCCAGATCAACTGCGTTCCCAATCGGCAATTTCTGCGATTCTAGCCCACCTTTTGGTAGTGTAGCGTGGGCAATTTACCATCCTCACGTAGTAGCGCTGTTAACAGCGAAATCTTCCATCTCTCTTCAGGTGCAATGTGTTATTTTAACAGCGCCATCTCTTGTGGCCCTGCGGAGATAGAAGAACAAACCTGTGCGCTAGCGTGGCAATCCCGATGAGAACGTGAGGGCGGGGAGCCGCGCGGGGACTCTGTCCTCGAGAGCGACCCCACCTTACACTGGTGTCAGAATCGGCGGATTATGTATCGGCAACGTGAGGCGTTAAGATGTTAGGATGGCGGAAAATCCATCGGCATCTAGCCTCGAAACGACTATATGGTTGGTGCGTCGGCATCATCGGGCACAACGCACGCGGCGCAAATAGTGAGAAGATATTTGGAGGGTCGAAGATCTGCTGGCCTCCAACCGACAAGGCTCTGGGCTCAACGTTACAGTGGTAATAGGATCCGTAGGAATTCCATCTGCTTCCTCAGCTGATAGAGTGAAGTTGCTAACTTCAATTATTTTGAATGAAATAAAGATGATTTCTTCTGCCTCCAAGTCTTCGAACATTATGTTTATATTGAGAAAATTATCCAATAATATGGATTGCAGTAATACATACCAGAGGTGGATATTGGCATGTACATACGGTGGCCATTTATATAACAATATATGTTATTATTTAAATATTTATACGATGTGATTATGTTAAAGAAGGTATTTTCAACAATGTGCATAGTGTTTTTCAATATAAATAACTGTTTTTTTTCGATATACTACGCGTTTCCAAACTTGTTGACGGTAGTATGCTTATCAAACTATTCTGTATGCAATTTTCATGAAATTAACGACATATTGTAAACATGTTTAAAATGAATTAACTTGTTTTAGAGTATTTTAATCTGATTCAGATAAACACTATAAATTGGCTTGCCAGCCCCCTGAGTATATTCAATGTTCATACAAATATTTTATCTTTACATATTTTTTTTGTTGAAATGCTTGAAAGTAAGAAAAGTAAGGTACTTTTTGCGTGTTGCCTTATATCATAAAGTATTTTTAACTCTCCAGCAAGAGTGTTCGAGTTTTTTATGCGGTATAGTCTTATAGAGGATACTTTACAATATTTAGTTTTGTTTTTACGCCCCTGTGCATAAATAGATGGGCGATGTGCGTGCTTTTACTCGAATCAGCAGATGGCAGCACGTGTTACAAAATGTTTTCTTATTTTGCACGACACATGGATCCCCAAAATGGATGGTAGAATATATTTTACGCCCCCTCTGAAAGAGATGCGACCTGAGAATTTATTCTTTCGATATGCCCACTTGCTCGCATTAAAAGCGGTGAAATATAATGTGGGAGAGTGCAATTTAAATAGTTTTTTTATGGAGCTTGGAAATTGCAGAGGTGAGAAAGCTGGAGGCTTTTGGAGTGCTTTGAAGGGGTCAAGATTTAAATTTAAAATTTAGGGTTGACGAGGTGGGCAAGGTGTATTAGCAAGTCAAACGCCGATCCGTTTTCACATAATTTGCAGTAAATGAGTCGTTTAAACGAGCCAAGCTCGTCGGCTCGCTCTCACTTGCCATTACCGTCATTCACGGTTCGCCTATAAATAAGTTGCACACGGCGCGCCTCAGCGAAAATTTTTGTACTTTCGTACAGTGTGCCTAAACGGAACGACATTTTAAAATACTTATTATTACATAATTTTTAAAATAAATACATTATTCCATACATAAACGTTGATGTGCATAGCTTAGTCGGAAAGAGAAGGAGAATCCTTTCTACTCTTTCCGTCGCCCACATTCGCATACATAGACATACTATGCGTGTATGTATATATACGTAGCATAAAACAAGCAATAGCACTTTTTTATATATTACACAAACACATCATAATATTTTAACTAACAATTTCCTTTTGCGGAAAAAGTGAAATGGAGAAAAACATAAGTACAGAGTGCGAACCTTTAGAAAACGGAAGAAAGCGAATAAACCGCCAAGAAAAGTGATTAAAACTAATTAAAAATAATAAACGTTCGTTAACAAATTTTAAAAAAACTTGTGCATAAAATCAACTTTTTCTAGGAGCTAAGAAGTTTCACTTCTACCACGCTATGATACTTAAACGATTTTTTAAATTTCAGCTTGCATATTAATAATTTTATTTCTATTTGCATTTATATAAAAATTAGCATTAATTTGCATTAATAAAATATTTTTTGTTGTGTGTTTCATCGCTGCTTTACGTTATACAAGCAAATAATGCAATTTCATGTGTCTGAGTTTTATTTTTAAATACTTGTTTTAATGGATGTTTCTATCTTGTTGGGCCTAAAAGTGATTTTTTTACATTTTTTAATGCAAAAAAGTATTAAATATAGAACGCTGTTATTAAGTGTGTTGACTAAACAATATTTATTTAACATAAAAATATTTTTTAATAAGTTTGACAAATTATGGTAATGGGAATGGGGGGAACTCCGTATGTTAGTAGACGAGCAATGACATTCTTCACAATGGAAGTCCTAAATCCTGAACAAGTAATTTTCAGCAAAAAAATTAAACATATTTCTATTTTATATAATATTGTGTATAGCTTAGACTAAAATTAAAAATAAATATTGAAAAATAAAAATAAAGTGATCGATCGAAGAAAAGTTGGTGTTTTTATCAACATTTTTTGTAGTTTTTTGTTCATTAAATAAACATTTCTAAATATTTTTAAATAATTGTAGTTTATACAATGAAAAAGTTTATAATACATATGTCTGTCAAATTTCATAAAAAATACTCATCTTGGGCGTGTGTGAGCAATTCCGTGAGCTTAGAAAAAGTAGTTTCGTGAAAAACGCGTTTAAAGTTTCTCTTCTCCTCAGCTTCGCGAAGCACAACTTCTACTGGTCGGCCTATAACTTTGCGAATTTAATTTATATCGACTTGAAATTTACCGAATGTATTCTTAAACATTGGATTACGCGAAGAAAAAAAAAATTTTTTTGAACCAACAAAGCAAAACGTCCCTTAAAGTCGAACTTCAACAGTTGGACAAATATCATCTGAATTTGAATTCAAAACTTAGCGATGAATATTCATTATAAAAAATGATAAATTATAACTTCTCGGTGGGTTGAATATGAATTTAAAATATGAATACTTCTGATCTCTTAAATGCGTCACAAGAAAACTTTAGCTTTTCAATAAATCTTCCCGAAATATGAAAAACACTAATAAAAATTACCTAAACATGCAAAAAATATTTTATAATTTCATTTTTATTATTATATATTGAACGGATGAACAATAAAAATCTATAACGTGTGAATAAATTGAAGAAATGTGTTCAACAAAAATAGAAATTCTACTTCTGACACCAGTGTACCCGGCGTGCGTTGTAATGCCACACGCGCTTAATTTGAAAAGAAACGCAGTAGTACAGTTACGCGATATACTTTGCACTCTTTCTCACCTCGAAGTCTAACCGTCTCCCTCTCTCCGCCGCATTTTGCGCATATTCTTCTCCTTCTTCCCGCCTCGCGCTCCACCCCTCTTCATTTCACAAACGAATATGCGCCAACATGGTGCATCAGTTAAACGCCTCACAAAACAAATTCCTCACACGAATAATGCATGTGGTAATCTTATAATATTCACGAAAATACGTATAACAAATTTCCAATATTTCATCGTACTTAGATGAACGATATATTAATGTATACGTTACAAACCAACTAGCTGCACGATGACACACATTCATTTTTATAAATATAGATAGATGAAAGAGAAAAAGTTTGCAGCTATGAACCTGCAAGAAGAGCATATCTTCCCGCAGCTAAATTTATGCGTCATCACAGGATGAAAAACGATGATGATTTCGTTAACAAGACGTAATGTGCCCATAGGAAGACATAAGATTGTCCCTGTTAATCTGGCGAGATGTATCTGCATAGATAAACAGCGGTTTTGCGTGGGGATACTATTTTGCCCACGCAGCACATACAGTATACGATACACTCACCACCAGACTCAATGCCTTTATATGGTCCAAGGCGACTCAAACAAACAAAATGTTCTATCAATTAATTATTAGGAGAACAGACAAACAAACAGTTGTTAGAACCCTTTTGTTGTTTCTATATCTGAACATGTATTTTATTTGTTGCGGGACAATTTAAAAATGGCTAAGTCTTCCCGTTACAATTTTGAATTTGTTTGACAATATCCTGCAATTTTCATTTCGTGCACTTGTCAACTTTTGGAACTAAGCCATGCAATTGTACGCCGAAAACAAATCCTTTTCGCAATGAATACTTTTTCATCTGGCTATAACGTATGATGATATTTAGGCAACGAGTACCTTGCACATTTGTTTTCCATCAAAAATAGTTTTACGAAGCAGCTAAATAATGTTGAGGAAATGTATGGTCCTCTATTTCTGTCGACGTTTATAAATGCTGCAGTAAGTACTGGCATAAATTTCAGGCGCAATGCAAGAGTAGGCAGACAAATAAGCCATCTAATAGTTTTCCCAGAACTCAAGTAGATTAAGGACTTTTTTCGAAATGTTTCCATTAAGGATTTAAAAAAAAATATTACCACTATTCGCCCCCATTAACCATCCTGAAGGTATTTCTTCTTGGCTGTTTCACAGCTGCGCGTAAAAGACTCGAACTTTTTTATTATTTTTTTTTTAGTTGAAAGCTTTTAAGATGGCTAATTTACCCTAATTGTATTCAAAAGATGACTTTACGCCAAAAAATTTTAATATTTCCTTTTATCACTTTTAAGCATTTTTCCCATTGATATTGGCCATTAACATTTTTCCATAAAAATTGATAGTATTTCTTTTGAATGTTATCAAATTGGCAATCAATAGATATTTATCGATATCATAATTTTAAAACAATGAATTAAATCTATTAGTTAAAATTCTGTATTGCAAATAGATAGAATTGATGAAAAATTGTTCTACCACAGTATATTGATGAATGAATCCAATATACAAAACAATAAGCTCTATTCATCCTTAGGAACAATTCAATATTATTGTTTACAGTGCAATGGAAGCATTCATTGTATAAATTAACTGGACTCTCTCCTGCAATAAATTCTGGAATACGGCGATCATAATTAATTATATATATATGAACTTCAAAATGGATGTATCATATTTTGCTGTTATATTTGTACTTCATCCGTACATTGTGCATAGGCTTTACTTCACTGTCAATCAATATATATATTATAATTTGATCACGTTTATTTTTAACTAATAATCTGAGGAACATCATCGTTGGATCAGGAATTGGATGCCTCTCACAGCGTATAAATAATGCAATAAGCCAACGCTCAATAATTTTTTTTTTGAAAATCCCTTCAGAGCTCATTATTGCTTCTATAATCAGTTCAACATTCGTGATAATTTAGGAAGATTTTATTTTATCCCTTTAATTGTTCCAAGGATCAGTTCTTGGATAATTACATTGCTCCAAAGAGATTAATATGACTTTGCTCTTATTGTTCTTACTGCCATAACATTGTAACTATCTACAATAGGAATTGACCTGATCTTAAAGTCTTTGTGTAATTAATAACTCGAGAGGGTCTATAAAATTCCCCTAATGGCACAGCCCTATATCTCTAACACGAAACCTATTTTCGAATACTGCAAATTTAGTTTCGACTGATAAAATTGTCGCTGATATATTTTTTTGTCGTAAATTTGCAAAACAATGTTAACCCTTTGTCGGTTTGGAAGGAAATTATCGCTTATACTCTTAGCTATAGTTTCATGAAAATCCTGAAAATGCTATGTGAACATATTATTTTATTTATATGTCGTCCATTTACGCTTTGTTCAAATAGATATTTCAAAATAACGCGATAGAATATTGGTTTAGGGTCCCATATTTTAAGGGGTAATTTTGATATACGCTTTCAATATCCACGCTTAATATAATTCAATTCGTTTGTTATACCCAATTTCACTTAGGCCCTCACTAAAATGTTGTATATATTCTAGAATAGCAAGTTATTTTAAGCAAAGCAGGTTATTTGAATATCATTTTAAAATTAATTAATACTGCACGGACTTGGGCTGAAAAATATTTTCCTCCTTATCAAATTTAAAGAGATGCAAATTGAATCAATCGTCTATAAATCCTCCTCGTGCTGAACTCCTTCGATGAAAGTAATACTTTGAAGGACTTCTCTTCAATGGATAGTTTCTTTATTCACGAATATCAAGTAAATGGTACTTAAATGCAAACATCCTACATTCAGATCGAGCATTAAAAATATTAAACTACTTTGTTTGGAATGGAGTTCAATTTAGTATAAATAAAAAATATGTAACATTTTATTCGAAGTCAGATTTTGTACTCTTCGAATATATGTTCAACCAATTCAATTATAAGCTACAGAAGCTCTCCAAGTCTTCAAAATGCAATTTTATGCCTCGCACGGTGTTTAGACTCGATTCCACCGAATTTATTTGTCTGGGGACGTGACCTATTCAGTGTCTCGCACAGTCATCAGATCTGACACCATTGGATTTTTTTGCCTGGGGACGTGCGCTATTCCGTGGTTCACGTGGTCTTCAGACCTGACACCATTGGATTTTTTCGTTGAAAGAGGAAATGGTACTACTAACAACTACAGTTAAAATTTAAAAAAAAAAGTATTGTGCGTGCATACTAAGCAAATGTGACCAATTTGAACCAATTTTGTAAATAAATTTAATAAAAACATATTAACTCTTTCAGAACTGAATTGTTTTTTATATAAGGAGACTATAAAAAAATTATATCTTATGTCTACAATTGTGCACAAGCCTTTCAGACCTGAATTATTTTTTTCATTCGATGGATATTGTAAATTCCACGTGTTTAAAGTATAATAAGGAGAATACAAAAAAAAGATTTATGTCTACAATTGTGCACGCCAGGTCTGAAAGAGTTGAATATAAAAAGTATTTTCTTATTCCTGATCCTGGTAAACTGATACATCTTCTAGTTTAACGACATATTGTATGTTTGTATAACATATAGCATATCATTGGAAAGGTTATAATATAGAGAACTTTTCAAAACTAAATTATGTTTAAAATAATTTTTAGTTTTTTTAAAACAAATTAGAAGTTAACATTTCTCATTCTTTTGCACATTTTATATAACTTTGGAAGCTCAGAAGTAATTTTCTTTTAACCAATTGCATAAAGTAATGATTTATTTAAATCAAAAATACATTGCAAAATACAAAACAGTTGTTTTGTGCTATTAGGGATTATAGATTTAAAAGTTATGGTGATTTAAAGGTGAAAATTTGGGTATTTTTTTTTAAATGTTGAAAAAAATGCGTTCTCTCGTATCATAAAATTTTATTCTTGACCATTAATGAGAATATATTTAGGAAATGGGGGATCGTAGGATAGCCTTGGTTGCGGGAATATGTCCTTCCTACAGGCTTATATGTGTAACCTCTCTCTCTATTTAAAAAAATATTTCGATAAAGAATCAGAGTATTTTTATACGATAAAAGCCCGTTTCAGGTTACAATATTATATGAAATTAAATATAAAAATATATCGAACCAATATCAACAAAAAAATGTACATACTCATATTTGAGTCAATATTCAAATTTTGTTAAATAAGGGCAAAACTTCAGGACGTTCGAAAATTGAATTTAAATTATGTTCACTCGATAGATTCATAAAAACGAACATGAAACACTCAAAATATAATTATTGATCGTTAGGTGTAACTCGTGATGTCTACCATAAAGTGGCAAACGGACATAATTGCATCAACAGTGTTGTCCGAAAATGCGATGGCCTCTATGAAATATCTTTAATTTATTAAATATGAAACATAATTAATAATGTTAATCAAAGTAATGCATTATTCAATCGTTTTTGCATACTTGCGATAAATGATCAATATGCTCGCTATGATTTAAATCAGATTATATTCGGGCATGTAATCCATCAAATTAACCGATCGTTCAAATACACAGTTATGTAAATAAAGTATTTTACATATTAAACTAAATTGTACGAGCATCCGCGTGTATATTTCGATATATTTATAGATATGTTGTTCTTTGGAACGGTAGCATTGGAATATTTTACAGTTAGGTAACGGTAATGGGTGATATTACGTAATTAACTGGAAGTGCACTAACCGTGAATAACTTTATTACTATCTAAATGCATAACGTGTCGTCTAGTCACCAAATTGCAGTAGGCGTATTCCTCGTGCTCCTATCTATAATATGTATACACATGGGGAGGGTGGCAATATGGTTACAGGGTAAATTTTCAGCAGGCTGTTGAATTAATTTATTGACGTATTTGCTAAAGTTATTACTAGATGTCAGCGATTTTATCTTACCTATGGTTGTTATAACTGTGAGGGAATACAAAAAGGCGCCGGAAAATCTCCATTGTTTTGATTCCTCAGGATCATCGATGCCATCGTAGCCATTCTTCACAGCCCTGGTGATGTTTAGTTGATATTCAAGCAATTCGTTGGCGACCCTGTTGAAAATTATATATATGAAGACGACAAACATTACATTTTTTTATGGTGAGGGATATTAATATTGTGGAGTAAATGGTTATGAAAATATATTTTTTTAAGCTAAAAAAGTAGTTCATGTTTTAAATCTCAAATGTGGATGATTAATGAACAAAGAATATGAATATGAGTATAAAGACGGTTAATTTCGTACATATACATGTTTAATAATCTTTATAAAGATGTAAATTTCAATGAACATATTGAGAAATATTATCGTTATATTAGTTTGGTTGTGGTTGTTAACGACTTTTTATATTCGAAAATCTTTGAGGGACTTTTTGGGATCATCAACAGCTCCTATTTCATGAATGACAACAGTTATTTGAAAAAAAAAAATGTCTTGAAAATCATTATAATTTTCAGCTATAAAAGCATCAAAATTAAATTTATTAAAAAATGTATTTTTATGCAGACTACAAATATGCAAAGCCCCGCAGCCAATGTGTTAACAAATTCGTAGATGACATAAATCTGAAAATTTATTATTTTATCATAAATCTTGAAACGTAACCATTATAACTGTCTGTTCTTTAATATATATTAGTTTGGGGAATAAGTTCGTAGCGTTTATATCAAAAACTTTATTTAAACAAAAATCAATAGTTTTAACAACAAATTGAATAATCGTGCATTCACCGTTGCGTTGCTGTTTAATACCTCCTCCCACCTCTCGACCAATTCCAAAAATCGCTGTGTCTAGTATCGAAGAATTTGTTGAACCAGTTTTTAAGGTCATCTTTATTGTTGAAGGTAATGCCTCTCATATGGTTCGACAAGGAGTGGAAAATAAAGTAATCCATCGGTTCAAGGTCTGGAGTATACGGCAATGCTGAAGGACATCCCATTAGAGCTCTTGGAGTGCGACTTTGATGACTTGTGCAACATGGGGCCTGGCGTTGTTGTGAAGGAGTATGGTTTGGCCTTGCCGATGGGAATTTTCAGTTGAATAGCCTCTATTGTGCGTTGTAGCTGAGCTTTGTAAAGCTCTTTGTTGACCGTGGCAATGGTTTTGAGCATTTCCTAATGCACCATACCCTCCCAGTCCCACCAAACGCAGATCATGGCCTTCTTTGGATGGAAAGTCAGGCTTAACTCTCGACTTTGACGTAACTCCTGGAGCCACCTATTCCTTTTTTTTTGCTTCATGTTTATGTATTGGCACCATTTCTCATTTCCTGTGATCATTCGGTACAAAAAGCGTCGTTTATGACCGTGTATTGCTCGATGACGAATGAGATGTTGAGAAGCAATTTGAAGGTGAATTTTCTTTGTTGTCAAGCTCGTGAGGCACCCAGGCACCCAATTTTTCGGCAAATCCCATTGAATAAAGATGATTGAGAATCATTTTATGATCGCAATTCATTTTTTCGGCTTTGCAAACTATTTTCGTGCCGTAGACTCATCTATGACACCTTCTCTGTATACGTTACTAATGTCCGGGGCTGTTTGAACTCGATGAAAAGCGAAGAAGAGTGTGTCTTTTTACCTCCTGAATATTCCATTTTTAAGACTTAAAGATAATAAAAAATTAAATTATTCAAAAAGATGATCAACACAAATTTGTAGAATAGAAAGAGATCTATCGAATGAATATTATACACTTTGTCAAAAAACAAAAAAATGTTGTAAAACAAAAAAATATAAAAACGCTACGAACTTATTCCCCAACCTAATACATTCGATCTGTCTCTTCTATGTTTCTTTTATGACTTTATCTATCTGTATCTATGATATATTGACGATAAGTCTCTTTTTTGCTACCTTGTATACTGCTCATTATTATTAACGTTTCCAATGATGCAATTTTATTTACAATGGATTATTCTTTTCGTTCAAATACTAAAGTATTAGAAGCCAAAATTAAAATTTTGGCTCTCTTTGTTTGATACATGATTAATATCTGTATAAATTTTTGTATAGCTTCTTTGTCATCACTGCCATCTTAACTTATTTTATCCTAAAATCTATTTAAATTAAATTTAACCCTTAGTGATTGACTTAATTTTTCGATTGCTAGCAGATCGATGATATTCAATTAAAAATTGTAGAACGAAAAAACTTGTATAATTTAGATCAAATTTATTCAATTCGATATTATGTTGCATATGAAAAAATATGATCATGTTGGAAAATTAATGACATATTGTAGGGGATGAGTTTGGGTCCATATATATTTTTTTATTTCTGTATATTTATATTATTTTTAAATACATTTTTCTATAAATTTACCGGTATATTATAAAAAATGTTGTATATATAATAGAATATTACAAAAATGTACGAATATTTTATCCTAAGAATTATAATCTCTTTGAATTCGAGTTTTCAAACGTGAATTCCTGGATGAAATTTATATCAAATGCGCCATCTAGATCTTTTGATAAAAACGATCCCTATTATACTGATTTTTTTTTCTTTGTCACAAACGTTGTTGCAGCATTCGTTCGCTAATTTTTTAATCTAATATAGTGGTCTTTCATTCCATTCTTCTGCTTCTTTTTTATCATTTTTAAATGTACATGATTATTTTAATTATACACAGACAATAATATATAAGACAATCATAAAGTTTTCTAGTTCATACATATTTAAAATAGAATCCAGAATAGTCCAAAAAATGAATTTTTAGGCATTTTGGGTGAACAATTTTAAGGCTTCAGGAATGTTGTTAAAAGTTTAGTACCTATTTTTACCTCTGAACATTTAACAATATAGATAGAGATATAATTAGATAAAATCAATTTGAATTACTTAAACATGGTTACAACAACAAAGTTTTTAAACGAGATAACACGAGACCTCTTTCTGCAAAATGAACTAGAGAAAAGACAATGAAGCTGAGTTCAGAGCTTCTACCCCATTCCACCATATTCACTTAATACTTATAACCTTCTAATTAGCATTTAAGATCCTTAGAATAATCATCACAAAATAATAATATTACTGAAATAAAAATCTTACAAACCTATTTTTTAAGAAAAACCTTAAAATGTTTATTATAAAAGGCATTAGAAATTTAGCTGAAAAGTGACAGAAAATGATATAGTATACTAGCCATTTTATTATTATGTCTTTTTATCACATAAAACTTCAAAATATTGGCAAAATGTAATATGTGACTGCGCTTTAGACACTCAGTTAGCACCGGAGATTCCTGCTGTGAAGTCAAACATATTTCCACCAGCTATTGGCTCTTGGATGACGGAAGTTTCTTTGGAGCAAGTACAAATCTTAAGCTAGATGGTAACATTATATTACATATAATATAAGTCGAATTTTCATATCATTTCTAATTGATACGTTGAAATCAATTTTCGGTCGAAACTATTTTAGCCTTCAAGAAAAATATCAAAGCTGGCGTTATTTTAATATATATAGAATGAAAAAGGTGCCATTTCCATTAGTATATATGTCCAATCAAAAATATTGAAAATTCCATTGGCTTTTTTCAGTTAAATATTCGCATATACATCAGATATATAACGACAATGAACTTTGAGCAATTTATTTTTAATTCAATTTTCTAAAGGGAAAAACTTTTTCACTGTTCAAGTGCTTTTAAGATTACTTTTCAATAGAAAAGGGGTGTCCCTATCATCCATTTTCAGCGTGAAGGAATAGGAAATTTCCCAGGCTGTGAGATTCTATGAAAATTCTTTTCGTCCCCTCTTTCTTGACGAGGATTTCATTTTCCGGTACTATCGATCTGGGGGCTCCCAACTTTGCCGTCAGCAGGCTATATCGATGACCAAAAGTTTGTCTGTTGTTTCGAAACACAGTCGGCCTGTCACTCCATCTAATATATTTCAATATAATGGAAATCCTTTTAAATGCATTAAATATTAGCCTCTAAAACTCGATCATTATCGAGTGGCTATTAAGATGAGCGGACTCCATTCGAAGCACTATACGTCCTAAACATAAATAAATACCAATTTGCAAATAATATATGTATATATATAAGCACTTCACAGTCTATTTTTTAAATTATTTTATAGGCCATGTCGTACAGGGGTTGAAAATATGATTGACCTCGTGTGAAGTTTATGAAATCAATTTTCATCAAATTTATGGAAACCGTCTTCGTAAAAATCGGCTTTGTCACGAACTTCAAGCTCTTTAGGGGCATTCAAAAATGATGACTCTAAGCCTTCTGCTTATGACAGGCATGATTATATTAAAAGCGAATAACGAACTTTTATATTTTATAAGCGGTTAAACGAAATTATCTGTGAATCAACTTCGGTTTAGAATCGACCTAAATATAGGATTTTTTCGATTATATATCCCCAAAATTATGTGGTTATCTACACTTGGAATAGTGATGTGATTGAATTTAAGATAATTAAGTCAGTTTGATCACCTTAGCAGGGGGTGTCTATATTATTATCATCGGAAGGGCTATGTCGCTCTTTATTACAAATCAAAGTAATCCATGTGTATTTAGCAATTATAAATAACATTTGCATTTTATTAAATAATTAAAAGCTATAAATGCACATTCAATATGTACGCATATTTACCTAAATTCAAACCATCATATTTTTCTGGACAAATCAAATTTAAGATTATAGCAATCAGAATTTATATCATATTTGCGGCTATAGACGCGTACGGCCTATGGAGATGAGATATTGATCACGTCTATAGACGCTTATGGTACTTAGATGGGAAATAATAATTTGAATGATCGAATGTATGTAAAATTTATCAGATTTAATCCAATGTAACATATAATATGACTTAAACTTACTTGTCAAACCATGCTGAATCGTTGAAGACGTTAACCTGGCAGCAAGTTAGGTCCCAGAGCCTTCCTGCCACTTGACTTCTCATCGCCAGGACATCAGCAGTCAAGTCACGCGCGCTCTCTGCCTCTATCGCCATGAACATGAATGCACCTGCCAACCAAAATGTTGGATATGATAAATCAAACACCGCAATCTAACTTAATATCCATAATGCACATGGAATTATGTATTCAACCCATTCCTAAGCCATAAGCCTCCATATGCAGAAATGCTTAAATACTTCATCTTAACATGTTTATTGTGTCATAAGATGAAAAAAAATAATAAATTGAAATGATTCACGTACCTGCTATGGTGTATCCGATAACGAGTCCAATAATGCCTACATTGCTGAACATGAAGGCTATGAATTGCCTGACAAAGTCCTTCAACTTCTCGGTGAGTGGTACCTTATAAGCTTGCCTTCTCCTCGTAGACCTCTTCCTCTCCATAATTGATCTTGGATATTCAAAGTTTATCTCGATTCTTGGAGTCTGCCCCTATAAGTTCCGGGTTTTCTTTTGTTCAAGGTCTCCCCCCACTTTCGGGCGCCAGTTTGTATGAAATATTTTCCGACAGGCTTGCACTTATCTTCCTCTTGTACTAGCATCTTTTAACCGGTCAGTCTATAACAATTTTTCTCACATCACACTCGGAACCACCACAAAATTTGTCGGCAAATCTGAAATTACAGAACGTCCCTTGAATCGATGGAGTGTATGATTTTATTTGAGTTTGTGCTTTGAAAAACGTGTATGCCCGCGCTGTAAGGAAGTTGAACACTTTTGTTTGTTTTTCAAACTTTACTCATTTCCCTAGCGGGATAAGCAATAACACCACAAGAAAACTATGCGAGTGCACTTTTATGACTTTCGAGATACTTTGTAAGTAATTTATACTCTTATTTATTTATTTTTTCTATCATATTTATGTAAACGCGAAAACATAATAAAAACAATCTTCTAATAAACAGACTACTTCAAAGTAAGTCTTTAAAATATTTCGCTCCACGTTATTAACACTATATCGGCGGGAAAGGTATTAATAATTATTTTGTCGACAGACAGTTATGCTTTTTAAACGTGTTTATTGTTAATAAACGTTTAATTACTACACAATATATTTTATTAAAAACTTCACCTAAACTATCTTACGTATCATCTTTCTTGAATTTTTTTTATAAAACTTAATGTTTTTTTCTTTTTAAGCCATGTTTTATTTTATTATATTTGACACAGTTTAAAACTGTTCTAAAACTTTACAGCTATTTGATTGGTTATATTAGTGATAGTTTTAATGGTTAATAACGCAATTGAAAATATTAAAATATCCTGATCGCTTTAAAAGTACACATAAACCTTTTTTTTTGAAAAATTAAAGATGAGTTCCATGGATTTTCAAAACCGCATAACTTTGAAACTCATATATAAAATATATCCAAAATCGCATAAAAAAAGTTAATAAAAAAAAGGAAAACAATAAGGCAATCTAAATATAATATTTTTGGAAACATTTAAAGGACATCTTGCATCATTGATAAAATTTAAGGATCTCTAACATCTGGCATCTCAAATGCCAGACATCCAGTAGAGAAATACTTATTATTTAATTACAAACTATCATCGCTGTATAATAATTTTCTATATGACTCAAAATCGCCCTCTTCTTCAGAATAAATAATATACCCTGTGTCAATGTCATCATTATTCTGTGTAGATTTTCTCTTTCAAATAATAAAATTCTAAAACAATAAATCATAAAATGGTGCAAATATAATTTTAAAAAAATCAGTCAAATCATTTTTTGGCCTTATTTTGTCACAGTTTTAATTTTTTTTTAAATAGTTAAAAAATAAACTTTGACATAAATCTGGTAGGAATAATAGAGGATTATATAGAAAATGTATTTTTAAAAGTCAAAACATTGAAAAAATGCAAAAAAATGGAATTAATTTTTTCAAAAATCTAAAACAGAATAAAGGGCGCTATTTTAATTCAGTTATAGCAGATGCAATATGATTTACACAGTTCCAATTTTTTTTTTTCCAAATTTCGGTTAATGTTGATTTATTTCTTATTTCATCTAAAATATCGCGATGCGCTCTCTTTAAGCAATTAAAAAAACCGCATAACTTCGAAATCGCACAAAAAGAAGTTTGAGTTTATTGCTGTGGAGAAAAAATGGCACGCGGCCCTCCGACAAAAATGTGTTAACAACGCCTACATTTTTAAATACATATTTTTTATTACCCACGAATGCTTAGATCTAAATCAATCAATTAATAAAATAATTTCTTACTATATCAAAAATATTTATCTTAAGAAAAATACATAAAGTCAAATAAATAATTTCGAATTTTAAGATTAAGATCATGTATACATCTTTCTTGATTCATCTTCAATTCATTTAATTCAATTGTTTTAAATTTATAATTCATTTTTTTGAGCTTAATTACGATTAAATCACGGTTATAACGAGCATTTTTTGACGAGCACTTAATATTTAGAGCTTTCAAATATTGAGAATTTCTTTTTAAAAAAGTCTCCTATGGAAATCGCCTATTAAATAAAAATAGCGTTATATTTTCCAAAATCCATTTTATTTTTTATTACAAAATATTACCGATATATTTAGTTTCCATCCGTTTTGCATATCTATACATAAAACTTTGTAAAAGCAGTCGTTAATTGAGACAAAACTTGATTTAACCAAACAAAACAAGTATTTAAGCTGCATTCAAAATAGACATGTTCACGAATGTAATATTTTTCGACTGTGTCGTATTAATTGGATTCTGGTAGATTGTGCTTACTCAAATGACGGCACAAATCCAAATAATAAACACGCACGGTGACGTTAACTGTCCGAGTTTTATTTTAACGTGAATATTCATGTATTCTTATTGAAACGAATATTTGTACCATAATAACATATTTTTTAATATTATAAGGTACGAGATATGATACGTGCATATTCTATACCGCCTCTACTGTGTATGTGTGTAGCATAAAGATTCAACTAGATCAATAGTGCACCTATTTTATTATATATTACACAAACACAACTTGTATTTGAAATCCTAAAATTATACATGCCAAAATAAGAAACAAGTGCGAGCATGATCTAAACGGTACGCAATTCGGTTTCGGAACCAGAGAAGCATTACTAGCCTGTCTTAGCAATGTCTTACTACAGACGTGTTGGGACCAATGCAAAGAAGTATTTGCATGCTTTATAGACTACGAAAAAGCATTTGATAGGCACACGACACTAATGGAGATGCTCAGAGAATGCAATATTTATTACTGGCATCAAACGGTAGAGATCAGACATGGTAGTGGAAATACAGAGGCTGTTGTTGTACAAAGAGGAGTCCATCAAAGTTGTATTTTGTCACCCCTGTCATTTAATCTGTATTGCAACATCAGAGAGTGGACCGGAATAAGGAGAGTGGACGAACTATTCCGGGCAACGCAGGACAGAGAGGTCTTCGTCAGAGTGATCGCCAACGTCAGGGGCACTTGATACAGCACAGAAAGAAGAAGAAGAATAATTGTCCAATTCAAGAACTCGAAATTTCTAATATTATTAAATTGGTAAAGAAAAAAAATTTAATCTCTTATATGACGTCTCTTTGAATAAAAATTCGCAGTATTTTCCATTTACATTTTTTTATTGAGTGGATGAAATTCTAATAGCTCTATCAATGTAATATTTTCATCAAAGAGCGCTTTCAAAAGCTTAAAATGATAGAACGAAAGCGAGCTCCATAAAGCAAAAATGATATCGAATAGATTGCAAGCATGATTTTAGGTCACACGATGGGGAAACTACATGCAATAAATGCAAGTGCAAGCAATAAAATAAACAGCGTGCAATAACTACGGTCGTTGAGGTAATTGATCACGTCTTTTTCGCTCTGGATTCAACATACTTTGTCGTAGAAAAATACACATTAGTGTGGAAACTTTTATGGCCTTCCAAAGTAACAAATTTCGTTATGCTCGTTCGAAGTTCTTGCTTCCTCCCGTGGGTAAAACAATCATGCTGAACGGTCGACTGTAAAGTTAATTTAATGGCCGTTTATGCTCCAAAAATTTAATTTTAACGATTATTTTCAACTGTCATGGAGGCAGAGAGACATTACGGATCCGACTCGATTTGAAGAGCGGGGCTTTAATTCGTTTTAAATGAATTCTAAGCATCTGCGACGATGTCAATTGAGATGCTTTTTGCAGAGGATGTTACAAAAAACGACTCGAAAATTCGTTTAATGGTAGCCGAATGTAAAATTTAGCATATTGCATTTAACATTATGATGAGAGAAAAAAGACAATTGCTGAAAATTATGTATCATATGCATATGCAACAAACTACCCAATTAATTAACAAAATTTATGTAATAATGCTAGATACGAGACATTTATTCTTATATGAATTATTTAAATATTAAATTATAGATACCGTGATATTCACATTTGTATAGGATAAATGGAAGTATTGATACAGTCCAAATAGTATTCTTGGTGTGTTAAACTATTTTCTTGGAATATGTATAATTTTACACCACATCTTGTGTATTTTACAGTGTCTATTCCTATTCCGATTGTTTTCTTAACAATCGTTCCGTTACAAAATGAGAACATATGGTTAATAGTGTTGAATTTCTATTATTATATATGAATCTTTCAGGCATTGGATTCAGACATCAAATTACATTTTGTATATTTATATGCTCAATTCATGTTTATATTAGTTTTATTAACTTAAATACAAATAACTACACCCTTTAAAAAGCGTAATACATATGAATTGTATGTGACCATATGGTCACGCAGCTTTATAAATGAAAACTTCCATCTGAATCATCTAATATGGTCTTTAAAGGGTCGATGATAGAATTACTTGTAGCCAATAATCCGCATTGCTTAAATGTCATTTTTATACTCGAAATCAAACCGAGCTTATAGCAATTACTTCAATCTACCTTCTAATCTCTAAGTCCTCTAAAATGAAATCCTCTATCATTTCGAAAGACTTAAGTCTATATTTTTATTTCTTATAGAAATAACGTTATTATGTATACAATTTCATTGACAATATATATGTCATATCGCTTAAATAATTCTGCATTTTAGATTAAATAAATCAAATTTAGGTATTGTATTAATGATCAATCAATGAAGTAAAATTATTTTTTCTAAATCAAAACTAATTTTTAAAGATTATCGGAAGTCAACGATATACTAAATTAACTGGTGGATTATGAGATTAATGGAGCAAATTTGATGGTACATACGTATATGATGAACTTAAATAAAGTTCTTGTTTAGATAATTCGAGATATATTATTTCAATTAACACATTGATTCCGGGGTGCCCTTTATGACAAAAAATCGTATATGAGCGTCATTATTTGAAAATGAATGGTTTTGACAATAACTATAATTGTCAGTTGTAAAATAAATTCGTTAAAAAATGTATGTGTTTTTCTACAAGTATGTTAAATTCTGGGCACCATCCTGGATTCCATGTTCCCCGTAGCTAATGGGTTAAGACGTTTAAAATTTAAGAAAGAACTTCATAAGTGCCTATACATATTAGCGAATGTTATAAGGATTTCTCAACCAAACGTACTATAGCGAAATTAAGGCGTCTTCTCACTTTACAAATTTAAAAAAATTGATTTTTATTTTATTTTAAATTTTTAAAGTACATATCTTCAAAAATGTTATATCGAAATTTCATAAAGATCGGACGAGTTTAACTACATTTTTGGGTGACTACCTGAGAGTACCCGGCTGCATACATATTGTTCAGACTCATGGTGCAAGTACAAGAAAGTGATGAAAAACAATTAGATAGAAACTTTTAAATATCCTTCTGCTCTAGCTGAGGATGTTCACGAGGTTTTGAAACCAATTTATGAAGATCTTCGGAGGAAATACCCAAAATAACAACGAGTGTTTCAACAGCTGTGTCTGGGCAATTTTTCTGCAACCAAAACTTTAAACGCGTTTATCTCAAAACAAGGTTTTTCGGTGGCTTGTTGATGAAATTTCGGAAACTATTCGGCCGATTGTCATGAAATTTGAATGACATATTCTCCATAGTTATTGCTATAGCGCATATCATCAGATTTTTGAAATTTCGATTTTAAGTAACTGAATCTAAAACTGTTTTATTTTTTTGTTTCAAATGACCCATCTCGGAGATACCATCAACAAGCCACGAACATAACATTTCTATACGGGTTTTTCGATGCTACTGTTTTACTATAATAATTGTTCAAAAAAGTAAAAATAAATGTTTTTCGTGTAGTTGAAAGATGTGTTTATTACATAAAATCCATTTTATCTCATAATTTTTAGCGAAAATCCTCGAAAAAAAATCGTGAAAATAGCCTAGTTTTGAGGCGCCTAAAGTGAGAAGACGCCTTAATACACATAAAAATTACTGAATATAAGATGCTGCTGATGAAAATTTTGGAGATGAAAAATTTTTGTCAATAAGAATACGCCCTTGTTTAATAGAGATTAGTAGTGATGATCAATAAAATCCAATGTAATATTGATATATATATACAATTGATTAAATAAACTAGTCATTGTAGTAGTTATATATTTCATATAACATGGAGGTTAATAAGAAGGCTATCCAATAGTTTGAATATATCGACTTGAAAAAACAGCGATATTTACATCAATTTTTAAATGATCCAAATTGCAATAGACGTATCCATGATTTCAAATTAAATGTGACTGTTATGGCAATATCTTTGTAAAATTTTTGTTGTTCAAAAGCTTGAATTGGCTTGGCTGTATGTGGTTCAGAGCTCGAGGGTAATTCGTCGAAATGAAGTATACGAGTTGCTTGTATCGTTTCGTCTATTATCTCTGAAATTGGTTATTGGAAATGCAATTTTTCGCAATAATCTGTGCAATTCATCTCTCCGGAGCGAATTCTGAAACGAAAACGGATATAATTGTAATTTCTGCGCATTTATCAAAGATATCAAATTGGTTTCCATCGATAGGATCGGAACGTGCGCCGGTGCTTTTAGCCAAAGCAGAGAGCCGAAATTGAATAAAGCACTTAATGTTTTTCATCTCGCAAATTATATTAGATCAATGATATGTCTACGGCGACATGTAAATTCGTTGACGTTTATTATTCGGGCATCGGGTTCACTCTGGATGGAAAATTGATGGACAAACCCATTCGATATGCGAAGGGGGCTTGATAGAATTAATTTAAATTAAAAATCGAATTATAAGAGACAACAGACGACGCTTTCAAGCGCGCTTCTTTGTTCAATTCAACTTCGTTTTTTAAAATTAAATTTTACAATAAGGCGAATAAAAAAGTTGAGCAAAGTTCGCTCGCAAAGTTTTTAAGAATTTTTCATCACCACAGCCATTCACTTGAGTAAACCGTCACACTGACGTGGATGAATCCGTGCTTGCATTTGGCGCTGCTTCTAAAATTATTATGGAACAAAGAGGACCCAATCTACAAAGTTTCACGAAAGACTCATTCTGATAATTTGACAAAGACGAAATTTTTGCAAAATATTTTCGAGCAAAAATATTCAATCATTCCTATTAGCATTATTGAACTTCTCCCCGGGTTTGTGATTAATTTATTTAGAACAATATTGAATCACGTAATGGGGCAATAAAAGGTTGTGTCCTTTAACACTTAATTACTCACAAGGGATTCCGGTGACCCGAGCTTATATTTACATTCGAATAGTAAACATGTTAACAACGTCTCAGTGAATCTTTCTTAATCGTCTCCAAACAAACATTAATTGAGCAAAATAGCCAGCTAACCTATATATTACATACTGATTTATTTCATTTAATTCATGATGTCTTGATGGAAATACAATAAAATAAGCATGTCCATCATAAATCAAAATTTGTAAGAATTAGTCTAACTTTTTAAATTTTGTAGCAGAAATACCTATTAAGTACCTTTTACATCAAATTACTTTTGGATAGAATTATTTGAAAAATAATTTTGGATCTAAATCTAATCAATCATAAACAGTCCTGTGTGATGAAATACAACATTGTTATTATTGTGAAATCATTTGATGGAGTGTTAATATCACTCCTTGTTCTTGGCTATACCATCTATGAGTTTTGCATATTATATACGTATTCAAAATAATATTAAATATTATCATTTAATACGAAAATTTTACTTACTGAATAAAACCTGACTAAACTCGGTTATAACGAGTGTGAAATAACCACAAATTGCTTATAATTATCGATATAAACAAATTTGATGCTTTTATATACGTTTCTATTCACAGATAATTATCCTAATCGGCATCTAGATAACATTTATATAATTTTGTGTAAAATAATTCAGATCAGTGGATTTAACAATTGTTATTTTACATTGCCTATTTCACTTTTTAGTTTCATCATGTATTTTTTTTTATTAATTTTCTCCTTATCTTAATCACATGAAAAAACTCTTGTTCAAATCAAAAAAAAAAATTAAGATCGTTACAGTTGTCATAATTGACATAATGCAATTAATCGCTATAGCGATCTCAAGATAAAATTATTCTCTTCCTATATGAGTATGATTTTATTTTATATTAATATGAAGTAATTATATAAATATATTTGTTGTAATATTTTTGGAAAAAAAATACGTATCAAATCATCAATTTACGATATCAATTATATCAGATAAGGGCGCATCAATGATTTTGAAAGGGCATTCCTGTCTTATTTGCATTTATCTGCCCGATAATTTATTCAGGAAGCTATTTTCAAGACCTTTGAATCCCTTGGGTATCATTATACAATTTATTTGGTCCTTCTTAAACTTCATTGATGTTCATTTGCCAACCGGAAAGCTTTTCAGTGATTAACTGATTTCGATTGAAACTTTATCTAGCTTTAAATTATAATGTATTCTTGTGGAAGGAATTCATTAATATTTTGATGATCCATACGAGTTTATACAAGACCATAGTGTAACTATAGTTCCAGCAAAACTTCCTCCGCTTGAGTGGATAGTGTCTTAAAGTTTAGAAGACACTCTCTCATAAGATTTACTTATATCACCTTCACCGTATAATATATCTAAGAAAATTTAATATATTTATACGTATGGGTTAAAGAGTGGAGTATATATATATTTTCTTTGTATTTGGTATCATTTTAGGGGGGAAAAATGTGATCGAAGGAAAGATATTTGCGAAAGCTTTCTCGTATGCGTATACATTATTAGCAAAGTCCTGTGTTTATTTAAGCTTATACAATTCTGCTTCATGTACCTAGCACTTAAGTTGCCAACAACAATTAATCACAGTCCAAATTCAAACACAGTATTTAGATTGGCCAAACTCAAATCTGCAGGAGGGTTTCATTTTCTATTAAATTTAATACAAAATCTATTATTTTCTCGCAATTAATTTCGGCGTCCGTTTCTTCGGCACCCTCTTTTTTCGCCACCTCAGCGGTGTTGTATACTTTATAAAATTACAGAGAAAATTCACTGTTTAATGCTCGAGCGTGGAAAATGAATTAGGGTCCTTGTTTCCGTGGTTTCGCAAAAGCGATTGAAAGCACACATGCCTGTGGATATGAAACATGGCTGCGATATTGCTGAATGGGTTCAATTCAATAACCGTTTCATTTTTCTTTATAAACGTTATTTATTACCTCCCATTTCCTCCCAACAAATAATACAGAGTAGGGAGTAAAAGCTTTTGTGAGATACTTAACTGTATCTGACATGATACGACGTAAAACAATACTTTAAGCGTTACACAAAGAAATTAATTTATTTTTCATTTACTTTTCTGTGAGCGTTTGTTTTCTTGTGCCGATGAATGTACATTTTAAAAGACTGTCCTCTCTTTAAAAATGACAATTTTAATATGCTATATTTTTGTTATCAATGCCGACATTATTAATGTTTATTTCTTTCATGTGACTTGGTGTTGAAATAATAGCTGCTTAATTCTAAATTTTTCATATTTGCAATCAATCATTTTGGTCCATGATTGACTCGATTTCCTTAAGGGGTTATCTCACGTAAAAGTACACATCTCTAAGAATATTGTCTATAATTTTGTTGCAGAAATTTAGTTTATTTCAATGCTTTACAGCTAATTCGAGAAATGAGCTCGAAGTAATCACTCCATCCAGATTGCGCCCCAACGGCTCTGAGACCGCTACAGTCGCAGATTTGCCCCTGTAACTGCTTTTGTTTGCAGACCAAAGATTCCTGTTGGGGATCTTTCATATCTTTATTCTAGTTAGGGTGCAAATTAAGTCACAAAATGTTAACACAGATTAAAAAAAAAACCGAATAAGCTAGTGAATAGTAAGGGCACAAAAATAAAGAGCTCTGTACGAAGTGCTTCGAAAATCGAACAACTAACTAAAGAATTGATAAAATCTTTATCTAATTATTATAACAATAAAAACGTCTTTCGTAAAAAAATCATATTAAAGTAATTTTACTTTGATCGAAACCCTATAAAAACATCATATATAGCCTATTTAAGATATCAATTATAATATAACACTAATGACTGTGATAAGTCCTAGTACTTTTTGCAGGGTTCCAAAAAGAACTGAACCGAAAATCGATAAGTAATAATCGATGATTTTTACTGGAATGAAAAAGGAACTGAACCGATTCAAAAAAATTGTTTTTTTCGATTCTGTACACGTCATACATGAAAGATTTTTTTTTTAATTATTGTGTTGATATGTTTTGGCGGGGCGCCCTCGGGGGTGAAATCCTCGGGTGGGTCCCCGCCCCCCACTTGCTCGTTAGGATGGCCGCACTAGCGCACGGGTTCGTTCTTCTATCGGACCGTGATATTGCTAGAAGAATGAATGGGAATAGATGGGCGTCGAATAGAAAGACTCTTCTCTAAATAACGATTTATTCCATACGAGAGAGAAAGAGAGAGATATATGGCTGCAGGAGGGACGACCTCCCACAGCCAAGGCTAATCGACGACTCCCTCGACTCCTACCTCCTGCGCGTCACTACCCAACCGGCAACAAGAGATGGCGCTGTTAAAATAACACATTGCACCTGAAAAGAGATGGAAGATGTCGCTGTTATTAGCCCTACTACGTGGGGATGGTATATCGCCCACGCTTTACCTTTTTTTTACTTTTTTTTTAAATAAAATATCGTGACTTTTGCGAATTAATGCTAAAATTGTAACATAGTAATTATTAAATTTAAAATTAATTTAAATCTAAATAGTCATATAGTCACGCTTGTCTTGGTCTTTCATCATTAAAATAAATTGGATTTGTATCCAGTTTCTTCATTTTTATTCCGAAAAAAATCTTTCAAAAAAATTTAAGGAATAAAAATCGTTAGACACCGAAAATGAAATGAGTTTTGTGAATTCATATTTTACGTCGCATTTTTATATTTTCACCCCTTTAAGACAACTACATGGTCTCATCTTAAAAGATCATTTATTGAGACATATAAAGCTTCGCAATTAATATATTTTTGCATAGCGTATATTTTTTGATCATTCTAAGAATAATTTCTATTTTATGGGCACGATATAAACTTCTATATTTATGAGTAAACATAAAACGAACTTTTGCTTTCACGCAAATTTTCACAACAATTCATTGATTTCCTAACACTTAGTTGAAAAACAAAGTTAACGCGCACAAGTTTTACTGTTATGGCTATTAATTACGTTCATCACCAACAATTAATTAATTCGAGTATGCCATACTATATTATACCACACATAAGGCATAATTAATTGATATATTTTCGAATAAAATTCCTATCTAAGTATTTTTGTAAGCTTTGGATACTAAGCAAAAAAATGGATTTATGGAGATGCCGTGCATCAATATGTTAATTTGTCAGCGTCCAACAAGGCGAAGGACTTCGCCTTGAATTCCTTAGTTTCACTATTGTAACTTTGTAGAAGCTCGGAGGATTCCGAAACTTCTTCGCGAACCTGGAGTTGTATTTCATAATAGAACTGAGGGATAACTCTGTAACAAATTGAATTAAGGTTTTCTTCGTACAAAGTTTCCTATCGCTCCAGCGGCAGAATGGGTTCTGGTTATCCTTTAATTAAAATATTTCTGAAAGGACTCTTTTATGTTTACCTTTTCATATTTGATTTTTTGTGTCAATTAATACGTTCAAAACCATAAAGGGCGTCTATAGAATATCATGATTTTCTCCATTTGGGATATTTGTATAAATCTTTCATCTCCATCAATCTATCTTATACGTTTTATAATCTTAAACAAGCCTTAAATATGTTAGAGTATTAAAAGAATTAAATACGATCCAAATAAATTTACTAACGCGCTTATACATTTGTAAACTTTTCTAGTAAAATAAATCCAATTTTTATAATAACAAGTTGTATGATTTCCTAAGAACAACGTACTACTTCGTTTACGAAGAATGTTTTTTAACATGCTCTCACTATGAAACGTCTATTAAAGCATAACATGATCATCAACATCAATGAAGCAGAAATTAAAATAATAATGTTTAGCATCGACTTCAATAGCGACAAATAGGTTGTTACTTCACCCGCACTAAATAACAATTCAGCATGCATATCTTTTCAATTCTTCTTTCTAATGCTCAACATTTCCTTTAATATTAATATACAGCTTTGCATCTAAATACCATTATAAATTTGGTATTAAATTAAAAATTAACCTGAATTGCGATAGTCAACCAAAAATATTAATATTTTTAAAGAGGCTGTAACTTCTCAAAGTCTGGATGTACAGCCTATTTACATTATCATATTAAGCTCAACATCGTTATGACAGTTTTTCGATCTATAAATAATTTTATGTAGTACTAATTATCTTTTAGATATGTCTAATTCGAGATGAAATTATTTTAATATGATTTTATTAGAACCCATTGTATATTCCATCAGCATCCCTGTATCCAACATGTATTTCATACATATTAGACGCATCATATGTATAAGATGATAAACTATTTGAACGATGTCTCAATGATCCTTTGATTTCATCATCTAGCAGGGCTGTAACAAGGGGATGGAAAAGTAGGCGCCTGCCACGGGCGCAACTAGGCTTGGGGTGCAAAACGCAGAATACCGACCCAGTCGAGAGTTGCACATGGTTTTTTTTATTTTACTAGACTATTCTACTTTACTGATTGACTCTGTCCGTCTTATATTATATAATAAGTTGTCTAATCTCTCTTTTCTTCGTTATTGCTTAAACATTGGGCCGATCCAGTCGTCATAAGCCCGCAATTACATAAAGATAGAAATATTTTAGACCAATTGTAAAATTTGAATAACCCATCCGATCAATCTTCCTGGGACAAATTTGTTTTGTAATAAGAGTTCGTAATTGTTCTGTAGACATATTTGGGTATGTCGTCCGATCGCGAGGCGCTCATTCGTCATGTCAGCGATCTGAAAAGCGGACCGATTGGACACACAGACCTTGTGATCACACCATCCTCTTTTAGCTAGTTTTTTTAGTTTTAAGTTACAAAATCTAGCTAGTGTCTCCCTCGCGCTCAGAGCGCAAGTAGCCACTCAAAGCTGAAAATGAGCATGTCTTTACGGACATAGATATTAAATTTAGGAATAGCGGAACCAATAAACACCTCGGGTTAGCGGATGATCTCCATGTTCCTTTGCCTCAGACGTGAAGTGATGGACCCATATTTTATCCTGAATTAATACGGCCTTATTGTTATGAAACACTCAATTGAAACACCATTACAACGCTGTTTTTGTTCCATTGTGAACAAACGCCGCTCCCATTTTGCGCACAGCTTTCTTATATCCAAAATTTCAATTAATACACAATATAGATACATCTGCTAGCTCGTGCACTTACAGTCGACAGTCATCCAATACCATTTTGTGGATTTGATTTTCTTCATCATTTTTGGGGTAATATTCTCATTAAACTAATTAGGTCGACCACTGCGTTGTTCGTCTTGGCAGCTCGTACGGCCTCATCTAACCTTTCCTTTACCATGAAATACTTACTACAACTCGCCTTTAATAACAGGAATGTCGATATGAAATATAATAGATACGAAATTCAGAATTTTTCAAAATTTCATATGGTGTACCAAATACATATCGTGGTAGCACGGGTATTTTTTATTTAAATTTTTTTTTTAATAACCGTCGTCTATACGTTAGGTCGGATATTTTTGGGTACTATCTTCCTATATTATTTTAAAATATACATTATAACAATATTTAATATACTATGTTTCTAATAGTGTTATTAAGCTTTTAAGCCATGGGGGGGGGGGTACATGTTAGAAACTTGCCACGGACGCTTCATACCCTCGTTACGGCTCTGCTATCTAGTTCGTATCTATTGATAAAAAGTATAATATTGTTTAAATTTGTTTTAATTTACTTATTTTTAAAGACGGCTATGGTGTTCAAATAAGCCAATTTTTCGCCAAGCTCTGGTGTCCCAAAATATTATTATGCCAGCGGTGATTTTTTAGGGTTTTTTTATGAATAGAGGAGAAATAAATGGCAAAAGTATTCGAAAAGAAAGATTGTATTCAAATATTTTCTTCAAAGTTGAAGCCCTCATAATAAAGATGAAAAGTTTTCATCCTCATTACCCGGCGATCTGTTTATACAACAACCATAATAATTTGCAGACAGGGTTTTATAACCTTCTGCCCAAAACCCCCACCCACTGTTTACATTTCCGTCATTACCGGAAGATTTTCGGGAATTTCCGTCGGAAAATATAACGAATAAAAAATTCTCGACTGGGAACAATAAATTGCGGCAATTATGTCGAGTGGTCCTCCGTGCCTTCTTCGACCAGGAGGACGGGGGGCCAAAGTGCAGAGGACTCCTCCGGAATGTTTCGGGAGAGTAAAAAATAAATTAGTGAAAAGCGTGGAGGCGTTGCAAAATAAATCGTTGTTGATGGAAAATATTTGGCGGAAGTCCAACGAGACGGAAATTCAGAAATTTATAAATTTACGCTTCCATTGTCTACGATAATTCCATAAATCCACCATTCAACTAATGAATATTATAAAATTAGACGCTATGGACATTTTTCGAAGGGAAAATAAACTTACACCCAAAACAATCCGAATGTATAGACGAAACATACCATCGAAGAGCTTGCCATATTAACTTTTTCCCTAGAAAAATCTTATTTATCGCCAATATTAAAGCTAAATTTTGTTAATAAAAACATCCAGGATTTTGCACACTTATTTGTATTTTACGAACGCAATGATATTAGCAAAGGATCTACAATCAATCTAATATAAACATTGTTCTAACATCGTCATATTCCAATTAAATACAATTTTTATTCACATTTTACTAATATTTACCATCATAATCTTGATATTAAATATAAACATTATACCAAAGTGAAAAGGACGTTTTCTGTGTTAAAATTTGCTCAATTCTATTATAAAATATGTTTTGAATCATCAATATAAATAAGATTCGCCAGATAAAGCAATACCAAGTTTACTTCATCCAAGCTGCCTTGTACTTATTATACCACAACCATTGAAAATATAAATTTTACTCAACAAAACGGTCGAAAATTCAAGCATTTGAATGTAAACAAAAATTTTCAATCAAATAACTTCAATGGTGCTGATAGCAATCCAAAAAACAATCATGGCCGTACAAGTTGCAATTTTCCCATTAACGTTCCAAATAGGGAATGTTAGTGAAGCTAAATAAAAACCAAAATGTTTGCCGAAAATTAAATAACCGTGTTTAATTGAAGAAGAAGTATATTAATAACACAAAATAGCGAGGCACTACGAGGAAGCGCAAATTTGTTGTGAAATTTGGAATGTTGAATATTAATATAATAATGCCCTACTAACATAATAACGAAACAATGTACAGAAAATGCAATCAAAATGTTTTGTATATTATAAATGGTTTCATTTTTAGCCATATGCTGAACAAAATTGTGCTAAAAATAAAGCTCAATATTAAATTTAAGCAGCGAATGACCATTAAAAAACAGGCACACAGTGAAATCATGATTTGAGTAATATTTTTGGATCAAACGGAGAAAATAAGTGCATAAATATACTGTAACATGGAGCAAGAGTGCTCTCGGGGACTCCAAAGTGCTCCCCGCTCCCAAATGTTCTTTAAGATGACCCTGCTCACATGTGAGTTCGTTTTTGCTTGCAAAAAGATAGTTGAACGCTAAAGGAAACACTTTCGTCTTAACTATTGTATTTTATTTGTGGAGAGAGAGATTACAGTTGGTTGTCTATGGGAAGGATATCTTCCCGTAGCCAAGGTTATTCAATCATTGCAAACACAACACCCGAATTACTGGTATAAATGTAAAACAAGTTGCAATTTAGTCCGTCGTAGAATTTATTAAAAGCACATAGAATAGATCAGTGAAGCGAAGCAAAAGTCTTCGTCACTTTAGATGTGAATAATGCTTTCAATGCCGTCCTCTGGACCAAAATACTTAAAGCCATGGAGGAAAGAAACGTTTCAAGGTATATCCTTCGATTAATGAGCGACTACTTCGATAACCGAATATTAGTGCTCCCTATAAATTATGCGAACCGAGACAAGTCAGAATGCAAAATGCACATTTAATAATCGGTTTTAATCAATATCAATAAGTTATAAATAAGGTTGCTAAAACAATATATTTGGCTGTTCACTGAAAATATTTAGGATCTCTCTCGCAAGCTCGTATCAATTTAAAGCCTTTGATATATTTCGTTTGATATGCACTTTCATTCATACTCGCGATGAATGCTATGTTAAAAAAAATACATAGAAAAGTACAATATATTTTTAAAATAATGTATTTTAAATACATATTGTCATTGTCACGTTGATTAAATTTATCATATTAAGTTATCAAAAATGCTTCCATGAATAGTAGCCTGCATTTTGCGTGCGTTAAAATAACAATTTTTATCAGAGCATCCCTTATTAATACTTTTTACGGCGTTGCATAAGTACGATCATTAGCGTCTTTTGTACTTTGGAAAATTTCATCGACATTTTTCGCCAGATCGCTTTTGCAATTTTCCGAAATGTTTTATGGCAAAGCACTCCCCAAAGCAAAAAATAAATATAAAGCCAAAAAAAAAGTCCGTGAATGGGCGTGAGTCTCAAATAATGTGCATTTCACAATTTTACCGCCATGAATAGCAGAACCTTTTTTTAGTAATATGCCCATCTCGGCAAAAAAAAAACGCTTCCGCACAATGATGGGGTGGTATAGATCCCATAAACATTAATAAGCAAAAAATGAAGTTCACCCACATCGACGAATCTGTATGCTTTTTATTTCAAAATTAAATTTCGCCCATATTATACGTTTAAATGTATTTTATGGACGCAATTTAAATTTATTAAAATACTTGCATTTTGTATTAATGTTATGAAAGTAATCGTTCCCAGTATTCCATTGAACTATTTAAATTGCGGGTACTATCTAATACGAGAAGGCTGCGTAGAATACACAAGCAAGTAGTTGATGCGGGCGGTGGCCGATATTAGATCGAGAGCACATAACTGTACTTGTAACAATAATACTTGAATGTAACAATAAATATAATTCAGCTATTTTTCATAACTAACACACGACTCAATAAGTTTGTAGGATTTATTTTCCATTTGGTGTTCGTAATTTCGTAAAAATGATCCTATGTACTTATTGAGTGATGTGCTGCATAATTTTATTTTATTTATTAAAATAATAAAATAAATCCTTAAATACAAACATTTTTGATGCGTGTCTTTCAGGAAACTGAAGATACTCTAAGAGGGTGTATGATATTAAAAAAGCTGTGAAATATTTCATAAAAGAATCATGCACAATCCTTGTCGGATCCAAATGCAATTCTTTTGTACTTACTTCTAAGATCTTAAACGAAACAAATATATGATTCTTTCTTCTCTGTTAATTTTAAATTTTATTTGTATTATTTTAAATACGATCAACTCCCCAGAGAATCTCACTCGCTCTCTGTCAAGACCAAATGCTTGCATGTATCGTCATTCTTAAGTCTGTGTATAACAAAGGTCTTCTAAGATCTAAGGAAGAAATAAATATGTATTTTAAAATCAGCTAATATCAAGCACAAAATGCTAAATAAATCAAGACATCAATCACTTCGCTTAATTGACACATCCTCTCATGAATTTTGTCACTTTTATAACGAGCAAGTCATCTTAGGCGATTTAACTTTAAATGTACTCCAATATAACCGTTCATAAAGGTTATTCTTGTGAGATAATACAAATTGATGATTTCATCAACGATTTTTTAAAGTAAATAAATCAATCGCTCAATAAGTTCGTAGGATGAAAAAATAGTTCACAAGATGGTTTTGGCTGAATTGAATTAATGTGATATAGCTGATACCTCAACGACATCAAAAGGCAATTTATATACCATTTTGCATCAATATTTGTCCATGAGAAAGCTCTGTTGGAAATGGGTACCGCGTTTGTTAACATTCGATCAAAAACAACTAATCGATAATTACAGCGCTGTTAGGAGCGCAGAAATTGCGAAAAAATGACTCCAAATGAAGAAGAAAACCATGCGATGTGAAAAATTCCTACAAACTTATTGAGTGATGTGCTATGATTAGCACATCATGTATTATAAGTTGTGAAATTATACAATTTTTTTTTGTAATATATTTTTATATTTAAATTTATGATTGATTGCCAATGAAAAAAATTCTAAATTGGCTTTCATTGTATCTAATTTTCGTTCATTGGCATTTTTTTCGAATCGATTATGTTTGCTGTTTTAAGGTACGTTTTAAAGCACGTTGGTCGTTATTTAAATTCCGCTATGTATGAGTCTATGATCTCAAGTGCGCCGAGGGCTTGAACTCAAAACATGCCCTCTTCAAAAGGCTTTCTTCGCCAATAACAAAATTTGAAGCCATATAAAATTCGGGAAGGTCGAATTTCTCGGGAAAAAACTCCTTGCTCGCGGAGAAAGGTTATTTGGGAAAACAACACCGTTATAACGGTTATTACGTGCGCCCATTGTTAAATAAATAACAAAGGCTGCGCGTGGCCGGCACCCTCCGTGTTGCTTCCGGAGAAAAAGAACTAACACCCACATATCACCACGACATGTGTCGTAATTCACACCTGCCGACATGATATCGACATCATACACACATATCATTCCGGGATTCATCCCAGTATTGAATCATTTTAAAATACGACGCCCGGGCTATTCAAACTCTGATTCCATTAAAGAAAAGCGAAATTCCCTCGTGAAATTACCAGCAGCCCTGCCGAGGAGCTTGGCTTACCTGAAGTTTTGAAAAAAGTGTTGATAAAATGGCGTTCTTGTATTTATGGCCGACAGAAAGCGTTTCTTATCTTATACTCGGGCATGTGCCTCTCACTTTTTCGGTATAAATATGCGATATGATTTACGATCGAAAAAGAAAAAGTGAGAAACACTATTCATCACACACACCCGCATATGGTGTGCCTCACCGATTGTTTTATATATCACTTCGTACATTTTTATATCTCCATGGACGTAAAAAATATTTATTTTTGAAAATCCTCGCAAGGCTCGAAAGAATCAATTTCGATCCGTCCCACCCTTTTCGCGCCTCTATATTCCATGGATATACCCTAATAATCATCATTATCGAAACTATTAACGGTCTAATCCCGCATTTTTGCGTGATAACAGTCTGACGTAAAGATATGCATAATACGTGTCAATCACGCGAAAATGCTGGTCCCGACCGTAAAGTGTTAAGAAATGTTTTGTATGATTCTAGAATTATATATTAAAATAATCACAGGCTTATTATTGGTTAGTTGTTCCGTGACTATGGGCAAATCATCACGTCCGAAATAGAAGAAAAAGGGTAACTTCTTTCAATATCCATTCAAAATTGCTTAATCCAAATTATTTTTATTTGAGCAGTTTTGGGAATTAAGACCCTAATATTGATAAATTCTTTTATAGCTTAAATTTTATGATTTTTTTAAAAACCTATATTGACAGTATAAATCTAAGGGTTCTAGGAATCTATTACTGTTTCTATATATAATGTATGTGTCTTCTCTATATATTATTATTGACAAATTTGATATTGTATTGTTTTCCATAATTATATTTATATTATAAAAGTTTTATAAAATCCATCGAAATCTAGCAAATTTAAGTAGCATGATTATGGTTCTAGTATATCAATAAAAAAAATACAGTTCTAGATTGCATTAATACTGTAGAACCTAGTTTATCCGGATTTTCGATTATCCGGATTGTTCAAAATAAAGCAAAAAATATATAATATGCTGATTTGCACTGTAGAGAACTTTCTCCATTTTTACTATCGTACGTGATGGATGGCATATTACTAAATTTACTAATTGTTTAATATCAGGAGATGGAAGCTTGGAAGCTGGATGGAACTTGAAGAGTGTACTTTTATGTGGTTCATACAAAGACGATCAACCGGATAGCCAATATCTGGTCCATTATTGTGTGAAAAAGTAATATTTTTTAATACAAAATTAAATGGAGATTCCATCTTTAAAGCAAGTTCAAGCTGATTTGAAACATTCAAAGGATGACATGGTATCAGGGAACTTGAAATTCATGGGGAAAAGCTTTCTGCTTACATACCTTTAGCAAACACATTCATTAACACAGTGAAGCTTTTTGTGGAGAAGGAAGGATTAAATTGGAAAAAACTACCCAAAAAATCTTCAGCATCAAGACGTGAAAATACTTCACCTAGGTACAAAACTAGTAATTAATGTGTCAATTGAATATGATCAATAATTTAATATGATCATCAGAAAAACGCCTAGAATAAGTTTTTGAACGATGATATGAAAAACAGTTCATTGCAGAATTTAAGAAATATCAAAAATCCATAGATAAAAGAAAAAAAAACAATATTATTACTAGACAATGCACCGTCCCACCCATCTATAACCAGATCAGGGTGTAATAGAAAATTCAAACGTTTACATAGAAATCAAATGCTTCGATGATTATTGCTACGGACGAAAATAATGAAGAAACTTATAATGAAATAATGAAGAAAGATATTGTGGAAGCAATAGCACAAACTTCTATATGACGTAGAAGATATAATTGAGTGGTTAAATAGCGATGCAAACGATCCTGGATTCCAAAAGAAAATATTTACGAGGAAAGAGATATTTGTCCTACACATTCTGAAGCTTTTCATTGTTTAGATGTCACTATGAAATGGCTTGAGAACCAAGAAGGGCGTAATTCAGGACAAATTATATATTTTAAGCGTATTCGCATTTTGGCAGCTTCTAAAAAAAGAGCTAGCTTAAAGCCAAAATCGATCATTGATTCTTTTAATAAAAAATAATTTATTATATATCTATGCGTATGTAAATCTAGACGAATACAAACTATTTATGCTTCCTCTGTCAATTATGATTATTTTCGATTATCCGGACTTTCGTTATCCGGACTACTTTCATCCCCAATTAGTCCAGATAATCGAAGTTCTACAGTATTAAAATATCTGTCAGATGAAGACGCGGTTTATTATTCTAGCTATTGAGACTTAAATTATAATTTAAAATAGAATAAGTGATGTTGATATTCAATCACAGTAGTTGATGCGGGCGGTGGCAGAAGTTAAAGCAAATAGGTCCATTGCGCATTAATCAATACGCAGTTCGTCAGTAAGAAATCCAATACGTGTACTATTTATTTATGAAATCTTATAGATAAGTTGAATAATCAATTGCAGACATGCATCATTTATTTCGCAAGGCATTTATAGCAAATATGTCAAGTGAAAAAAGGCTGCTTTAAATTCTAATATAATATTGTGTGTAGATAATAAATTAGATCATTTCTCCCTAAAAATTTGCTCTGGTTTAGTATAGTAATAAACAGTAATTTTATTAAATAAGATATTACGCTTAAAAAACATAAATCGTTTTCTTAAGGTGTGTGAGATTAGGTGCGAATATGATTCGAAAGGTGTACTCGATGTAAGTGTAACTAAAGGATATTACATCAGAGCACCCCATAAAATTACTAGAATAAATTGAACTCGTTCTATAAAAAGGCTGAAGTTTTTCGCCTGTTATCTTTTTATTCTAGTATAAAAGAAAAATTCCGAAACAAGGCCGTTTTGCTGCCGTTGTGGGGTAATTTGCAAATATAAAAGGCAATACAGGAGAGCTAGACTTCCAACAAAAGGCAGCCTTAAGCTGCTTTATACAATTTTTTTTACTGTTCAACAATCATGTCTTATTCACGCGGCCCTCGCGAATGGAGAAATATTTCGATTTCCATATTAAAAGTGTTTTTTTGCGGCATACTTTTCAATCAATACGAACACGTGCCCTCGAATGGAAATATTGTCTTGTTCGTATGAGGGCTGTGTTGGGATATTAGATTTCGTAAATAAGGTTTTTAAAGCACACGGGGTGAATTCCGCGAATCTCTTAAAAATATTGATATCCGAAGAAAACATTTTAGCATCGTCAAATAAGCACAGTGCCAAATATGGTGGATGAATGAAATGAAACGGAATATGCTCGAGTAATAAATATGATATAACATTTTTATCAGGAACTGGTAAAAACGCTGTCGTGTTTTGCTTATAAGCTTGTTCTTTCACTCAACGGCGTTTTATACATACAATCCAATCAATATTTGTTATTTTTTTTTATTTATTCGCAAAAATATTGCGAATTTGATAATATTTCAAATAATAATCAAACTTAGAAACTAATAGCTTTTAAGGGGTCATCTCACTTTATTACGACAAAAAATCGTTTTTTTTTAATTTCATTTTTCGAAAGGACATGTCTCTAAGGAAGTAGTTAAAAATGTTGGTGAAGAAATTCGGATTATTTCAATGCTTTACAGCTAATTCGCATAATGTACTCAAAACAATCATTCCACCCCAGCGGCTCTAAGACCGCTGCGACCACAGACTTGCCCCTATACCTGCTAGTGTTTGCAAGCCAGAGGTTCCTATTGGGGACCTTTCTTATCTTTGTTTTAGTAAGGAGCAAATTAAGTTTAAAAAAATGTTAATATAGATTTAAAAAAGGCGAATAAGCAAGTGAAAAGTAAGGGCAAAAAAAGAAAGATCTCTGTATGAAGTGCTTCGAAAACCGAACAGCTTCCTAAAAAAATAATAAACAATTAATCTAATTATTATGAAAAAAAAATAATATGCAATCTTCCCATAATTATATAACTTTTTAAATAGCAGTTAGTAAAAATTGCAAGAAATAAACGTTGTCCATCAACATCATAAAATATAAGTTCTATTTGTGTAAACATTAAGACATTTTCTAACGCTCAAATTTAATAAAAAATGGATATTATGAGTGTTGATACATGTTGACTGTTGTATAAACTACGTTAAAATGCGACGTTACTTTTGGCTGCATCTAATATTATGCTTAAATGTAATTTTCATTAGTCACAGCTGTGTTTTGTATCATATTTAGTATTATGCTGAAAGCCTTTATTGCTCTAGTGTGATGTCGATTTGTTACAAAAGCCTTTATACGACTAAACTAGCTAAGTAAAAGAACCGTAATCCCCCTTAGTCGTGGTGGTAAAACCAGTTATGCTCGTGGAAGATTTATAGTCGAAAAGATGATTAAAAGGGGTGGAATGGGGTGAGAAATTTAATGATGAAACTCCCAACCACCCAGAACCATAATATTAGTTTACTTTTGTAGATCATAAAGCTATACTTAGCAGAACTCACTCGCTAAATACCCGAGAGCCAAACTTGGGATGCTCCGGTTGAATTAATTCAGCAGCCGCAAAGCCCGCTTGCCGTATAATAATCAGGTTTAAAATAAATTGTCACGGATATTGTGTGATTACATCCCCTTCTTTGGGGGTGTAACATGAAAGGAATCCCGGTGCAAAGCATTATACGTCATCACGCAGAATGTAACCCTCAACAGAAGAATAGTTGGGGATGTTAATTAGCAAAAAGCGCGCCGTTCAAGGATAATGGCCAAATCCTATCAAAGAACTTTCAACGACGTATTCAATTACCTGTTAAGCTTTCGTCTTTTTAGGCAGAAACTACGCATTCATACAAGCATCTCATTAGCACACCCCAGACACGAGAGGTGGCTATAAATAACGAATCCTTCAATGCTCTACAACCCTAACGTTCTAATTTTCTATCTGATATTGCGAGAATATCATTAATTTCTTCCTTTGCATGTTCTAAGAAATAAATTCTGCAATTAAAATGATATATATGGGCTTATATTTTGCGAAAATGAGTCAAAATATGAACGCACTTTGATACGTTTTTAAAAAATATAAATACCATTTTTCAACAGTATTCTTGTATTGTATCAGTTTAAAGGTTAACACTAGAGCATGGAATTTAAAAAAATCAATAGATGATATCGATGAGATCAATAGTTTATCGACTAATGAACAAAATCTATCTAAATACTAAAAGATTTTATCGAAAAAAACATATTTCTCTTTTCAAAAAGTTGATTCATACCAATTCTATTGCAATCTAGAGTGCAAATATCTATGAATGCATTTAATCAAAATAAATGTGCATTCGATCAGCATCACAATTCGAATGCAAGAAACAATCTAATTATTTTTACAGCTCATGAAAAAGCTCAATGTGCAATTATCCTAAATTATAGAATCCATTTAAATTAAATATCTTTGGCGCAAAACAAATACGTAATACTTTTCAGCATACATCTTTAACAACATCTGACAGTTGGATTATTTGATATAAAGGGGTTTAAAATTGAATTTTCAGATAATCGAAAGCTTAATGCATTGAATTTTACTAATTTTGTATTGATAAGCTGAATAATGCTTATAAAAAGTAAGCAAGAAGCGTAAAAAATATTTTCTTAATCTCGACCCTGGCAAACTGATACCTATTCAAGCTTAACGAGTTATTGAATGATTTGTGTAACATATATCGTAAGAAAGGGTCTAAAGTCTAAATTACTTTTTATAACTAAATTAAGTTCAAAATATTTGTTAGTTTTTTGTTTAAAGAATTTCGAAGTTGACATTTCTCATTCGTTTGCACATTTTTTGTGACTTTGGAAGCTCACAAGTAATTTCCTTTAAACCAATTACCTAAAATAATAATTTATTGAGATCAAAGGTATATTGCAAAATACAAAAACATTTATTTTGTGCCTTACTATTACACATTAAAAAGTTATGACGATTTAAAGGTGACATTTTGGGTATTTTTAAATTAAATAATTATATTTCGGCAACCCCGAAAGTAAAAAAATATCCCCTTAAATCCCAAAAAATTTTTTTTGTAGTTAACGTGCAAAACACCCTGTATATAGAGAAATTTAGTGCTTGAAATTTATTTTTGTCATATTGGCGAAAAAATTTCCTATGTCATTTCTGTACATGTAAACCCCGGTTTCGTGTTGGATATATTCAAAATAGTTTTTCATATAGTTTGAAATCTGAAACTTTGTTTTGCTTAAAACTGGGCTAATGCACAGATTATTCAACCACTGGATGAATAATCCATGCTTTCGAGTGTTATCATCAAAAAAGCTTTATATAGAAGCAGCTGGATTCCCTAAAAATTTTCAGGGAATATTTTTTCCCTATATAATTTGAAATGAATAATTTATATTGAAAAAATGATTTTCAAATGTCCAGAATCAAAATTAAATGAACATAACTTTATAAGAAGCAGTAGACAAACATCGTCAAGAAATTTTATCTGACGAAGATTTAATTAGGTATTTATTACTATTAAACATTAACAGATTTTTCGAGATTGCATCGAGACATAGTTCAAGAAATACGTATTTTTTTGCTTTCATAAACTTGTGTAAAAAAATTTTTTAGAATCTTTTATGCAGTATTTGTATGATTTTTTTCTCAACAGTGAACAACAGTCGGTTATTTAATTGATAATTAAATCATCATCAGTTACTTCTAATATATCTTTCGCTGTAGCCATCAGTGGAAACACATTTAATCTATTTTCAAATGTTAGGTGTATTTTTGTATTACAAACTCACGGTCTATTGATAATTTTACAATAAACAGATGAAACGTTTATTAGAGCTCAGTGGAAGCAAACAGTATAACGTTGTAATCCTTTTGTGTTCCTGTGAAACAGAATAAACTATTTTTATTTCTACCATTTGATCACACCTCATTTTCAGAACAAACTACACATTGATATGGATTAATCCTATTATAACAAATTCGTATTTTCAAAAGTGTATTTTCATATGAAATGTCCGATATTCGATCAGTTTTAAATGTAATCGTTATGAGAAAACATTTTTACTTACGATTAAGATTTCGCAAGTATGAATAGCGATAATTTTATATTAATATCGTCACTCGAAATAAAAATAAACTAAGCTCATTTATAGTTAGATAAATGACTAGGATCATTAATGACGAAGAGCTAATAAATGGATTTCATCAACTACTCTGTAATGATTTGCGATAATGTTAGATATGGTCATAGAATCATATTTTGCTCAGTATTTTCCTTTTTAATTAACCGAAAATGATTACGAAATCAAATAAAATGCAAAATTTTGTAACAGAATTGAGAAATGATACATTTTTACTTATCCACCAAATTAAGTTAATCTTAAAAAAATTATACTCAAATTTTAATATTTATACATTGATGTTACAAAATCGGACATTTGATGTGCAAGCACAACTTTTATTGAGTAAAAATGAGATTAATTAAAGTATTTCTATCCTAATTATGTCGATGTTGACATTTTTAATAATTTTTTTAGACCTGCAGATAAATATTACTCGTATATAAATGTCTTATAACTACAAGACTGAAAATATGTTGTAGCATGTATTTAATATTCCAAATGAAGAGCTTGTGGTTTTTGCCTTGATGAGATTATATGGAATGATCTTTAAATTTGAATAAGTCTGTAGTTGCTTACAACTAATCTGGAAGCAACTACAGACTTGATTATATTTAAAATATTTCTTGAGGCTTTAATTGATTTTTTTTATTAATGAATTCTTTGGTGCAAAATAATGTGTAACGCATTGCGTCTTCCACTAAGACTTGCCGCCATTTACCACCCTCCACGTGAATGTATTCGAATTTCTTTATAGATATTAGAGAATAAAAAGAGATTAAGCACGTGCTCCATCATCACTATTTTTTGCATACTTGTAGGGGCAAAGATTCCATGGCATAAACCTCGGTAGGCCATTACGGCAGCGGATAAGTGAACCATTTTTTACCTACCGAAAACATGTCTTAATTTCGCACCGCCATATTTCCATCCACCCCCAGGGGGACTTAATACCATATTTTTATGAAAAGAGACCGCTTTAGCACTTGGGGGGGAGGTCAAATGATGTAAAAATTACGCCCGTGTAGCCTCGTGTACCCTCCCGTGTGACTTGTATGCCCTCATAAATATTTTGTGAAAAATACGCTTTATGCTCGGGCCTCCATTGTCAAGAGCTTTATAGGTTGCAGTTGCAAATTTGAATTTCATATAATTTATTTAAGCTGATACCTTTAGGAAAAAAGCCGGAGTTTAAAATTAATTTATAACAAGCGCCTGCGTAATCCATGCATACCGAAAAAGCTTATTCATGCGCGAGCTTTAGTCCCAATTAGAATCCCATTTTTTTTAATATTCCGAAATATACACCCGAAACAAGATAGATTTAATACCATTCCACTAATTAGGGTCGGCAAGATCAATGTGCAAAAGCTTCTTCTTTTGGCAAACATGATCAGGCCATAAAGGATACGGTCAGCATTTTGCGTGGGTTCCCCGGACACAGTATCTCCGAATTGTCAACAATCCTAAGCATAAATGGTTTGTCAGCATATTAACTATCAGTAATAAATTGCTTAACCCAATTACCAGAATAACACTAAACCTACAAAAAATTCGTTGATATTAAAATATACACATTTCTTATATATCGATCGGGTACTTAGGCAACAAGAGCTTATGCGGCGACGTATTAAAAACATGGAATCTGCCCCTGGAATTTTCTGAGCTTAATTAAAACTTTCATCAATCGTTGAATATTTAAAAATGTTTTTACATTATCCGCTGAAAGAAGTGCTCAGCACATCAAGCAACGTCACCACCATGATAAATTACAAGAAAATTAGTTAGCAATTAGTTCTGGCGAAGGATTACGCCCAAGAACTTAGACACGATTTTTAAATAAAATCGATGAATACAAGGCCAAATCTGGTCTTACTTTTTATTCTTATATGCATTTCATAATATTAAGAGTAGTTACATACATAATATACACCTGGCTCGGTTCTAGTTTACTGTGGCGACATATTACAAAAAAGTAATTGAATGGCTATATATTATATTAGAGATACCGGATAAAAAATTCGTTTTTGATTCATTGATTCGTTTTGAAAAATGGCCGATGATACAACATATGTACCATAACTCGGACGATCGCTAATCGTCTATCAGCATGCGTGATATGCCAATATTTTTGTTACGCTTCCGTTAATCAATATTGCACAACGACTCAGATCTTATACCATGCTTTTCATCTAATATTAGTGGTTGTATTCGATTTCTAAAATGTTCAAAAAAAATTACTGTGCCGTACCTGTTAACACTTTGCATTCGAGAGGTGACTCTCACTCACCATATGATTTTATGCCGCAAATACAAAGGTGACTCTCATTCAACACTCGGTTTTAATTGCTTAGCAATTACTGTGTACGTTTAGTTCCCTTTGCTCTTCTGTATATATTTATGAAGTACAAAGAATAACAGCAGTAGTGATGGCAGTGGCGAAAAATTAGAGTAATAGACACATGATAGGAACTGAATTGACAAATAAGAAGCATTTATCAGGACAAATTTCGGCAAGAAATCGCGTTTTAGCATAGAAGGACAAGAGAGGTTGTCACATGTTTGACCGACTTGAACAATGCAGTTACCATCAGAAAGCCTAATGTAGTAATAAATTATATAAAACATATGGGTGGTGTCGATCGTGCAGATCAGTATACCTCAATGTACTGTTTTTTGTTTAAGAAAATCGCTGAAATAGTGGCGTAAACCGTTTTTCTGGATTTTAGGAATTTGCTCAATAACTTTATATATGCTATATGGTGTAAAAATATAAAGGTTTTATAAATGAATTTGTCTGTGTAATAATTTTAAGTTAATGGTAAGAAATTCAACAAAATTGCAGCGAAAGGTCTTGAGTTCCTAGTTCGTCGCGCGATCTCAAGTGCAAAGGGTTAATATTGTTTTATATGTGATAAATTTAAAGCATAATTTGTCATTTATATGAAATAATTCCATCGATGATTTAGATTTTTTCATACCTTCAATGATTAATGCATTCAAGCTGTCGTGATATATGGCTGTATGTATGAAACGACTTTTATAAACGTCAGGTAGATACCATGTCCAAAACTTCTCCTCATATAAAAGAGTTCTGGAAAGGCGTTTTTTGTAGGTAGTTTGTCCGATAAATCTCCGAAGAATATATGATGAAAGCGTAATAAGGGGAAAATATATCTTTTTTGCATGTTTTTCCACTTCTGGTACACCTCCATTCCAGGAAGAAATATTGCGCACGAATCGGTCTATTCGTTATATTTCAAAAAGGCAAAAATTACCTCGCAGCACTTTATCTTTATAACATAGCCCACTACAATCATCAGAATTTATGTCCGTTCTTTGCGCTTAATTTCGTCCTTCGTCGCCTGGGATTCGATGTCACAATTATTGTTCGACGAGCTCGACGTAAATCAATTTCGAAAACTCTTTCAATTTACTTCTTGAATTATTCAGAGATTACATTTAGTGCTCATGAGAGCTTCGTCTAAAGCTTTTAGGCGACCAATAAAGCTAGTATTGCAAACTTCTGAGGCTTTGCCCATAGATGCTTTGATGGAGAGGAAAAGTTGCAAGTGTGAGCCTTTAGAAGTGACGGAAATGCAATTTTCTATCGCTTCCTGCCACTGATTCAATCATGGATCGCTAACGGCAGAGCAAGGGTGGAAATGTGGACTAGGGTGTGAGATGAGCCGACCTCTAGATAATGGATCTGGTAAAGTTACACCTATGAAATGTATTTAAAATATATATTTTTAGGAAAAAGCATATCATGATTTTTAAAAGAATTTAATTGTTCCATACAATTAACTGAATGTTCATTCATTTTCAATTTTCGTTTTTATCTGACATAATTTATTTAATCAGATTCAGAATTTCTCTTTCATTTAACCCTCTAGATTACAAACAACGATCATTATTGGGCCTTTGATGACTTCAAAATGCTCGAATGTCAATAGTTTCTCCAGATTTTTAACAAAACAATTTTCACATCTATTAAGTTGTAAATGTACTAAACGTTAACTATATTCAATACATGATATCTTTTTTTATTCTAAAACATCATTGAATGTCTTTATAAAGTAACAAATGTCACCTGATTATGATAAATCTAATTATATAATCCATATGAAAATAAGATTTTTGATCTTTTCAAAATGGCAGTTTTAAATCCAAGTAGGGTCGATGTGCATCCAACTATCACTTTTATACTGTTTTTCTAATTTGAAAAAATCCGATTTGAGACAAAGAAGTATATTATGAAGAATGTTAAGCATGTAGTCCAAAATTGAATGACTATTTTTGGTCCTAAAGTTGAAAATATATTTATAGCAATAATCCATTCGCTGCTGCCGAAAAATGTATTTTTCAGCACGATACATTCTCTTTCAAAGGCTTTTTTACGATTATCCTTCAAACAAGCCCTCGCATCTATACATCCGATAACAATGTAACATCAAAATATCTGGAATTTGTATACCCTGAAATGTTACTATCGTAGAATTTATAGGACCCGAATAAAAAATTCTACACATTTATAAAATTTCATCACGAACGAATTGCCCGGATTTATTCAACAGTTTATAATATTTATTATGATTATTTGAATTTAAATTCGCAGACAAGAAAATATCCGTAATGTACAAAACGGCTCATTCGCTACGGACGAGTAGAGATTTATTTTTAATTCTTTCATAAGTAAAGCAATCCAAATTCCTCGAATTGCTCTTATTTTAATGAAAATCAGGAATGTGTCCGGCACGCCAGTATTTATCTTTTGAAAACAGAGAAATTTCAACATTTTTCGTTTTATTCGGTAATAAAAACGAAGCTTTGGATGCTTTCACACATATTTTTATTGTTAAAAATTTTCAACGATCGTAATATAAAATATTTTTTGACTCAAATCAACAGGCAACTGTATCAAAGAAAGGCATCATTTTTGCACTTAAGATTATTGTACAGTACCCATTTATTATCTTATGTCTATATTCGCCGAAAAAAACGCGTCACACTTTAACTTAAGCAAGCAAAGATGCTTATATTATTAATTGTTGTTCTTTTACAATTAGCGACAATCCATAGGAATGAGACAAATTGCTCATTTATCCAATGAATCTATACGATAAATGCACTTCTGGACTGTTGATAAAACACATTCAAACTTAGTGGAAAAGATCTGACAGATTGACGAAGATCTGATTCCATTAACGACGTCACCCTATTATCATCCAATTTATGATATCTTCTTATTCTAAGTACATTCGAATTCAATTGAAAAAAAGATACTCCATTTGTATTTTTATATATCATTAATAAATTTGTACAGCAAAATTCCGAGCTATATTTGAATCGCCCTCGTAAATATATAAGAAATGTGTGTTTCCTGAACCGTGTCTCAATATGAAGTATCCATAAATATTTTTTTTAGTTTTGATAACTTTTTTAATCCCATTATATATTGATTGATAAATAGTTCGTCGACTGTTCAACTTAAAGAGGTAAGACGCAAAGTTGTGTCTGAATGCCAGTGACTTAGAAAGAGTATTCTTACACGTTGAATTTAGAGAGAAAAAGAGATGGAGAGAGTATTTTGCGTACATCGTACGATTATATGGATCATTAACCCGAATTTATCAACTAATAATGATATGTGAATGATATAATTAATCGATTTCAAATGTATTGTTTGCGTTTACTTACCGAATATTGTGTGCTATCGATAGTGTATATTTATTTGTACACAAGCTTAATATATGCTGCGATGATCTTGACAGATAAGTGGATTTGTACGGATGATAAATGGCAGACATACAAATATAACATCTAAGTTTATGATAATTTAAAATTAGTTCACTATTCAAAGGGTTAAATGTATTTATGTATTTACTTAATGTTTTAACCTATCACTGTATAAATATAAAATGATGATTTTCTATTGTTCTGGACTTATTATTGAATAAATAAATAGCTTGATTCAATGTCTTAAATTAGAGAATAAGATATTCATAGTGTCGTTAAATAAAGCTTGTACCCGCAGTTAAGTTCTGAATTCATACTAAATTGAAATAAACGAGCTTTAGTTCCAAGATTTATTGAAATAGAGAAAATAATGAATCTTCACCTAAAATGCAATTAAGTTCTAAAGCCCTTAGCTTTTGTGTCATTTAAATTTAGAGCCTGTTTTGTTTATGTTGCGAACCTCATTTAAGATAAGTCGCGTTTGATTTGTAATATAGTGGTTAAATAAGTCAATAAAAAAATATAAAGGGTTGAAGCGAATGCCTTCGGGGTATGAACGTATGAATCCATATGAAACATGAAAGGCTTTGTGTGTAAGGTTTTAGTGTTTTTTTTGGTGTGAAATATTGCACCACGAAGCTGTCCCCATTTGTCGACTTCAAAGGCACAATCGTGCCAGACAAAAGTGGAGGAAGAAATATAGCCTGAAATTTTAATCAACTCTGAACAGTTTTGAAAATATCACATACCCGCAGGAATAAGACTTAAATTTAAGCGGCAGTAATTAGACCTTTCGGCTCAGGACGCAACTTCTTCCCTCAGGAGAATAAAAAAAAATTAAAACCTCTGACCTTCGACGTAATTTAATGCTCGTAAAACTTCCAAATTCTTCTTTATGCAGCATTAAAGCCTTATAAATTTGAAATAAATTATTTCCGAAAGATTTCAAACTCTAAAGAGTTTTTAAAATAAATTAACGTAATCGCCCTGAGTTACGATTTTATTACAATGTTTTTTTTTTATTTTTGAACATTTTTGGAAGCTCCCAAAAGCGGAGCAAACTTTGCCCGAGTACAATTTGGTAGCACGTAATCCTTGTCACGCTCAAAGTTATTTTAAAATTTCAAGAATCGGTGTCAAAAGCAACTTATAACTTTGTGCAGACTCTTTTATGCTTCAATAGTTTCAGTAAACACGTATCAAAAATGTATTTCCTGATCTCATCAATATTTTTGTGAAACTTTATGATCATATTTTAACTGCATGATGTGTACGTACAGTATTCCAAAAGCATTTTAAACATAAGTGGGCCAAAAGTGACTTTCTATTGAAATTACTCCATAACTACATAGCTATGTATGTTATCAACATTTCAATTTATACATTTAAAAATACATTAAAAACAAGTTTAAATGTAATTAAATATATGCCACAAAAATAGTTTTAATAGTGACATTTTACTTGGAATGTCAGAAAATCTATTTTAATAATACATGGGATCTGTCTCGGGATCCCGGGACCGAAATTTTCAATAGTTTAAGAAATTACATTAATAAATTTGATTTAAAAAAAATACTAATAAGTCTATTTGTTTAATATAAAACATAACTTGAAGGCGAAATAATTTTATTTATTTAAGAAAAGATAAGAATACGTTTAAAATATAGATAAATAAAACTCTAAAAAAATTGTTTTGAAAATATGCTCGAAATAACATTAAAGCATCGAGTGTTTCGTCATTTAGTCTGGATCTGATTTTGGAAGTCAGGCAACTTGCTGCTGAAAATGCACGCTCAGCCTCCACAATCGTTGGAGATATCGTCATCAGATATTTAAATGATAGTTCGAATCGATGACCGCGTGAGCCCCCATTTTTGTATAACACCATCAATGTGACTGATAAAATTTCTTTCCGCTGAGACACGGATTAAAGCTCGCAAAATTCCCGATTTCCCGACAAATTATTTATTTCCGTCGCTGCAGATGAATATTTATATACTATAATAATTGGATGTGATTCGTAATTATATTACGGAGGAACACAAAAATTCTGAGCCCCATATCTATTATATTTCATATCGATATTTCCATTATAAGAGTCGAGGTGTAGTAAATACATCACCGGTAGAGAAAAGGTTAACATAACAATTTGAAAAATATATATGTACTATGTATATGTATTCATAGATCAGACACTGTTTCCAAGCGTTCAGATTTCGGCAGGAATGTCTCGATTTAGTAGCCTTCATCGTGTTGGTGAGGTGTACAATTAATGTTAGATAAAAATTCTAATCCCGATTTTTTCGGGATTGTGTTTACTAGTCCCGGGATTAATGAGCATCTAAAACTGTCCGGGATCCCGGGGATTAGATTCCCTATATAGGATGGGTTGATTTGGAACAAGTTGATGCATAATTTAAAAAAATCACATAAAAATATAGCCCTTTATTAAAAGCCTATCCTAATTGCGTATTTTTTTTTTTTTTGAAAAAACCCTTTAAAAATACATTATAATATTTAAAACCAAATTTCAATCAATTGCATTTAAAATACAGATAATGATTAATACTTTCATAAATTAATAATTCATGAATAACTTTCAAAGGTCATTTTAATGCTTTATTCAACTATAAAATTTAAATGTCTTTGAATTTTCCACTTTGCAAAATAAACACAGAAAAGGTTTTTCGGGAAAACCTTTTCTGAAAAAAATAGCAATTGAACTCTATTTGTATGAGAAAAGTTGTTATATGGCAAACAAAAGTATCTTGTAGAAGAATTGAATAAATTCAATTTTAATAGGATGAAATCACAATTCACATTGGCTATTGATATCATTCAATTGTATTTCAATTATTGATGAAATACAACTTCCAAAGACGATCATAAACAAGTAATATGTATGAGTTAAATTCTATTCAATTGAAATAGAGATTTCAAAATGAATATAATTAATATTTGGGTGGCAAACGAACTACCCAATGATGACAATGTGCAATTACTTAGTATGAAAACTTCTTTGTTGGCAAGACAAAGAAATCAACTGTTGTTTGCATTAAGTTTTAACTAGAGATAAGTAGAGAATAGTTTACGATAATGTAACGTGAAGAAAGTAATGGCTTTCGTCAAATCCCAGTACCAAGTCCTAAGCCAAGATTAACGCCTCGAAAAGTCCTCTTCATCATATGATAAAATGTTTGCGTTTTGATTAATTTTCAGTTATTAAAATCATATAAAATGATGATGATTGCAAAAAGTTTCAACTAAAAATATCCAAGATTTATTAATAAAAATAGAAAATAATTTGAATGAATTTGTATTCATCATACATTGTAATCATATACAAACAGATATAATCATAATAGATTTGCAGCAAAATAATTTAATATCGCAATGCAATAAGATTCTTACGATGTTTTTGCGCCGTTGCGGGGTGTAAATCTTGTGGAACACAATGTAATATTTACGACCGGGATTCCAAAACCAAAGCCAGTCCACCAGATTCCCATTTTCTAGTTTTGTTTGGTTAGAAAGCGACATGTGGGGTTTCATTATTCGTTTTATGATTTGATACCGTTTTAATGTCATCCCTCACTTTAATGTCCCAGATTGACTGAGGTGGTTAGCAGTTTTATAGTTGGATTTATCAGATCCTCTTGAGGGATATGTGCCCATACATTGTAATCGACATTTTATGATGGCTTCCCACATGATCGTAGGAGTTTGTATAATTTTATGGCAGTTTGGCTATGGAATCTGCTCAATTATCGAGTGTCAGAGCTATTGATTCTGCATATAATTTAAATATAAAATCCTTTTTGTTCACCATAATTATCTTGAAAGTTATTCAATTTTGTTTCGTATGTAGATACTAAATAGAAAGTGGTAATTTCCTTCTTTCAAAATTCTAAAGACCCTTATATAAGTTTCTTTATAAAGCATTGAATAAAATTATTAAAACAAAAAAGGAAACTCCAACCAGTTCCCGGTTGTAGTTTCACTTTTCGTGACGTTCAAGTCGATTTGTCTAAACGCGTCTATACAAGTGTCACTTCAAAATATGCGTGTATTTCAACGTTTAATAATAAATCCTCTCCAATAGGCTAAGGATTAGAGTACCATTGAAGCAAATTGATTTTTCCGGCACACAATAAAGCTAATGATATTTTATAAAAACGAGATAGGATTATAAAATGGCTTTTATATTTTAAAAAAACTCTGAAAATAAAGCAAAAATGTGTATCGACACAATATCCTTTCGGAGGCTTTTCACTAGCTTAGGCACGTAAAAAACTTAGCCGCGTCGAGACGGAAATAAATCTGTACATTTTATCTCGATTTTCCATACGAAAGCAGGTGACTAGGGAGGCTTCTCCGCCGGTGGTTGTACGAATTTTTCAAAAAAAAAGGCTCAGACGAATTTGTCATGCCAATATGGCGTGGACAATGAGTGGGATTTCACATTCCGACCTAACGAAGGGGAAAATTCTCACGGGCTTTTCCCCCTTTTGACGCGTGTGCGATCAAACGCGCTTTATGATTTTTTCTCACGGAATTCAACTGAGTTCATTTGTCTGCTGTTGCGTAAATTACAGCCTCGCATCCCCATTCTGATTGGTTCAAATCACCGCAGCGTTGGGGATGAGGATTTACCACATACCACTTCTTAACATCAAATTGCTCCCCATGCGCTTGAAAATTTTAACGCTTTCCGACGCCGGAAAAAATGCGATGTGCCTCCTTTAAAATTAGCATCAAAAACAAATTTCACTACAATAATTCATTTTTAATTCAAATTTGAATCGTTTCGGGGGTGTCTTAGGATGAACGGCGGCTCTTGCGTAAATGGTGTTTAAGCGGCTTTCGGGATTAAGGGTTCAAATAATTTCCAATATTTTTGGTTAAGCAAAATGGGCTGCCGTTGGTTAGTAAGAGTCTGTTGGGCGTGTGATTGATAGCTAATTTATCCGCGATTTGTACTGCTCTTCGTTCATGAACGCCTCGTGAATCCAACAAGATCATAAAATATATTAAGTTAACGACCCAAAAAAATCTATGAATATTTCAACCCACTTCTGCGCATTCTGTTAATATAATTTGCAATAAAAAACTCTCAAATCGATAATTCTTTAATTATCATGCAATCTCGCAATTCTTCAATCGTTCAAAATGTGGTGTGGTTCAAAGTCAATCAACAGTCTACCAAGCTTTTAATGTTGCGGACATTAATCATAGTTTTCAAAACCTGAATAATTGTACATATCGGCCTTAAATTAAAATCTACAAATCTGCTGTTTTGTCTACAAATAGCTTATGATAATTGTTGTTAAATAAAAATCATCTACATTCGATAGAAAGTGGCTAGTGCTTCGATAGACGTAGCTAAAATTATAGCGCGGGAAATAGATTTGAGGTATTGCAAGAATTTATAATTTCATTAATAAATAATCTGGGATCAGTCTAACTTTCATTTTGACATTAATGTATTTAAAACACTAGTAAATTTAAATAATATTAACCAAAACTACCCATTATTAATTTAACTGGAACACCATATATTATATTATTTTTTCCTTATTCATTAATAAAATGAAGTTGTAGCGTGGGCGACTTACAGTCCCCACGAAGTAGTGCTGTTAATTTGAGCAGATTTAATTCGCCAAATTAACAGCGACATCTTGCGATTCTCTGCGCAATATGTTATTTTAACAGCGCCATCTCTTGTGGCCCTACGGAGACATTGCACCTGCATACCGACCGATCGTTTCTTGCGCATGCACCGTTGCCGATTGGGTAGTGACGTGCAGGAGACGGGAGTTGAGGGAGTTGTCGGTTAGCCTTGACTGCGGGAAGTCATCCCTCCTGCAGCCAGATATCTCTCTCTCTCTCTCGTGTAGAATAACTAGTAATTTAGAGAAGAGAGCCTTTCTATTCAACACCCGTCTATTCCCATCCATTCGTCCAGCAACATCTCGGCCCGATAGAAGAACGGACCCGTGCGTTAGCGCGGCCATCCCGACGGGCACGTGGGGGCAAAGTTTTTGGTTCAAATTTTATACCTTAAAGTGAAATTTGATGAATGGGGACTTACGAGAGTCAGCAGCGCCGTAAGAAGAAATAAATGTCCCTAAACGGAGATATTGTTTAAAAATAAAAGTGATATTTATGGCGTTAATGTGCCTAAGGTGTGGTTTAAGACTTGTCGGTTTACAAAAGCCGGTTTTGAAAACTCATACTAGGCAAAAGGCTATTAGGCAAAAATTTTGACCTTCGAAAATCGATTTTTTATCCTGAAAATCTGATGGTGCTTTTTGAGTTCCATCTCGTTTTAACTTTCTAAATTACTTAAACGAATAATATCCGACTAAAATTATAAATATTCGAATAGTGAAAAATGCCAAATATATTCGAATACCGAATATTCGATTGGATTCCAATCCCAATCTCATGATCGAAGACTGATTCAGAAAAGACGACTTTTCGTCTTTATCGAATACAATCAATATTAAAAATTGGTTCCCATTTTAGGATACTATCTATAGTAAAACATTAATATATATTTTTGAACGATTTAGGTTTATAATAGAGCAGTTGCTAAAAAAAGTATTTTAATACGATGAAATATTGCACAATTAGCACGAGCTATTACTGGTTTCGATACCCAGAGCCAACTGTCTATCGTTGGAAGGGTTATTTTTTTAATCTTACCCAAGCAAGCGTGTATATCAATTGCGAGTACAGCCTTCCGCTAAAAGGAAAAGCCTTTTGAAAAATGATGGATTAAATTTTTCAGATGACGTTAATATTCTAATTAAATTTCATTATTACGCACTTTTGAAAGATCGGAGGGCTTCGATAAAAAAAAGATATTTATGACGACGTTTTCATGAAGTCATAACAATATTTCAACGATGTCATTCATCAGAAATATTTATCGCGATTTTATTCCTTATTTATAACACACAGCGATAATTTGACCATGCCGAGATGAGCACACTATGTTATCACGGTATTTTAATCCGTTTACCTTTGGATCCTAATTTACATCCTAAGTTAAAGTAAACATACTTAATAAAGGTCACGATAACGCCGACATAACGTCGTCCTGCAGGGCTGAACCTTTTAAATTGGACAGTAATTTGCGTCTCGGTACATAAGACCGACAAGAAGCAATTTTCCTTCTTACAATGCATAAATTTAGCTTTCGAATTTGATAATATCACATAACGTTCAATCGATGAATGGATATTAACAGTGGGTCTAAATCTGCAATAATGTATTGTCTTTGATGAAATTTCATTTGGTTTAATGCCCTAAGTGCATTTAACAGCCGTGCATATTGCATCTAAGCAAGGCAATCTGATTTTCAATTAAAGTTCAATGGACCGTTCGAAGATCGATAATTTGACCAATTCAATCGAATCCAGTTAGCTTGGCTATAGTGTTTAAATATGAATGACTTTTTACATTAAACATAATATTTTTCCGTGTAAAAATTGTCACAAAAATATTGCATACAAGCCGATAAAAATCCAAGAACGGATGAACCTTGGATTTGACAGTTGCAATCTGGAAATATAAGCAAAGAAAAGCTCGTCATTTCTTTGAAAATCGAACTGATCATATCTTAACAATTGAGCTTTGAGTGTAATCATTTTTTGACAAGTGTTATTTATATTTTATCATATAAATTTATTTTTAGGTATATTTTAAAGCATGATTTTCCTTTTGTATAGTATGCAAAATCATGGAGCCCTATTATAAAATTATTTTATAACGACTACTTATTATGTCGTATTACTTGTACGGACAATTGATTGCAGTAAATTGTCTGTGCAAAACTGATCGTAAAGTAATTGAACACATGAAAATTTATCGACTGGAATTACATAGAATATTAAACCTAATTTAAAATTTGTAAGAGTAATACTATTTTGTATTTTTCAATAACCAAACGTTTCCTTGTGATTCATGCGATTACATAAATAAAAATCTGGAATTCTGTTCTCATTGCAAAATATTGAATGTCTTATTTTATAAATGACTCTGTAGAAAGACTGAAATACTAATTGCAAATTTACCAAACAAAGACCAAGACAAAAATGATTAGAAGATTAGGTAGATCAACAATTTAAAACTACTACTAAAGTACCACATCTTCTATCAAATAATAACAATCTTCATAGAAAATCATCCCAAATATTGCACATTCCTATATGTTGAATTCGTTTTGTATTTCACATATTTGTACAATGTACAATGTTCTCTCGATTATCCGGGTGCAGATTATGCGGTTTGCGGATTATATGTGCCTGAAAAATATTGATTATTTAAAAAAATATATTTTTTCTTGTATGATTATGAGACGCACACCACAAAACAAACAAATTAAACTCGGATAATAAGGCATCTTCCAAAAAGTACATTATATCCAGAAAGAGGTTTGGATGCATAGGGGGGGAGGTGGATTTGAAAGAAACAAGGGATTTCCATAGAAAGCAGGATTATTGTTATATAATGCTCCTTCTACAGTTTTTTTACTAACTACTGACGGCCATTTATTTGCTTAGCTATGAGCATCTTTCTTAATAAATAGTAGGTATTAAAATTATGAAACAAAAATTTGCATTGTAAATATGATATTATATTCGAAATCTAATGTAGAAGTTTGATGATTTGGATTATCCGTGTTTTCCAGTTATTCGCGTTCATCCTCCCCAGCATTAGGCCGGATAATGTAAGAATGAGCTCTTATCTCTTAATCTCATATAGGCAGCACTCCCTGACTTCATTAATCATTTCAATATTTATTTTCTCAAAATCAGAAAATTATCATAAATTATTCCAAAACATGTAAATGTTTTTCTCACAACCTGTATTCAAACCTAATAGTTAGAGTTTTATAGCGAGCCAAAATTTAAATTCCGGGATTTCGGGATTGCATTAGATCATCCCGGGACCGGGATTTGCACGCTCAGCCTCCACATTCGTTGAAGGTATCATCATCAGATATTTTAATGCTAGTTCAAGTTGATGACCGCGTGAGCTCCCATCTTCGTATAATACCATCAATGTGACTGATAAAATTCCTTTCTGCTGAGATGGACTAAAACTCGCAAAATTCCGATTCCCCGACAAATTATTATTTTCCGTCCCTGCAGGTGAATACTTATGTACTATAATACTTTGATGTGATTCGTAATTATATTACAGAGGAATACAAAAATTCTGAACCCCATATCTATTATATTTCATATCGATATTCCCATTATTAGAGTCGAGGTGTAGTAAATACATCACCGGCAGGGAAAGGTTAATATAACAATTTGAAAAACATATATGTACTGTATATATGTATTCGTAGATTAGACTCTGTTTCCATGTTTCCAGATTTTGACGAGAATGTCTCGATTTAGTAGCCTTCATCGTGTTGGTGAGGTGTACAATTTATGTTAGATAAAAATTCCAATCCCGAATATTTCAGGATTGCGTTTACTAATCCCGGGATTCATGAGCACCTAAAACTGTCCGGGATCCTGGGATCGGATTCCCAACTTACAGCTATAAAAGACTTTAATATTGTAGATTTCTCTCAATCTTTCGCATTTTAAACAAGATAACTACAAAATAACTAAGACAATATGGATATATATTCATTGATCTATAAAAATACAGTCATAATATGCCAATAGACTAGCCCAAATTCCGTTAAATGTATCGTTTTATAATTCACATAAATATTGACTGATAGCCACAAAGCACGTAATATCATCAAGCAATATTCCTTTATCGAGTTTAGTTGTGCGAATAGGAATGTTGGCATCACAAATGTGTATGATATAGTGTAATTGTTATCTCTGGCCATCATCCAGTATCGAGATTGATTGATTTGGGTGCGTTCAGAATGAAACCGAAATAGCCTACGTTATTTTACAAAGTATTTTTCTATTTTACTCCTTGGCGTGCTAAATATATTTTCAACAAATCGAGCTTCATTTTTTCACCGGCCATGGCCAGTGTCCATTAATAAGCCGTAATGCTGTTGTGAAATTTGGACAAGGCGTTTAGCTTGTCAGTTTCAACTGAAACTTGTTTTTTGTTTCAATTCATTTATCAGACAAACGAAATGAAGCTTTTCCACCATTCTAAAGCGATAGGAGCCGAAATAATTTTATCGCGCATTTAAAAATTACGAACTTATTTTTGGACGTTCGTGCCAATAATTATAAATTTCATTGTCCCAAATATTTGAAGTCTTGATTAAGGGGCGTTAAAGGAATTTTAAAATACATAATCTTTAACAAAAATCGGCGGAAATAAATTGAAGAGCTCATGAATTTTTTTTTTCGGGTGGATCCCTAATTGTAATGATAACAAGGTATAAAAAAATATAATAAAACCTTCAAACAATTTCTCGCTAAAATCATAAAAGAGCAATTTGGTGAAATTGAAATAATTGCTTTCCAAATTCTATAGGATAAGTATTTCTCGCTAGAATTAGGAAAAAAGCGAAAGAATTATAATATCAAAAGGGCACGTCATGCTCAACATCCACTATTGATTTTCCCATTATTATTCCTTGTTTCCATATTATGCGAAATCGCTCCCTTTTTGGCACTCGAAAGGGAAGAAATTAAAATTTCAACTTTTCTTGGGGAAAGACTCGGAAAATATATTTTCTATCAAATTAAGACTAAACTTTAACGACCGTGAATGACCAGTTCCTTTTGTTGCCGAAATACGAAGCATTATTATTTTTCCCTTGTTGGAAAGTTTTTAATTACGATCTTTGATACAGAAATTATTATACGTGCTATTACATAAAGATTCAACGGAAAATTACCAAACCAAAATGGTCCCTATGGCGGTAAAAAATAATATTAATTAAATAGAAAAATATATTTTTCAAATATATCAGCAATATTCAAAACAATAATATTGATTATATTTTTAATGCGTGCTTTTTGCTGCTTAATCAAAGCAATTTATTTGCATTAAATATTTAAATGCAACTTGAGAATACTTGAAAAGATCTCTTATAAAGGTCATCTTTGTAGGAATCGAATATATCGTACAATAAAGATGAAAGCTTGATGGAAAATGGGGTCTCATGTACCATAACTCAACTACTTACACTGACATGTAGCAAAAATAAAAGATCATCTTATCACTCACAGTCTAGATATAAACGATATAGTATGTGAATCTCCGTAACTGTATAGTCTTATTAAGTTCTTTATTTTAATATTTAATAATAACATCATTAAAATAACTTAATTCTTAATTCGAACGTATTTAGATTCTTTTTGGAGCATTTTCATGAATCTCAAAGTATATTTCATAATCATAAAAATATTTAACTAACATTAGAAACCAAAATGATGTCTCTATTCTTGTCCCAAGTGTTATTATAGTCGCAGAGCTTGCCATCGTTGCACACAAATTATACGTAATCATGGTTTGGGGGTCTTCAAAATTTTGTAATTACGGCACCTAATAAAGTTTGGGCCTACTTGCGTGGCGAAAGTACTTATGCCGGCCCTTTGTAGGCTATATTACTACAATTTATGTCTTGAAAACGATTAAGATATGAGAAGCAAAGCGTTTAACGCCTAAAGGTTTACACCCACCATTGCTTGCTTCTAAATAAAAGGGTGCCTTTGTGGGAAGCGTGCATATGTTTTTACTCATTGACAAGCAAATACGCATTGTAAGTTAACTCCTCTTAGATGGAGCTTTTTACTCGAATTTGTGTAGCAAAATCGTCCTTAAATTAATAATCACGTGAATAATCCCGGGTCTATTAAACGGGAATCTTATCGATTAATTAAATGCGCCTACAAAAAACAGCGCACCCAAACGAAATCTTCAGCTTACCTGGAGTTCATCCTAAGCCGCAAATATAGGTAGCAAAATTCAATATTAATATTTAATGAAAATCTCAGAGCCAATGCTCGTCTATTATCGGAAAACTCTTAAGACGTGCGGCGCAAAATGTAATAAATAAATTAAAATTACGGTCGTCCAAATTCACCCTCCAAATCATATTTACAATCCGCTCAAAAATTGCCGGATTAATGTAATAAAAGTAACATTTATTTACGATACTGATGGCATCGTCGAGATCGAAACAACAAGGGGAGGAAGTAATTTATGACAGACATTTTAAAAAATAATTCGATTACATGTATATAAATATATCAGAATTTTTCGAATAATTTTTGCCTTAAATTCTGCAAAATAGCAGGATCGCTGAGCTTTCATTTAGCATCATAGATTGGACGTCAACAATACGTTAATTACGATCACTTTTGATCTCGTCTACAAAGCAATCGGCTTTGATCTCCTTGTTGAAATGGATCTTAAATATGAAATAATGCTAAATAACACGAGATGAAAACAAAACATCCGGTTAAATGATGTAAAAATGAATATATATACCGAAATAAATTACCGGACATTTTGCTAAGATTAAATTGCAATACATACAAATATACTCATATTTCATACGCGTACGAATTATCATATTTTTAATATGAAGATTTGCGTATGATTTAAAGTCTGGTAATTAGAATAAAACTAAATCAAAATTAATTTATATTCAAAACTGAAAAAAATTGCATAGTGTATGTTCCAAAAGTAAGATTTTTTTTCGTTCCGACAATAATAACTGTTTTATTAGTTAACGGTTTATAGTTGTTTCGGTTCGAAACCATTGATTGTTCACACCCAGTAATAATAGAAAAGATGAATAATTTTAATGATGCAATAATTAGAACGATGCAAAAAAATTAATAGACTAAAAGATCAACAATTTTGACAAGATCGTCTATCAATGTTAAATGTGTTTCTTGTATACACCTAGTAATAATAGAAAATATCGAAAAACTCTCTTGATCAGAAGATCTGAGAATAATCATCATCTAAAGCAGACCTGTCAAACTTGAGGCCCGCAACGAGTTTTTTGCGGAAACGCGAAAAAAACAAGTTTAGGTGAAAGTACATCGTATCAATAATATACGAAAAAAATGTAAGTCTTAGAACTGATTTTGAAACAATATTTACAGATGTTTTGACTGACAAATTTTCTGTGTTTACTTCGATTTTTTCAATAAATATAGAAGTAATGTTTGGAAGTATTATATTTAGCGATGTGAGCAGTTATTTTCACTTATGACGATGACATTAACCCCTAAAGGAGTACTGTGCCAGGGCTTGGCATCCCCTTTCCACTTTTCAGAAAGATCACTCTTGTAGATTGATCTCGGAGACAGACAAAGACAAACCCCATTTGCTCACTCCTCAAAAGGTTAAACGATGCTCATCTTGGGTCAGTTTTAAAAATAATCACTGCTAGCAGTATTGACCCTGATGTAGAAAAAATTAACTGGTAAGATGAGAGAAGAGTTGTCAGGAAGAAAACATTGTATTATCCTATTTTTATTTCTGTACCAGATTTGGTACCGCGTTATTCAAGGGATCTAAGAAGGTGCTCAAAGAATATTTTCATCTACGATATCTTTTTCATCCTTTTTTATAGGACATGTGAAAAGGATTTGAACCCAAGATGATTGAGTCACGAGTCCAACTGCTTAATCACGGGACTACCTACAGATATTATAGCATATAGAAATCGCGGTTGAAATACACCTGAAAAATTAAATCTTTACTGTACCCTGATGCCGCGTAATAGTGAAGTCGTATAATAGGAAACCGCGCTTATCAAGGACCAAATCCACCAGGAGTCTTTTCTCTGTGGCCCGCCGAAAATTTGACCCAAGTTAATATTTAAATTTGACAGCTTTGGTCTAAAGAATAACGACCATTCCATTTTTTTTTTTTTTTGCAAAGTAAAGGATAGTTTTAAAAAAATATATGAAGCGATTCTCTCTACATTTTATAAAAGTTCGAAAATAAATAAATTAAGATGCTGAATTGACAAAGTAAGACTTTTTTTATAAGAAGGGATCTTTAATGGAAAGAAGTTTAAAATTCAAGAAGGAATTATAAAAGTACTTGACCCATTATCATGAAATATATAAAGATTTACAGACTAAAGTAAGCGTTTGCCCATTACAAAGTTCTTGTATGTTAAAGAGCCCCAATTTTTTTTAAAACATGAATAAAAAATCCTTCAAACAATCTTGTAAAAGAGACAAAGAAGTAAGATAAGTACTAGTGATGAAGGATAATCGATATTATTAACGTATATAAAAAAATGAAGCAAATTCTATATATTGTGTAAACTTAAGATCTCGTATAAAACGGATTTATTTTATCCAATTTCATAGTTTAAAATTTTTCAAACCAATGTATATTTTAAATTGTGATGAGTGCCGAAAAACTGCGTATCGTCAATGTGTATCGAATGAAATCTAATTTATCATGTGTTTATATTACATGATTAAAGAAAACAAAGATGCGATATGTTTCTTTGAAATTGAGTAGCTTGCCAATCAAATCTCAATTATACTGTATTTGCTAACCATAGATAGAAGAAAATTGTGCCCGAGTATAGAAATTTGATTTCAATTTTCTCAGTTAATAAACATTTTCTTTGAGCCCCCAAAACAAATCGGGGCCAATCATTCTCAAATAATACGATGTAATTAATTTTATCTTGAATAAATAATGTAATAAATTACGTAGCGATTTCAATTGAATATATATTACTTTCTCAGCATTTATTATCGTAAGTATCCTCTCGTTTGTATCTCTTGCTCGGTGGCAAATTGAAAATTTATTACTTTTAAAGATGGAACGCACACGATATCCTCGTCTTTGTCTGCTTCCTGACATATTATTTTATGCTTTTAATTAAAATTCCAGCAAATGATGCCCTGTGTAGGATCCGATTCGCCACATTTTTCTTCCTTTGCCAACACGTTCCCTATTCAAAACTGAGGGGCTCTTTCTTTGCATACTTTGGAACAAGAAAAAATACCTTATCACAAGGCCTCTAACGCGTCTTCATGGCACTCAAGTTTTCCGGAAAAAACAAGATCCCATTTTCACAAGCGAATATACCAGCTCGGAGATTTCACCCACAATGGTCCATCTAGGCTTTAAGCCTTTCGAGGGAAAACTATACGCTTTTCCACGGACAAAGAGGGAAAACACGTGGAACAATGTATAGTTTGTACAACCGACACGTACTCTTTACTTATTCCTGTTTTTTACGAGCAAACCAACCTTGGCATGCTGTTTTAGGAGCTTTATCGCTTTTTATCGTGTCACATGATATTTAAAAAACATGCCTAAATATACGAACATACAATTCGTTTCGATATCTTATTAAAACGCTGATAAATATTTCCAAAGCGAATGTTCCTCGCAACGGAAGCTGAATAAAAAATGAACGATTCAAAGTTCCAAGCACAGCAATGTCGGATGCAATATACAGTAGCCGTTGCTTTCAGAAAATCAGAAATTAATAACGAAGACAACTGAAATAAAGGATTTTATATGAGAGAATTGTAATAAACTTACTCGTTTCGCTGCCAGAATTTATTCATAAAATGCATTCTAAATTTAATTCAGGCCGAAAATATCCACGATCTACGTAAAAAGTATGCAGATCTTTGATAATGTATCTTGCTTATCGTCATCAGATGAATGCATTAAAAATATCGCTAATGACAATGATAAATAAGATCGATCCGAACAAAGTGTTATATATGAAACTTGACGAGTTCTTTAATGATTAATGAACTAATAAAAAATCAGCATAAATTTAGATGCTATATTTGCTTATCCACAAATCCGTACAAAACTCCACTTATCTAACAGGACCGTTGCAGCGTGTATGAAGCTTGTATATAAATAAATAAACACTGTCGATAGCACACAATATTCGGACATTTCTTCAAGTAAACATAAAAAATACACTTGAAATCGATTCATTATATCATTCACGTATCTTTATTAGTTGATAAATTTGGGGTCTCTATCACCCATTCACAATATCCGCCCAACAATATAATCTCTCCGTCACTGTTCGTCTCCGAACTCAACGTGTAAGAATGCTCGTTATGAATCACTGGAATTCGGACACAACATTATGTCTTACCTCTTTGAAGGGTTAATTGTCGTTTGGATTTTGTGTTTCAGTGGGAACGCTCGATGAAATAAAAACTGGCGAGAATTAAGAGTATATAAATTATCATCTGGTATATAAATAATGTTTGCTTGTATCTTTAGGTATCCGTCACATCCGTGATCATGGACACATTTGCATTTATTCAATCTTAAGGCCACATCTGATTTTTATGTATACATGTTAAATGTACGTCTGTTAGTCTTTAAATGCCATTTATTATATGTTTTACTTATGCATTAAACCAAGGTTTCGAACCGGAGTTGAACCAAAAACCGATCATCGATAAAACCGTTATATTAAATGAACCGATTCCAAAATACCGGTTTTTCGGTTCAGAATTTGTTTGATTATATCATCTGATAATACTGAAATCTTTACTCTTTCTGCGTTTATAAATAAACTTTTTTTAACCTAACTTTAGGTTATTATTATGTGTTTTGTTTAGCTTTTCTCTTCCTATATATTTGCTTTGTAACCAAACTGGGACTACTAAATTTCAATTTATCTTCTAGTGTTATATACTCTTAGCTGAAACTTTAAACTTCTAGATAATATAAGCCAAATCCATATCATTTCGTTTAATAAATTATATTTTTACATATTTCTAGTTCATATATTCAATAACTGAAAATTAAGAGCTGAACCGAAAACGTTTGGAACTGAACCGGAATGTAAAAATAATGATTCGAAGCTCCGCATTAAACACCTATTCTAAGATATAGTATTTGTATTTAATCTACAGTTTACATCTACAATCTACAGTTTTTCTTTAGATTAATGAATTAGCCTAATTATAACCCAGAATTTACCAAAATTTCTTATATGTCTAGACACTCACGATGTAGTAACATTTGATATATATCGATATTTTAAGTGTAAATAATTAAATTGTTAAAAAAGATTTGTATCAAAGACGCATCCATTTAGTTGACTTTATAATTTAATCGATGATTCGTTAATCGACGACGATTGATTGAATCAAATTGATTACATTATCTTTATATTGCGTTCTATCAAAAATATTTTTTTCTGGTTGGGTTCCTTCTATATAAATTCCAATATAACAAAAATCTAGCATACATTGAAACATTGATAACAGTTTGATCTTATTTAACATATGACACGTGTATTTTCTTCATCCCTTTCTAAGAACAATGTTAGCCCAACATTATTTATATGGATAATTTTACTGTAGATTGTTCGGTACTTTTCAAAACAGTCATGAATCGTCGACGTTCCCAAAGTCGGACTTTTACGTAAAAACGGAAACAAGAATTGCTCAAAAAGTTAGGAACGAATACGCGGAATTTTTATCGCAAAAGTTTTTTAGTGGTTTTTTATTACGTTTGATCTAGTAAATCTCCTAAAGCCCATCCTTACTACGTTTCTCATAATTCTTTTTCTTTTATGTAAAAATTGTAAGTTTCTAACACGAGCGCTTCGCTATCATTATTTTGTTGGAAGACTTTTGTGATGCAAATTCAAATAAAATTAAGAATCTTTCAACGATCAATGTGATATATTTTTTTCTTCATACGAAATAATTTTGCATTACAAACTTGCTTGAATTTACTGATGAATTGTTCAAATTTGCAAAAAATATGCTTAAAAATTAACAGTTTTTTATTGGGCATTCAAAAATGTCAATCGATTGATCAAAAACGAATTGAATTATAAGAACATATTTTAAGATATAATTCTGATTTACTTTGCTATAGACATACTTGCGAGAAGCATTTATTCTGCCGCTTAAGGCATGAAGTAGCACAAAAACCAAGCTTTCGCGAACATGCTGATTAAAAATGCATAAGTCATTCCGCCTCGGGAATTATTTATCGGACCACCCTGTAGCGCTGCACTACTGCATCTAGGGGATCGTCAACCCTTAAAGAAGACCATTTATACAGTGTATCCATTCAAATTATCCAATATTTAATATCCATGAAAAAATATTTTACATTCGTTACAGATCAATCAATGTTCATGAAGTTGAATAATATTTCATCATATGCCATTGAATTCATGATGAAAAATGTATTTGACGTATGATGAAAAAAATAATGACGTTCGATGTCGTGTTTTGCCAATTAGCCAAATGAATGGCGAGCTTTAAAAGCTTCATTAAAAAACGGGTATAGATGATGTAAATTCGCGATGCAAAATTTCTATGAATACCGCCACGATGTGAATTGAAATTATAAATATATATAATATATATAATAATATTCAAATAAAAATATTTTGATATGGAGATTGATATCAACAGCTCACAAATATTTATGAACGTAATTGATTTTATCAATCATAAATTTATGAAGTGTTTCACCGCCGAATTTCGTATAAAATATTTCACGCAATAATTGAAAATAACGCACTGCTTTTAATGAAAATGAAAAACACTATTAAGCTTTTATAAATTCACCAAATTAAATATAATTCTTAATAAATCATATATATATATATCATCAATGTGTAAATTGGAGGTAAATCTTGTAAATGTATATTCGAGTTGAAGATTAAATTTATATGATGGTGAATGTTTTTCAGGTAAAAATCTTTTATACAAAGTGTAAATCTAATAGTTGAAAACAAGCAACCACAAATATTTTGCAATTTAATGATATGTATTTAAACAATTTAATTAAGTAACCACTAGACCAGTAGCGTGCCTATTTTATTATATATCACACAAATACAGTTAAATCTTTTATTAAAAAAATCCGTTAACAAATGGAAAAAAGATACCCATAAAATCTACTTTTCCTAGAAGCTAAGAAATTTGACTTTTATTGCGCAAGTCTCACGCATTTTAACATATTTGTTTCAATGGATCTTATTGACCACTTTTTATAAATTGGCATATTTTTTCTATGTTTCACTGATCACTTGGTAGTTTTTAAAAACGCGTGTATGTCTTTAGAAATTTGATCTAAATTACACGACTACCTACATTTTTCTTGTTGCTTTTCTTTTATAAATAATATATTAGTATTATTCATTATATTTAGTATATGACTTTCCTAGGATGGCGAAAGGTTTGCCATTCGTGCTTTTATTTTGAGCTATGCTCCACACAAGAATACTCGGTACATTTATAAGGGTAGACTGCACACTCTGTGAAAAACAGCCTTTAATAGGAAAGAGAGCTTTCTTTTTTCTTCCAACGTGTGACTCACACACGCATCCTGTGAGACTTGAACAAACTTTAGAGATGTAAATGGAGACTAAAGGAGTCGTGTTTTCTCGTAAACCTCACTTGTTTGGCTCGGCAATTCGGATTCATTACATCGAAACACATCCAATATAGCGCTTAACAAGATGCGGTGGTGACTTCGGTTAATGAAACTTCAAATTATACCGGAGAGCTAACTAAGCGTGGATTTAATTAATTAGCCACTTGATCAATTGAAATCTAACTAACTATATCGTGCTTGGGGAGCAAGTCGTAAATTTTATGAGGGTATTTTAAATTTGATCGCCACTTACTGTATCCACGGTGCAATAAAAAAAATATGTAGAGAAGGTATAAAAATAAACTACTGCAGCAAATTTTGATGGAGCAATAAATCTTTCGATCATTCAATTACATTGCCATGGCACCAATCACGCTATCGAAATGGTCACTCGTAAAAATTGACTTTTTTTTATATATCTGCAATATAATACTTTAGCAATTTGAAACTCCATAAGCATAGCTAATCAATAATACAGTCAATTAAAAAAAATTCTTATGATTTTAAATGGAAACTCTATACCATTTACAGCAAAAATCTATAGTAGAACCTCGATTATTTGGATTGTTCAAAATAAAACTAAAAAATAATAATTTGCTGATGCACGTGGAGAATTGTATCCGCTTTTCAATTATGTCAGGGCGGAAATTTATGAAAAAATCACGAAATACAAAAGCTTAAGATTATATTTACATTTGGTTCATACAAAGACGATCAACTGGATAGCCAATATTCCATTATTGTGTGAAAAATCAATATTTTTCAATACAAAATTAAATGGAGATTCCACTTTTAAAGCAAGTTCGAGCTGGCTTGAAAAATTTAAAAGACAAAATGGTATCAGAGAACTTGAAATTCATGGGGAAAAGCTTTCTGTTAACATACCTTCAGCAAACACATTGAAGCTATTTGTGGAGAAGGAAGAAAAGCTGATGAAACCAGTTTAAATTATAAAAAAAATACACAACAAATCTTTTTAGTATGTGCCTGTAGATAGTCCCGCGTTAAGCGGCGGCAAACGATCCTGGATTCCAAAATTTAAATGATGAGGAAATAATTAAAGAAATATCTACCTCAGAAGAACAAGGTCGAAAAGATGAAGAAGAGATTTGCGAGGAGGAAGATATTGATCATTACATATATTTTAAATCTTTTCAGTATATAGATGTCGCCATGAGATGACTAAGATGGCAGTTTCTAAAAGAAGAGCAAGCTTAAAACCAAATGTTCGTTATCCGGTCCACTTTCATCCCCAATTAGCTCCGGATAATCGAGGTTCTACAATACATCCGAACTTCAAATATGCTTCAATTAAATTATTGCTAAAACCTTATTTAAAACCATTGACATTGTATTAAACACCCTTTCGTATAAAAAGCTCTCCGTTAGATTTCCCCCCAATTGATGACAATTTTCAAAAGCTTACAAATTATTTTAATGAAATACACATAATATTTTAAATCAAAGCGACACCATATTTATGAAAAGTCATGTAAATATTTCGGGAATGTGGCTAATATAGACATTATTAAAGTAATACCTTCATATAAAATCATTAACGATTCATTATCATTAATGAATATATTATGTGCCACCTTCAAGGGTCTCATATACTCCCTTAAATCCCTCGAAGATGTTAAAATCCTCTTAGAAAATTGATCACTATTTCTTCTTACTAAAGTGATATATCCCCTATCGGATGAAAGCTGCTTTGTATTGATCTACAAGATCAACATCGTTCATATACTTATTATAATCTATTATGATTTAGTCAAATTAACGTGTGGGCTATGTGTCGAGGTATCTATTACCAGAAATTGAAATATTTATCGCTTTAGATATTTTTTATAGCCAATAAATGGCATGGCTAAAGACCCGCTGGTGCATTTTTCGCGCCTGTCGATAGTAACCAAAACACGCACATATGCGTATCCCGACGGAAAAGTGTTAATAACAATCTCGAATGGTGCTCGAAAATTTCAGTGCAAATATAGCACATTTTGTAGCAATTTTTATTTATGAAAAACAATTCATAGGTCAATTAGAATGTATTTATTGACAAAATTTTCCAATTAGGAAAATATAATCCATCGATCTTGGACTATGATGTTTAATATTGTAATTGCAATTTGTATCTCCAACTGACGTACTTATCATTGATTATTTATACTTTTGGAGCTGATTAGAGATATAAAAATATGGATTATGCAGTTAAATTTTTGTAACGATTATGATTTGTCGCGATTCTTTTACGTATTTTAAAATTTTGATAATTTAAGCACATCATATATGAAAAATTATAAACATGAAACAATATATAGATTTTGGAAAATGTGGTTCGCGTTCTGAATTTTCATAGGGATTTCTGTTTGTGTCTGTAGTCAAACATCATAAATTAGATTTAATAGCTCTTTTCCCTTTCAGCAGCTCCGTAAAGAACAAAAGCTCTACAACAGCACCTGTTCTCATATATCATTTCATAAAAGCAAAGTTTTTCCCCATTGACTTGTCATAATCGTTTACCAAATCAATGTAAAGTGCTTAAAAACACATCTCAAATATCAGCATGGGATCGTCGGCTTATTATCAAACACATCAAATTCATTTATTCACTATCAATCCACAGTATATTCTTGTGGATAGGTGTATATTTGTTCTAGCTCGGTGCATCTTGCTAGCTTTCATCCGTCCTGAATTGAAAGCTTTTAAAGAAATGATAGGTCATAAAGTGTACCCTTCCATTTCTGAAATTAGATAAGCTTGAAATTCAATAGCGAAATTGTGAAGGAGGGATCCGAAAATACAATCGAATCTATGTCGAAGCGAAATAGAATTCTTCATAAAATCGATATGTGTCTTGCTGCTCCTTGGCTAATTAATTTAACGACCACAGTTTCATTCCCTGCCCTATCTCCTCCTATATGGTGCAAGGGGTATATTTTATTGGGAATAAGATTAGTTCTGTCACTACAAAGAAACACCTCAATAACAAAGCTTATTTATTGAAAGATTCTGGAATGGGGCCAGAACGAGATGTGGGAGAAAATACACACTCTTGAAATTGAAAGAAACACATCACCAAAACGCCTAGCAGACCATACAGCATCATCGAACAAAACTTTTATTGCAAGAATGCTTATTGACATTTCGACAAATATTTTCATTTGGATAATAAAACCTAAAATGAATCATTTTCAATGTTTCACGTATGGAATTAAATGATGTGTAAGAAATTGTTACCCAATCGTATGCAACAGGAATATCTTGACAACTCGTTTAATAGTATTTTTAGATTTATATGGGAACATAATACCACAATTTAAAATATTAAGGCGCATATTATCATAATGTGATAATTAACAACATTGGCCCTGACTTAGTTTTGAAGATTTATTGTAAGCTAAATGTAATAAGATTTGGCCCCGTACCATTCATTTTAGATAATGTTATGAACCATTATAACAGAATATATCAAAGTTTTTTAAAAAACCTCAATCAAATCAATTAGCATTATGATTAAATTACTTTTTCATTGATAAACATGTATACAGGGTGTTTTGCATCGTTAAATTATTTTTTGAGTTAAGGGGGCTATTTGCCACTTTTTACACATTAACTCTATGTCCTATGTGTTAGGGTTGTCGAAATATTTGATGTCGTTTTATAACAACTACAGATTAAAAAGTTTTAAGGTGAAAGATTGCGTCATTTTTCATAGTGTTGAAAATAAATCTATTTCGACAACCCTGATACTTAGGGCATAGGGCCTATGTGTAAAACATGGCAAATAACCGCTTTAACCCCAAAAAAATTATTGTAGGTCCATTAGTCCAAATTGTAGGTGCAAAACAATCTGTATAAATCTGGTATCCATTGAATTCATTGAAAAATATGTTTTTACAAAGAATACTTATATTTTATTACTAAATATGCATAGCATGATAATGCCCTTAATTATCTGCATTACTTATGTGCTTCTTGGGTGGTTGAAAGGGATTATTATTGAGAATAGAGTATGATAAACTTTGAGAAATTAATGTTGTTTGTGTTGGAACACTCGGGGATGTAATTCAAATTGCACCGCTCTGGAATGGGCTACACTAATCGTATTATAATGAATTTATTATTTATTAACATTGTATAATACGAAATAAATCGAATCAAACTTGAATATAATGGTTATGAATATTAGAGGTATTATGAGAATTTTTCACGGTTATTATAATAGCTTTAATATAGATGATTAATTATCTACGGGAATATGTCGAAATATTAAGAAAAGCGGAAAGAAATGTCATTTTTTTTGTTATTTGGAGAAAAAAAATATTTTAATGAAATCTATACAATATTACTCAATTAAATAATTTCCATTATTATTTATAACCGCCCTCCACAGATAAGATAGCTTTTAAATGCCTCTTTCGTAAAATTCGGCCGGTTTTCCACTAAAGTAAGAATCCAATTGATTTTGCACTTGTTCTACAGAAGTGATTTTTTTTTATCTCGAAGCGAATGTTCCAATGACTTCAAAAGATGACGGTCTGAAGGTGCAATATCAGGAGAATAGGTGGATGTTGCAACACTTCCAAATCCAGCTCTCTTATTTTGTTCTGCGTAATCCTTGCTGCGTGTGATCTTGCATTATCATGCTGTAATATTCTTCTTTGATTGTTAACTAGCACTGATCGCTTTTTGAGCATTTCCGCTTTTAACCTATCTAATTGTGCATAGTATAGCTCTGCGGTGACAGTTTGGCCAAGTTTTAATAATTCTTAGTGAAATACGCCAAAAAAATCCCACCAAACACAAAGGAGGACCTTTTTCAAGGATACTGACGATCGAGGGGTAGAAACAGGAACTTGATTTGAAGAAAGCCACTGTTTTTTCCTTCTCATACTGTTATAGAGGACCCACTTCTTATCGCCAGTGACGATCCTTTTTAAAAATGAATCGGTTTCATACCTGGACAATACCGATGAACGAATGGTTATCCGTTGTTTCAAGACCCTTGATGACAATTCGTGCGGTACCCAAATTCCCTGTCTATATTTTTTCCCGAATCTCTTCAAATAATCTTTTACTGTCGACCAGGGACAACTGATGTCTAGCGATAATTCCTTTATTGTTTTTCGAGGATCAGATTCTATCAGAGAATTTAATGCGTCATCATCGATTATTAGAGGTTGTCCTGATTTTGGTTTATTTTTCAAATTTCAGTCGCCACTTTTGAATTTTTTGAACTATGGCATTTTCGAATATTCAATATGTTGCCATATGTATCAAAGATGCTCTAGGTAGCTTCTTTTTGCTTTTAATCCTTTATCGAATAAAAACAGTAAACAAGATCGCAAATGGGTCTCATCAATTTCTGGCTTGGATATTTTCACTATTTTTTTTTTTTTTTTTTTTTTTTTTTTTTTTTGCGGTGGCTTTTAGCGATCCCTTTTATGGAATCATTACCAACCATTTTGACATGGTTTTTCATGGCATATATATGTTTTTAAAAATGTGGTTGCCAGCCACATCTCCTGTGGGATTCGAACCCGAGATGATCGAGTTATGAGTCCAACCGCTTAACGCGGGACTAGTCCCGGCTGTAGGTAGTTTCACTATGGCTCAAAAAATATAAAAATATTTTAAAAAGTAAGACAAACAACAGAGCTTCAAAATGACATCAATATTGATGTATTCACTGAAAAGCAACTCGAGGCAAACTGACGGCAAAGACGCAACCAAAAAAAAAAGACATTTCTTTCCGCTTTATCTAATAGTTTAGATTGTTTATCCTATTTTAATTCTAATAAAAATTTGTTCAGCTAAGGATGCGCTTGAATTAATTTAATTAAAAATTCGTGGTATATCTATGTATTTGATTAATGAGAATTGCTCCAACAACGTATAATAGCAGTCACTAGAAATGGACTATAATGATGGCAACAAAAATAATGAAGTCAGTGTAATTGAAAATGCAACCAGTAAAGTTGTAATTACTTTAGTTGGACATTATTATGACTATTCTCGTTGATGATGACTGGAATCTGAAGCGAAATGGTAAATTCGTTTGAATATAAAACGATATTTTCTGTTGAAAGGAAAGATTTTCGTGGTTTTTGCGAGACTTAAATACATTTTTAAAAAATCCGAATCAAAGAAATTTCACATTGATTTTATTTATACGGATCTTTTATTGATCTAGTTAGTAGGTTAGGGTTTTGCAATCGGAGATACATCTCTCCAGGTTGGATCGAAATAAGATCAAAAGCAAATGTTTCATTGTTTAGACGAACGCCAAAAACGAGAAAGCAAAATAGACACGATTTTTTAATACCGTCGTAAATTATAGTCAAAACGGCATAAATGTTTGTGAGAAAAAATCTTTACTTCTTGAAAATATTGACTTCGCCGTCTTTTTGGCGCTCGTTAATCATCGAAATTTATCCCTGCTCGCCGAGATGAACATCCAAAAATATTTCTAAAATTATTTCGAACCGAATTTTTTCTCATTGTTTTCTCAGGACCGAAAAAGATATTTATCATCACTAAGTAGACAGAATTTTCAGATGCGAAAATAGAAAATAGAACTGTCTACTCGCATGTCAAATAATACACACACTAAAAGTATTATAAATGTAAAGATAACGGACTACTCCCCTTTATTTTTCTCCATGTAAATAATACACAAAAGTACAAACAATCTTAAAATAAAATGGGAAAAATAAACATAAACATCCATCGATATCATAGTTCACGGGTTTCCCTCGTAAAAGCATTAATGAACATATAAAAAGCCGCATACTACCCGAAACACTTCCAACGCATTAGTTGTGCCCTGTCAAAAAATAAGATATAGTGTATGGGGAAAAAATCTCTTTTGATCTTCTTTTTAAAACATTCGACTTAAGTCGAAGGTAATAAAATTTGACATGGTGCTTGAAAGCTTATTATTTGCGTGGAGCATGACAGTGATAAATCGGAGCTCAAAATGACGAATTTACTCTAATATCGATACATCCGTTCCGTATAAGATATGCGTCAAAATCGACACTTGAGCTATTTCCTAGCACTCAACGGATATTTTTGTCTATGAACGAGTTTTTTAAAACACGTGTCAGTGCGCATTTAAAGTGTTAAATTGTTTTCATATTGCATGAATCACAAGCGCAAATATAGAGCCTTAAGATTTGAACATACGTAAATGAGGACCGTTCGATAATAATATATTTTACCAATTCAATCTCCCAATAACCCATTATACTTTTCCTCGCGTTTCTTTTATTGACTCAATCCTCATAAAAGACATATTCTGAATGTTTGCCAAACTATCCATATTGTTAACAATTCGTTCGTTTCTTATGGCTTGAACTTTAACAGAAATATGCACAATTGCATTGTCATGCAGAAGTAATACGTCTTTTGAAAACCTCAATGGCCTCTTGCAAAGAAATAATTTGCAGGAAAATATTTTCTGTTATATTAGATTTCTGTTACTAACTGTAAAAATTCTTAATCACAGCAGGAAGTAGTTGACATGAGCTTTCAAACATTTTTTTCAGGGTTAAAAAAATCTTGTGTGCAGCCGCAAAAAATAATGTCAGGCATACAATGCAACCGTCAAAGTTGCATCTCTTCCAAGGGGGTTTATATCTAATGCTTGTTAGAGTAAAAAAGTAAGTTCTATTTTTTGCGCTCATTTTTGGAAAGCTTAACGATATGACTCATGATCAATGAAGATACCTCTTCTTTTGTGCCTTGTGTAGATGCAATTCGTCAGATTAATAGCGACATCTTTCTGTCTCCCTTCGGACGCAATGTTTCAAATCAATAGTAACATATTTTGTCTTTCTGCGGACACATTGCGTCTTGTTAATGATAACTTTCTAAACTCTTGCGCATGCAACACTTCCTGATCTGTGGTGATGCGTGGGAAAGAGAAAATCGTCGGATAACCTTGAGTGCGGGAAGATGTTCTTCCCACAGGCTCATAGCTGTAAACTCTATATTTAACGTAGAAGTCTATATTTATCAGCATAAATAACATTTTTAATAGTATTCTATTGCTAATAATATCGGTATTAAGAGACTGATTAGAAAAAATATATTCAATTCAACAGATTTTTCTATTTCTGCGAAAATTATGGAAACGAGCAGCACTCATATAAAGATCATTTAGGATATATTATCTCAAAAAAATCATAAATATACAAGAATTTTCAAGCAGTTTGTCATAAAATCTAAAACTCTCTTGTGACATTAAAATTAGGTATTCTTATAGAATTTCGGCGCTTTCACACATGAAATGATAGATACAACGATTGAAATTGTCACGGATTTTTAGTATAAAAATTTTAAAATATTGACATTTTTCAATGCATAAATACAATCTGATAAATTACTATATCCAATATGTTAAAAATAAAATGTTAAAAACGAAATCCAATCACGCATTTGATTTCAAGGATTGGAAATGGAAGATAAATTGGTTTTTCATATAAACGAGTTTATAGAACATGCCATTTTTATTTTTCAAATATGAAAAAATACCATTAATAAAGTTCATATATTTTTGTGATGTTGACTAAAAAATTATGTTGGCAAAAATAGTGGATATATAAACAATCCGCATCGATGATTCGAGTCAATTATACGAGTTTATTAATCCCTCTAAACTAACACTATATTGAAGTATTTCCACAATAAACTCCAAATGAAGAAGAAACAAGTTTAAAGTGAAAAGAATCCTACGAATTTATTGAGTATTAGTTTAAAATAGATCAATAGATGTGTTGAATTTATATATTTGAATGAAATTCAGCTTTTCATTCACAACGTGCTTACGTTGCATTAAGACATTGCCCTGCCAAATTCTTTTTCGTCATCTTAAAAATAGCTCGAATAAATATTGAATGAGTGCGATGATCTTAGATCGTAAATTTATAGAAAAAAATATGAAATTCTATGATAGTAAAAGAGCAAATATGATCAATTTATTTGGCTAATGCACGTATTTACGGTTGTCCCGTTGAAATTCGATGCGAGCTTTAATTTTTAAATCGTTTCTCGGAGCAGATGTCAGAGCTTTCGAAAGCTTCCTGCAAGCAGGAATTCGGAATTAAATTTCGACATTCTATAACTTGATATTTCAGCATCCGCCAGGTCAGATTCATCTAAGCGCATTTATTTCAATCTCCTTCAATTTTATGCTTATAATATTTTATCATAGAATTGAGGCATTATTTTAAACTCAGTGCGGCCTATTAGATATTGATACATAAAATGCAGTCTAACAATCGAAATAATATCCATTTAAAGAGTAGTAGATTGCTACCTGCAATAATTATAGCGATTTGGCTTACAAAAGACTATTTGTAACAAAGAGAATGTAATTAGATGGCGTGGATGACGTTAAATTGCATCCCAAAATTGCTCCCATGTCTGCAGTGGTATAAATCCGACTTTCAGATATCTATTTCTATATATATATATATATGATCAAAGAATATTTGTTATTAAACTATATTAAAACGTATGTACTATTTTTAAGATAACATATCTATAATCGAACGTAGACGATCTTCATACAATATTTATTATCTAGTAGTGCAGCAAAGTAGATCTATGAATTGCATAAATACAGATTTTTCTAATAGAGATCGATAGAGATTTCATAAATAGAGATCTTAGGATTCGATAACAAATTTCAGATATTTGACGTTTTATTTCAAACCAGGATTATTCTAAGCTCTGGTTCTGATAAAGTAAATTCTGAAACGATTTATAAAGTCAAACAGGACTGCCTATAAGTAACTGATTTGACTCATTGATCTTTTTATATTTAAGAATGTACATTCGAATGATCTTATACCTTATGAAGCAAACTGTTCATATGTGTGTTCCATATATTTTTATCTTCGTATTGTGTTTTTAGACCAGAACATAAAATTGAATGCATTTAATGACATTGTTGAAAATAAATAAGTCTGTATCTGCCAATAAAGGTTCATTAAATACAATCAGAAATTTGGAATACTAATGATTTACAAAACTACAGTGTACTGAATAAGGGTTGATACAGAACCCTAATTAGAATTAATTTCCTGGATCTGGAAAAATAAATACTGAGGCGATCCAATTAATCATGAAGCCTATGAATGACTGTATTTACAACAATGATTAAAATACCATTTGTAAATATTGATCATTTCACTATTCACTCATAGATTCAACTGATTATATCTAGTATCAATTGGAGATCGCTTATATTAGATAATGGATATGGCATCTTAAGAAGAATAAAAAAAAGCTCATTTTTAATATGCTATGCTGTGGTATTTTTTGTTAGTTCCCTCAGAAGTGCTTATTTTGTAAGTTTTATTTTTATAGTCTAGAATCAAACCTTACCAATGGGTGTTTATCATTCTATTTGGATATCCAGCGATCCTGTATTTTTTCCAATTATCATGAACTAACAAGCACATGCCTCCATTACAATAAGCACAACTTTTTCATAGATTTACATCGAAACTCTCATCGCTTCTCATTGTAAACATAATCTTTTTTTATGCATCCACATGCGAGCACGTATCTAGAAACGATGTTGATTTTATAACATGTATGCTGTTGGTCACCAGCAGAATTGATCGGCGCGCTTAACTGAGCTTTCACGCGCGATTGGCAGTCTTTTGAAGCGATTCCGCGAAGCTTTACGGTCGACGAACGTGGTCCGGAGCTTTCGGCACGGTCTCCCGTGATCTGAAGTCGCGGAGCTTATCCCGAGCTCTACAGGAGCAAGCTGGAGCACGCTGCTCTCCCGCCGGTACCGATCTAATTATAATTGCCGTCTTCTAAATATAAACACCACGGTAGCCGTGACCGGCGTGAGGCAAAAACTAGTCTAGACGTACTTTATCTAACAACAACGGCCGAACAAGAACATTTTCAATTTTATTGAAATTCGTGGAAACTACCAAGGATATCCTTTCATACATTCTATATCATAACTTATATTTTTAAAAAATTGAATGAAATAATATAATATACCACAAAAGCTCAAGGAACAACCTTTATAAAGAGCTCGATTTCGTTCATATAAACATCATTATATTAATTATCTTTCAAGCCTATCTTATGTATGAAATTTTCTTTAATTTAAACATACTTTAATAACATTGTTTATTCATTATCAATAGCACTAGTAGCATTTATTATATTTATTAGACTTCATTAAAAGATCGCTTAGCTTGACAAATTCTATGTTGGTCGACGCATTTTATTCAGATGACGATTGATCGATACATTTTGTATGTTTCTAGTTTTTTATTGATTTTTTTCAATCCAACTGTGCATAAAATAATCATTAATTTAGACCAAAAATACATTGCAAAATACAAAAACATCACGTTATTTTGTGCTTTTACGACTATAGATTAAAAAAAATGTTATGATGGTTTAAAGGTGAAATTTTGAGTAAGTTTTCAAAATGTTGAAAAAAAATCTATTTCGATAACCCTGATACTTGAGCAAAAGATCTCGTCAATCTCCAAATAAAAATTCTCAATTCATGGCAAAACACTCGGTATAAGGAAATCTACAGTTAACCAAGCTTTTAACGTTGTACAAGACATTAATAATACTTTCCAAAACCTGAATAATTGTACATAATGGCATTAAATTAAAATCCACAAAGCTGATTTTTTGTCTAAAATTATATTAATTATTGTCAAATAAATGTCGTCTACTTTCGATACAAGAAGGCTTGGGCTTCTTTGATTTGAGGTGGCTTTCAGCAATCCCTTTTATAGGACCATTGCCAACTACTTTAACATGGTTTTTCATGACGTATATATGTTTTATGTGATCGCTAGTCTCCCATTCGATTCAAACCCAAGATTATTGTGTTACGAGTCCAACTGCTTAACCACAGGACTACCTACAAGTACTTCATCGAATCGAAAATACTTTGTGGAAAAGTTCCTTATAGGGATGGCTTTTGTCCGATAACAGATTCTTCACTCAGTTTAAGAATGCTTAAGAAGAATACATTTTTTTTTCGTTTAAAACACTAAAAACCATGTTTTTTTTAATCTTAATTGTCATCCAATGAATAAATAAATAGATTCTCTGATTTTATAATTTAAAATTGTCCTTTATTGGATATATCATACTGAATTCCTACAAAATTTCAAATTTTAATTTTCACCACATAAAAACAAGCTTGCAGTTGCTTTAAATTATTGTCTATTTTGTGTGAATTATACAAAGCGATCAGTAATATTTCCATAAAAATGACATGGAGCGTTCCCACAGAAAATAGATTTGATAAGAAAAACTGACAATTTTTTTCAAATCTACTTGATATTTCACTTCTTAGGTTAAAATATAATATTTTTCAATTTATTTGTTTACTCTTTTGTCAACATTCATTGTATTTTTGCTGTTAAAATACAATTTTTTGAGTACCAGAAATATTTATGTGGTAATTTATCATGATGAAGTTTCTGTAAAAAGTATACATTCTCAATCGATGTGAGATATTTCTTTATAAAAATAAAAACATTGTATTGCCATAGTAATGAGATTTATGATAGAAAGTCGCTACTGTGAAGATCTTCGGTGTAATGAGTATTCTGAAGTGCTTCGAAAGTTTCTTATTTTGCTAAAGATGAATTGCTGACGTGAGATTTATTGCTTCATATATACAAAAGATATATAATTTTTACACACCAAAAATATTCTTAATAACCTCAGCGATCATTGTAAATTTTTGCTATAAGATATTTTTAATGTTATGATATAATATTTAAGACATAAAATTGAAAATACATTGTACATGCACAAGCAGCTTGTATTCTTTTTTCCTCCAAGATAATGTACGTCAATTTACTGAACGAAAATGAAGGCTGATGGTCTATGATAACTTAATATATAGATGCCATGCACTTTGTGAATATTCCATTTCCATTAAATCCCGATCAATACTCTACTGAAAGCATTTCACAGCGTACCATAAACATTTATCCACGATGGTACATTAGCAGTTCACGCTTATCTTTCATAAAAGATTTTTCAACATAATAATGTTAAAATGCAATTACCGATTCCAGAGTAGAAATATATCGTTTTCAATTCTATTTAATTTATATATAGCCTTTTCAACAGGGGAAAATGTATTTTCATTCAGTTCAATTCACTCTTCATGAATTGAATGAGATAGTTCTAATATGAATGTTTAATGTTTATGTGGACCATCGATGTCCGATACATTTTATATAGTGGATCCAACCCAACTTAACCTAATTTGACATAAACCAACCTAAATGAATTTTATTTACCACAAATAATGATTGTTTATCTTATTTTTTACAGTAATAAATAAGATGCAGGATATTATAATATTTTGTATATGTACTGATTTGATACCCAACTTAACCCAAGTTAGCCTAACCCTATGAAACTCAACACAACCTAACCTATGTAACTATGTAATGGTTTGGAGATCCTTGCCGATTTCTCAGGTCCTCATTTAGTTGCCTTTGCTGCTGCGACAGTCTCCGACCGTCGCCTTATTCAGCCGCGGAGATTATACCTGGGCTTCTTAGAAATCCCTAGTATTCCTTACATTATCCTCAATAACTCTCTTTCAAAAGACGAGGCGTGTTTTTTTTTCTTCTAGTATGTCTTTTTATTGCCCTTTTAATATTGACGAAGATCACAAAGCATACGGCCTCCATGCAAGGTGGAGATTAATTCGTGGGCCAAATGTACGAAAACTTTCGAAAACTCTACTCTAATTCTAATGGATTCTACAAACTTCCAATGTAGAGCCTTAACAACACAATATATGGCTAGCTTTAAAACAACAAAACTGTTAACGGCTGAATATTTTATAAGTATAAGTTTTTAGGATTTTTTTAATTACGAAAAAAAGTGAATAAACCCGATAAAAAGATAAGAAGAATAATATTCAAGTTCAAATTCGTTATGTTATGTATTGTAATTCAATAGATCCTTATAATGCATTGGTTTTGTTCATATTATTAATTTAAATAGTTCGGTTCGAGTTACAACAATACAATAATACCTCTGGGGTAATTCTTTGTCAGAAACCAATTCCAAGTGCTTTGTTTCCACAGAAAATAAATGATTGCATCAACCTCGACATTGTTCCCCCGTGTTCACCCAGAACAATTGTAATTCCAAACTTTACCCACAAATCTGACATCGGTCCAACAAACGGACAGACTGTATGTCCATTTGCGACGCAGTGTTTTGCTAAATGCACCTAACCGACCAGTAAGAAAGCAATCTACTCTGAATAGATCCCATAATCCAATGGAGGGCACCAATAGTGGTCAAAGCGACCATAAATTGGACGTACCTTGTGTGTAGGAGACTGTGATATAATTTTAACTAGATTCGACTCAGGATCAACTTCTACAAAGTCAATCTCGTTCAAAGCGTTGCATTGCATCTTGTTAAAATGTTTGCCCCTGGAGCGAGACGACGCGTCTCTTAAATTGATCTCACCGTAGAAAAAAATGCCATAACACTTCTACAAGAGTTCAGCAATGTTTTGATCACCAATTTGCGGTAATAATTAAAAGGAGCAATTTAAAACATTGTTTATTTCATAAAAATTGGCAAATTGCGCCTGCAGATGGCACAATTTTATTGACTTCCGCGTCCAATGAAGTTCCACCGCTACTTGTTTTACTACCGCATTTTTTAATCGCGAGCTCTCCTCGACTTCATTCAACGGCGAAAGAATACGAACGCATAAAATGCATCTCATTAGTGAGTTAGTATGAAAATATGACGAGGGTGATCCTCCAAATTAGATTAAACTTTCTGATTTGCTTATAAGATACGGATTTACGACCCCATAAAAGTGAGGGTCGTAAACCGGCGGCAACACCGCGATCATCGACTCAGAGAAAAATTGCAATTTGAATATTTTTAGTGACCAGCGATGAAATTTAACGACTCTCGGCGGGATATAGTTGTAAAAGTTATAATTTTATTATAATTGGGGGAGTATCGGAAGTTCTAATGAGGTATAAAAACAGCCCAGGGAGCCAATCTATGGCTTTTACCGAAATATGCAAATTATATAAAACTGTTGATATGAATTAGATGATTTTTTAAGCCAAATAAGCCAATTTTTTGTTAAAAATATTAATTAAAAAATTTGCACATACTCAATATTTACCTGGACCTCGTATTACATATATCAGTTGACATAGAATCTGCTAAAGAATTTACTTCAGAACTTCAGAATAAATTATAAAAATAAGGACAATACACCAAATCAGATATTCAATGTGGAACCCTATTGAACCTTCATATCAAAAAGCAGAAATCATGCGAAGAAATTCAAGGTGGCCTAAGAAAGAATATCTTTACTCTTTGATCCTAATCCTTCAAAAATTTCATAATGAAACATTTACTTGTTAATCGATTTTTTAACCCCCAAGTACTGAAAGGATTTGAAAAAACTGATTTGCTTGTTTATTGGAGAACAAATAAAAAAGCTTGGATCACAGCTATTATCTATATTTTGTATGAATTTCAAACCTCGTATAACACGAATTTGTATTAGAATGTGGTTTTTTAAAATCATATGATCGTGTTTTATGAGGCTATGGTGTTAATTTAATAGTTTTTGAATAGAGTGAATCAAAAAAGAATGCATGCTGAGTGATTTGTCGACCAATACATTTTTAAATATTGACTGGAAATATATTTAACTTACATATTAAATAATTCGAAAGAAAACAAATTTTCGAATGGAAAACAGATTTTATTGCGAAACGATACTCTTGCAATTTAATGGCAGATTTAGATCAGATTGAGATCTAGTCATAAAACATCTTGACTTGCATTTCATCCGAAAGGAAATGTCGTAACATTTCATAAATGATACGCTCTGTAGATAATTGGATACTTGATAGACGTCACTAAAAATATATAATCTGGAAAGATTCCCAACTTGTGGAATCTTTTTTATTCCATGAAATGTGTCATATCATAAATTATTAAATCTTGCATCATATTTAGCTTGAAATTTGCAGAACTTAAATGTGTTTGTCGTTTGTATATCCGCAAGAACACTCATATTCATAATTTTAAAAATAACCCTTAATTAACAGACGATGAAATTTACTGATTCTTCATATCAAATAAAAAATGTCTGTATAAACACGATACTGTTAAGATCATGTGTAGGAGATGAGTTGAAAGCAACAGTTGTTGATGTTTTCTTCCTATATCTGATATTTATGCCAAATCTTTGTAAACATTTAAGAATTTCTGCATAGATAAAAATACCAATTTTATATATAGTACTGATTTAGAATGCTATTTACGAGAGATCAGCCCAGAGTGATCTTAGGCATATTTATGTAAGATTTATGGAGTATACACCTAGTGATTAATGGAACAAGACGTTAGAACGTTGATTGGTTTAAACAGAGAATCGATAGAGTAAATATAGTCTGAAAGTAGATTTGGAACAAATGTATTAATTGGAAATGTGGAGCAACCAAGCCAGGTCATATGTTCGCGGCCGTCTGTTTATTTTTGTACGTAAGAGATGCTGTTTACCATCTCAACAAGCAATGCCACTTTGATCTGATGCAACTCCACCTCATGCATGCAGTTGCATTGTCAATGCCTAAGTGGAAGTACACATGTTCTCAGAGAGCATTCAACAATAATGAACAATGGCATATCGATGAGCTTGAGCAAATTTAACGAGACAATTGGTCCAGTTCCGATGTCAAATAGAGTTTGTGTGATTTTAATACCATCATTGGTATATTCATGATGAACGCTTCAAAAGGAAAAATCATATTATGCCATCAAATAAACAATGGCTATTTATGCTTTTGATGCAACATCTTTTTTATGCTGAAAGATAATCAACAGTGACGTAGGATGTGTATAATTCCAACAACTGCTGGAAAGTTCAAAGAATTTCCTTAGAAAAGCGTTAAAAAAAGTTCCCCTGTTTCATTTGCGTGTGTGATTATAAAATTTCTATAAAATTTACGTTGAAGACTTTCTGGAAAACCTTAATGATTATTTTCCTCGCAATGTGTAACTTGGAGGAAAATGTTTGAGAATTTTATTGCGGAAGATTTTACTTAAATTTCTCAAAGAAAAATAATTGCTTAACATGCACAACAGTATTTACATAAAATAAATAATATACGTTCAAGTAAAATTGAATGCATATCTATCCGTTTGTCTGTTCTCTATACAATCGAAATATTCTAAAGACGAATAAAAGACAAAGCAATAAATTGATCAGATGCACATTGATGATTCTGAGAAAATGCATTTTATCAAAATGTTTAAGCAATTTCTTTAATATCATAAAAATAAATTAAATGTATTATATATCTGTCTATTCGCAATGCGACTTTCTTGAATTTATCAGATTGAAATGATGCAATATTAGATTGCCCAGTTAGAAATGTCGTTATTTTCATACTTAGTTTTTACCATCAGTTGTATCTTAGCCATGCCTTTGACAACTCGCATTGTATATTTTATTAGTCGACTAACATCTGGAGAACGTTATTTTCTATTAAAAAAAAATTTTTACAAACCGCGTTTCATGATGGTGTATTTTGTGTCGGAAAATAATTGCATTCTGTACGAATATCTTCAAAATATTAATGCAACAACTGCGACTAAAAATATTTGTGATACACTCGAAGAATCTATAACTGTTTTTCAATTCCAGAGATGATTTAGACAGTCTAAAAGTGAAAATTTTGGTTTAGAAAATAAAGTACGAAGTGAGAGAAAGGTTAAAATGAATGGCAATATTCTGCGTGGTAAATTTGAATCCAATCTAACATAGAATTAACAGACAAATTTGGATACTTTCAGAAAAGTATTCAAATACGCTTGATAAAATAGGAAAGACCATAAAACAAGGAGTTTGGATACTGCACGACATTACTGATGAGATCAAAGCAATTCACTCGAGTACGTGTCATGATTCAATCGATAAAGAGAAGAAATAGCCGTTTTTACACTATTTTGTGACTGGAGATGGAAAGTGGGTGTTGTATACAAATCAAAAACGTAAAAGACAATGACTTTTAAAAAGGCAGGTAAAGAAACTAATCCTTCAATCGGGTCTAACAATAAAAATGACTCTTTTAAATTTATCTCGGGACTCCAGAGGGATAATCTAGCATGAAATCCTTCCATATGGTCAAACCATAAAGAGGGAGATTTATTGTTTATAATTAGAAATTTTAAAAGTGGCGTTGATTAAGAAGAGGCCTAGTGTAGTCAACTGTCGCTAAATTATTATACAATAATACGCGACCCCATAAATCAAAGATGACCGAAAATAAATTAAAGGAACTCGATTGGCAAACGATTCCACATCCGCATTATTCTCCTGATCTTTCTCTTTCCGACTGTCATTTATTTAGATCGATGCAGCATTATTTATCGGGGAAAAAATCATAAATATAGAAGAGGTGAAATGAGGAATTGAAATGTATTTTATATCAAAACTCATTGAATTTTTAATCTTCCGGAATTAAAAAATATATTTTTTGTTTGAATTTCACTCTTTCATTTAAAAAAACGACATTCCCAACTGGACAAGTTACTATTTGCTACATTCGTACGTAATTAATATGTCATGCCAGATATTCTATTTTCGATTGTGTTAAATCTTAATTGTTTACACATATCCAAACTACGTACAGCAGTCGATCAAACAACCATATTGACGCAACCTGTCAATCTGGTTAATAGATGAATATGCTCGAGAACCAAATTGTTTATTGTAAGCAGATAAATTCACAAAAGGCAACAATTGATTGCAAAATCAAATATTTACATCTAAAAATGCGTTATTAAGTGTTTGCGCTGAACGAAATAAATGGTGAATATTTCAGCTGCTCTATACGTCTGTTATGCGGTGCCATCTTGAGTAGACACCATCGTCTCTTAGCATAATGCCAATGAAGCATATGCATAAAAAAGTGATTTTTTGATGTTTTGTATTTATCGAAAGTTTTCTTTATGAAATTATATTGATTCAATGGAATTATATTAAAATATCTAAGAGTATCTAAGACAAAGTAAAAATTAGTGAATACATTTTTTTTCTGTTGTTTGCTTGAGTGTTTGTACTGAAGCTATAAACAAACAAATGGAAGGCTTAAATATTATCTAGATTTGAAACGGAGGCTTTGTTTTACCCCTCCGGAAAATTGTCGTCGCATGACTATCCACACAAATGATTGATGAACAATTTAGACTAAACAAACCTCCAGAGAGTCGTTTAAGTATATCGTAAAGTTTTTAACGTTGTGTAATAGGTTTTTGGGCCTAAATTTACCAGCTCATTGCTTTTTTGTAATGAGCTGGCGTTTGTTTACCCCGAGAAAATGTGGCGAGACGTTTTCGCGTGAACACAAAAACTAATTGTGTCCCAAATAAAAGCTAGAGTCTAGAGCTATTTCTGAAAGCTGTTCCATTTGGAGCAGATCATAAAAAAATCGGCACCGCACCGGCACTCACGTCACGGACGTCAATGCTCGCTTTCTTCCCCTTTGAAGCTCTGACGATCTGAAAAATGATGCTTCAGCATCCCACCAGCACTATATCCCTTCAATGGCTTACTATAACATTTTCCGAGACACGAATACTCTAACATCATCACTTTTATAAACATAATCTTTCCTCATGGCCATATCGAAGCTATTCAGTGCCGTGAAAGAGTGCTTTTTAATTTTAATTTGGTGGAAATAAATAAAAACGTATTTATAAAGCACCCACATATCTACAACAGGGAACAAATCATCCGTGCTGAAATTTCTATACAAATATTGGATTACTAAGAAAGCTTATTTTTAACATTACTTCGGGCTTTCAATCAACTGTCACGAAATAATACTGCAGTGTCACGTGGAGACTCTTCCTATATTAATACACCGAGTCTGTGTTTTTCTTCATCTTCAGCTGAAATTAAATCCAACACGTTTCTCATTTTTTTTTATTAAGACACAAAAACATAGTATAAAAACATTATGTCTTGATTTAAAATTATGTTCCGCCGTAAGAAAAAAATTGCACAACATATCCTGACTTTTTAATACACACATACAAGTTTTTATTCCATAATTTAATTTACATCAGCAATCCTTGCTTGCTAAATAATTCAGAATGAGGTAGAATTATTTTGCTTTCCTTATTCAATGAAATGTTTTCCATCACTTTTTTACCACCGCTTTCAGGAATTTGCTTAAAAAATATACCAATATGTTCTTCTATATCACTGATTATAAGTTTTATAGGAGCCTCGAAAATGGTGATTTGGGGTAGGAAAAAGTACTTGACATGAAGAAATTCATTGTGTACATATAATACTCAATTCTTATTAGCTATTTGAACTCCAATGTTGAAGTGGCCTCGACATTTTTTACCCCAGCCTCAATTACAATTATTTAGAACTAATCTGATGTTTTTTTAATTTTTTGAAACATCGGAGCAACTATTTTATGATAGATAAATTTATTATTTTACGTCAAACCACCCATTTATTCACTTCTTGGATTTTTTTCGTACAAGGAATATTTCCACATTTGTACCATATTATAGAAGCTTCGCTATTCAGGGATTGATTAGACCAGAACTATATGCATATTTTCAATAATTTGCAATAGATGATTCGATTTCAATAATTTGCAATAGATGACACCACTGAACAATTATCCACATTATACTGCTCTATGCGTAAAACATTGAAGTGATGGAGAAAATTGTGTTTGTTTGGCGAATTTTAAAAATTCAAGTTAAAAAATGATGACTTGTTCCTTTATATGTATACAATAAAGTGTTATAATATCGTAAACCATTTTTATTTAGGTAATATATCATTTTTTCCCAAATGTATTATAATAAACATAATCTTAGACAAATTCACTAAAAATCACTTGGAGTGCAAAGGGTCAAAATTCATAATTCATCGCTCTAGTGCGATTAGCGACAATTCATATGAAAGCCAATATCCTTATTTAATCATTATGTATATACAGGATGTGTCAGGAAAACTACTTTATTTGAAACGCCCGCCCTAAAGCGACATTCACACTATACTAGCTTCCCGCGGCCAAGACGTTCGGTCGGATCCCAAAATTTAATTAAAAATTTTAAACTTCCTAATATTTTTTATATTGTTCTCGAAACATTACATCGATTCTGAACTACGCATCAATCTTAAAAATGTTCGATTCATATTGTATGAATCTTTCAATTTTTCTGGACAGTTCCTCCTGTGATTGACACATGTACTGTTTTTCAGTAGAATAGACGGCTGACTTTCGCCAATAATTTAAAGAAAATTTAAAAACCGACGGTTTTACATAGTAAACTCTGTTTTCTATTTTCTCAAAGCCACCTGAGCTTTTCCAATATTTTCCTTGTACATTACAGCAATTTATGCTTAAATTTGTAAATAATAATTGCTCACTAACAAGTTAATCTGTGTCATATTTTCATTGAATAATATTAATATTTTACGCCTGTTCATTAGTATTGTTATATAAAAAGTATTATATTAATTTAATTTATTATGAGCTCCCAATCCAAAATAAGATCATAAATACGATAGAAAAATCTCATTACTATCATATTTCGTAGACTTATCTACTTTTACACTGATCTCTGATTCTTATTCATTAATAGAGATACCTTCAATCAGATCCTCCTCCCTTATATTGCTCATATGGGATTCCACCCCAACTCTAATATCCCCAATATTCCTATTATGTCTCTCTTATATTCTGCAAGCAAATTTCTTTCTTATTGTCTGTAATCGTTCGATATTTTTTTCCAGATAAAGATCTATTTACTTGAAATGTATCTCGTTAATTCAATGAAATATTTCACTATTTTAATTTTAAGGAATTTAAAGAGGGAAATGAAACTGATGTATTTTGTGCATATGCTTTCATATTACCTGTCATTTAATGAAAATATAATTTAATCTTTGAAAATAAATCTTAAGGGTGAGCTATATTTGCATGGAGAAATCCAAGAATGGACAGATCAAAAGTTAGTTAATTTCTGAGCGGATTCTTCTTTAATTAGTAGTTCTTAAGTACTTAAATTAAGTCGAAACCGAAATCTTATAATTTAGAGGCAAAAGGATTTATGGTTACTTCGAAAATTGGACACCCCCGCAGTCTGTGAAGTTTCACGGTAGCGTAGTTTCAATTATAACATTTTACCACCCATTGTACCACTACCGACAGCCCGTCTGAAAACTTGACAGACAGCTCGACTCTGAAGATGCACTTTTACCGCGAGAACATTGTCCTGTCAAATCTACTGAAAAAATAATGATATTTTCTTTGGACGAGGCGTGAAAAATTACGCTAACGAAAGCAGTGTAATCAAATTGAGAACAGTGCCATTCATTTCTAATTCCCTGGCAATCGTCTACGTATTTACATTAGTATCCGACTTGAGAATAAATGCACCTTGTATTGACAGAATTATTGAATTTGCGTACAACGCCCACTGATCGACTTTGAAAGCGTGTTCGTATTTTTTAAGACTTTTATCAAGGTCAAATCAAATGTCTTTTTATGAAAGTCAATGGTATTATGAATGCAAATGATGTGCCAATTTTTTTTTAATTTTCACAAGTGATATAATATATGACGGTATTGCATTTTTACAGACGGTTGAATACGTCCTGCTATGGCATCGGCCGTCACCCGCACCAACTACCCGCGTCATGCATAAAACCTACGCATACTGCAATCAAATAGTCCCGCACCAAATTTATGAGTACTTTGTTCAATTTTAGTATAAAATATCAAATTTGGATTCATTCGCGAGTATAAATTATTCCAATCAACAATTGTCTAATTTTTATTTTTTTGTACCCAGAATAATGTCACGTTCATAAAGTCCATATGAATTCAAGCGAATTTTCATTATAGTCACCTATGTTAGATGTTCAGAGTTATTCAAATTTTCGACCGCCAACTGAAGAACTATACGCTGTTATATCTTTCGAACAATCATATAATGAAGTTATTTTTGGTCTCCATAGAAGATTTTGGGCGGCCCGGTCTTTTCCTGTCCTTCAAAGTCCCAGTCTTCTTAAGTTTTATAGGTATATAAGTAGTATAATGTACCGCGATAATAGAAATCTTCATTTTTATAGCAATATTTATTATTAAAAAGCATTTATTTCGCAATGTAACGATAATGGTACAAATTGCAATATTTAATTTGATTGGCTACAATACGATTTAAATTTTTCACATATCAGAATGCACCGAAACACTCAATAAACAATAAAATGTGACTTGTGCACTTTGGAATTATGATACAGTAAAAGATAAATAAAAACCCCATAATATATCATATAACATAGCGATCAGCAACCTTTATTGATGTCATGGATCACTAAATTCATATTTTTAATCCAGAGGACAACTAATTGGACATTTTTTATTAAATCAAGGGTAAATAACCTTTATTACATTGGAAGCTAGTTTTCAAATTTTTTTCGGAATCGACTTCTAGTATGTTTCTTATATGAAGTTTTATTTAACACTTTGACGTATACAGCCGTCAAACCCCGTCATGCGTCAGAAGATAATACCAGATAAATCTATGCATATAAAATTGAAAACATTTGCAAATCATCTTCAACCAATTACGATTGCCACTCAAACCTCATTTTGTGCGATTTCGAAGTTATGCGGTTTTTTTTAAACATTTTTTTTCATGAAGAGTACGTATCGATATATTTTGGATAAAATAGGAAATAAATCATCAACAATAACCAAAATTCGAAAAAAAAAATAATTTGGGACTGTGTAAATCATATTGCATCTGCCTTCTTCTTCTGCCCTTTATTCTAGTTTAGAATAAATTGTTTTTTTTTTTTTAATTTTTTTTTATTTTTTGGAGGTTGTGACCTTAGGGCCAATGCCTCCCTGAATTTACAGGGTTGGTCATTAATGACCATAATTGTTATTTTATACATGGTACAGATAAAAGTTATATAATATAGCATCTTAAAGGTTATACAAAAAAATATACAAAGAAAATATTAAATACAAAGAAAATATTAAATAAATAAAATATGCATCTAAAGAATATATAAACATAAAATAGACTAATAAAATAAGAACATATGTGTAAAGATAATAAAAGATTATAAAAGATTACAAGAAAAATTATAAAAGATTACAAGAATAAAATTATTTAAAATTATAGTTTAGACTAACCGATACCCTTTTTTGGGTATCGGAATCTGCGTATGTTCCTAGTGACCTTAAGACCAATTATCGCCTTCGGGCGGCGATTCAAGCTGCTCGAGTAGGAAGATAGGGAATTTATGATGGGATTTGGTACCTTTTTTAGGGAATCAAAGAAATTGGTAGAAAGGTACTCAATGTGATCTTTGATGGGAGGGATGTTTGCTTCGTATTGAAGTTGGGAGTTCCGGAGATACCAGGGAGCTCCAAACGCTCGTCTTATAGCAATGCTTTGTAATGTTTTCAATTTGCGATTGTCGCTCTGCCGGTATCCCCAGACTGGAGAGGCGTAGGTCATGATGGGACGTATGAGGGATTTGTATAAGAGCAATTTGTTCCTGATGGACAACTTGCTCTTAATACATAGGATGGGCTTTAAGGCGGCTAAGGCTCCGCGAGCTTTTTTGGTGACACTGTCAATGTGCGGAGCCCAGGTGAGTCTTGAGTCGAAAATTGCTCCGAGGTATTTGGTCTGTTTGACCCATAAATTGTTTTCGTTTTTTTTGCATATTTCCATTTTGTCGAATATATCTTCAATTCTGCTCTTGACATGGAAATCAGTTTCAATTTCTAGACAGCCTGCTTTCCCAAAATGAGTTCACAGGCTGTTAATGTGCGGGGATTAATTAATTCTTCTCCAATCGTTACAGAACAAAGCCAGATTTCTCTCAACCACAGGTTGCCGACCGATGATATAGCAGAATGTGAAAATGACACTCTGAACTATTTACTTATTTTACGTTTGTATTAATAATGCAAATTATGATATATTGTTAAGTAACATTAAAAATACGGAAAAAGAAAATTTGTAAGGGTTGACTGTTATCTTTTTGATAATATAATAACTTGATAATATGCTAGGCGTTTCCATACTTATTGTCAGTGGTGTATATTCGTGTCTTAAAATATCAGATGGATTATATTTCCACTCTACAAATATGATGTTAAATCCTTGCTGCATTAGATGAAGCTTTCAACATAAACGAATTTATTACAACATTTTGAGCGTTCTATAATCTTGATTGTATTAGCATAAATTAAGTGCATGCAATATGCACATAAAATTAATATTCAATTTGAACCCTACAATAACAATATTATATCATCAATAGAAGCCACACAGTGTGTAATTTTCTGGAGAGGACACTCCAGTGAACAATCAGCGTCAATATTGATTAATTATTAATCAGCTTTGTGTCTATACAGCCAAGACAATAATGATTTCAAATAAATGTATCATTCTAGATTACACAACAGCGTATCATATTGATTTTAAATCATATCAATCATAAAATACATTTAAAAAATCAGTAATTTAATAACAAACTTATATTTAATATTCCGCATCAAAATCATTTTCGTTTTAAGAAGTTACCATGCTGCGAATTTTCACCATAAATCAAATGTAACTCACAAGTTCGTAATGAAATTTCGTCTTGACTTGACAAATATTAATTTCTGAAGATTGACATGAAGATTCCACAGATGATTAAACTTAATATGTGTTGATTTAATTAATATAAAAACATGCCATTCACTCTTTAATTACAACATCGATGATTTTCGCTCCTATTTCATTAAAGGCCTTCATACGAAATTAGAGGATTTATTTGATCGACGCTTAGGTGAATTCTCTCAGGAATGCGGTCAACTATTTTTTTAGGGGGGGCAGGAAAGTGAAGAAAAGTGTGTATCTTGGCGCGAAAATTGCGTTAGTTTGTTGCTTACATGGTCCATAGATTTCCCAGAGGTCCTCTTAATAGGCTGGACCACGCTCCCTCATCTTCGCTTCCTGCTTTATCTTCAGTACTTCTGCTCACATCTTACAATCCTTCCTTACATAAATTTTTGGCCTTAGCATATACTACATCTGGCTTTACAAGTCCCTTTACTTCCTTGTTAATATCCCTGTATTTCTAGCGAATTGACGTGCGGGTTTTCATTATATATTCGACATGCAAATATCAACTGGATTTATACAGGATGAGAGTGACATTTAAGCATTTCATGGATGTATTCTAAGACTGACAGTGCAAGAATTCGAATTTATGATATTATTCCCCCAGTTCAGAAAATTCATTATTTCATAGTTTAAGCTTCCACAAATGCTTGTATCTGTCAGAAAATCTTTTGATACGTGATTATTAACTAATCAGGATAACATCAAATATTACCTTCATTTATGTTAAAATACTTTTCTGTTATTCTTCATATAACTCCTTGAATAAGATACAAACATAATGTAACATTCCATTTTTCCATGTTTATCAAAAATATTCGATAGATTGGTACATAATATAAGACAAGATTTGCAGAGAATTATTTGATGATCAATCCATGTTATGAAACTGTAATATAATTTTTAATCGGTGTTCATAGAGATTATGTACTTTTTAAATAGAAAATATTATCGTTTTTCCCTATGTTATTATTAAAATTTTTAATACATATTCATCTAGAAAAGCGGTTCTCAAACTGGGACCCCTGGGGGTCCACTAAGCCATTGCCAAGGGTCCACGAAAATATAAAAAAAATATTGAACAACATATTTTCGTGGAATTATTTACCGAAAACATTATAAGAAGATCTATTTTGATCAATATTTGACTAATAATTTTTGTTTGATCGAAAAATTAAATCTCAAGAACGACGTAAAATGTTGGGATGGGATAAATTTTGTAAGGAATCATTGCTCTTTTCGTTAACGTCATCAATGGGCATGGCGTTCATTAATTTAAGTATTTTTGGCTTTGAAAATATACTTTAATAAATTCGCTGCGTATCCATGAATAAATATCAAAATGACAAAATCTGTATAAACATATAACATGCGTACCATAAACTTGGCAAGAATTTATATATTGACGAATATGTAGGCATCAAAACTGTCGCCAATTTAATTTCTGGAATGATGGATGATATTATTGCTAAGTATGTGTCCAATACAAGTTTCGCAAGAATAATTTGGCATCATCAGTATTTGAAAGAGGTCAAGAATGCTTATCATCCTAAGCCATCTGTTCTATAGAGCATATTTAATGTAGTGTTTATATATTTTTCGTAATAAAATCCATATTTAAATTCTTATTTATTTTGACACAATATTTTAAATATAAAGGATTTTTCTCAAAATTATTGGATCCAAAAGTACATTCTTTAAAAATTTTGATACATTGAGTTTGTGACATTTTTATAGTAAAAATTCTCTTCTAAAATTATGATGTCTTTCGGGTATTAAAACTATGATAAAGTGTAGCCAATCATCAGGAAAAACGTAATAAAAAGATACCAATGCAGAGCTTAGCATTATACATTCCTGAAAATACAGAGCTCAAATTTATATGCGCTCACATTTTCTGTATTAAAATGAAAATGAATTATTTTTGCAACGCGGTTTTAATATTTAAAAAAATATGAACAAGATAAGTTCAAATTGCAAGTTGCATTAATGCATAAAATCCAGAGCGTATCTCGCGGGTAAACTTTTACGTATGGGTCGAGCACGTGAATTGAAAAATAAGGGTTATTTTCTACACCAATTTGGCTTGGTGGAATAAGGGTAGAATTGTTTGACTTAAATTCTGAATTGCGTGTATGTGGTAAATACCACGACACCTTTCCTGGCACATATTTTAATATTAGGCCAATACGTGTTTGATGATTAAATCACATTAATGATTAAATCACATTAATGATTAAATTCTATATATTAACAGATATTTTATTACCCTGACATCGATAAAAGTTACTTTATATTATTACAAGTAAATAATAGTGACTTTTAAGTATAACAATGTGTCAATATTAGACATCAAAAATGTCAGAAATAAGCTTATCTTATTATCTCATTTTATGATTAAAAATTATTTTAAATACGAATTTTAAATTGATCAAGTCTTTATTATATGTCATGGATGGTTGACTATTGATCATATCTTTTCAAAAATTAATATTTTGTCAATTGTATAGTCATTCATCGTATATTATCTGCTCTTAAATGCCCAATACAAATATGAAGAATTTCAGGTTTTGACGTTTTAAACGAATCCTCTGTGTCGTCTCTTCAACACCATGTTTTACCGTGTGGCCTCGAGTGTAGAGAAACTTTTAAGTTCAACGTTCCCAAAAGCTTTGCGGACTGTTTGCTCAACAGATTTAGCTCCCCGGAAATGCTTTGTGTTGTCTTAGTAGAAAAGTGGCTCCATATGCACCCTTCTAAGTCCCTACACCAGCAATATGTCGTCTAAATTATACATAAAAGCTCTAATCATGTATTTTTGCCCTGCCAAAAGTTTCAACACACAAAATTTTGAATGATCATTGAATGACTTTTATATTATAAACACGCGTATTTTGTGATTTTCCAGTGCTCAAAATATTTATTTATTTAGTACGTCTCCAATTATAGTTTTGTTCAAACGTGTCGATATGCTTTCCAAGGCTTTGCTAGAATTTGATCAAGGTTCCCTTATATCCAAACATCTTTGATTGATATTTCTAGCTATTCAAGTCTACACGATTATTTATAACCAAGCTTGTCATTGAGAACTATTCAAGGGTTCTCTATAAAGCTCAAATTTAGACTATTATTGGGTAAGACAAAGATTCGATATTTACGTCATCAAGAATTTAATTATAATTCCAGATTGATGCTAAGAGAAATTATTCTGTATGCAAATCCTACACACACAGAATATGGCTATTAAATAACGAGACTGTCATTCTACGTTTACATATTTCTACAGCTGGTCATCAACTATTAAAATTAAATTGTAGGTTGTCATCCGTTATCATCAAAGTTCCATAGATTTATTTTTTTGTACTTAATTCGAACAAAGTTCTACGAAACTTGGCTTATGGGAAAGCAAATGATCACTTATATTGGCAGTTAATATTTTAATTTAGGGATAGAAAAATGTCACATAGTTTATACGATTTCATTCAATCTAGAAAACTCTAGTCTCATTATATAATAGCTTATATATATATGCGATCTTCTCTAAGAAATTCATTGGACTTCAGATAGCTTTCATCTTTATAACATGCTTATTTTCTTAAATATAATCTTATGGCTTTATAGAATTTGCTTTATATTGAAATAAATATTTTTCTTAAAAATGCGTTATGCTATCAAAGAATTTCCAAGAAACATCAGCTGGTAGCAGCTTTGTTACCCACAAATTCCGTGATCTGAACAGAATTATCTGCAGCCGCCGTAGATTGAACGTGGCCTGCAGTTTACCACAAGTACAAGAGCACCCAGAAATAATAGCACACCAACCCCATTACGAAACCCAACACACGTCCTTAGAAGCTATTCGATTTCCGACATACACGCAAGGCTCAATTTGATGAAAATTGAGATGTATATCGTCAAAAATATATGCAAAGCTAAATTTTAATATTCCTCAACGTCGACCGCAAACCCGAGCTTTAAGCTTCGTCGTTAGAAATGCTCAAGTATTCCGTAAAATTCTCTTGATGGATGTACTTGACGTCTCCGAGCAATATATAATTCAGTCCCGACGTTTGTATCACACATCCAGGTAAAATGTCACATAAATGCTGAATTTGCGGAACTCGTTTCTATCCAAATGCTTTAATTTAGGAGGGTCTGTAATGAAGAAGCTGGTTCTGCGAAGAACTAATATAACTAACGAGTCACACATTTACAAGATCCGAATTATTAATGCTTCGCAAACTATCCAAAATTCTTCAATAGATGAGATCCTCTTTGTTAATAATGGAACAGCAACTCTCAATTTGACTAATATGATTGAAAAAAAATGTTTTTGTGCACTTTTGTGACTTCAAAGAATTATTTCATAAAAGACTTTACATCGAAAAGCTTATTTAACAGCATTTCATGCTGTTTTCCATCGTAGCATTTTGCAATCTCAGTGGTATTAAACGCTTTATGAATATTGCTGCAGTCGCATAACCGATATTCAAATATCGCGATTCACTATAAAATACATTATTCAAACAATTTATCGTACCATTATGTTGCACAAATCGCGAAGATTTGCATTCCAATATGTTTCACTATGATTAAATCCACATAAGACTTCTCGACGTACTCCGGAAAGCTTGTATTCTCAACATTATTTATATCGGCTCTGATATTTTCAGACGCATCCATCATTTATTAAATCGAAATGATGCAAATTCCATCATGCTTTCAGTATTATGCAAAATAAAATATCCCAAATTGTACTATATTAATTTTAAACGATATAAATTCTTCAATACATTGTACACATCTACACTTGGGTTAGATTGTGCTTAGTTTGCTCATCGAGATGAATTATCAGGGTCGTTCCTGTTATGCACACGCAAATTAATTTCAGCAAGAAACTTCGTCTAGAATCGGGAAGAGAGCAGGATTTATCAAGACACTCAGACAGTAACATCAATTGTGCATTATTTATCCGCATAGGAATACATTTTAGTTTAGATTAAAATTGAGCACTAAATACTGGAATTTAATACATTTTTAATACGTTATTAACAATGAATAAAACTTTCCAAATTCTGGACGCCTCTTAAAAGTTCAGTTTATAGATACTTATTTTTAGCAGAAATTTAAAAGCACATATTTCACCGCACAAAATATTTCATTTTTATTTAATATATGTATTATGTTTATCTCATACTGCGTTTATAACAAACTAAATAATTTGGGAAAAAATGTATTTTAAGATGCTTTTATTAAATTTAGTCAAAGCTTGAATGCTCTCTGAAGAGGATTCCAAACGATCGGAGTATTTTTCTCCGTCGACTACATCTGGACAATCATCATCAGGAAAGTCAATTGGATTAAGAACTACTGCAGGATATTCAATTACTTACAGGCAGTTTGAAAAAAACATAAAATTCATTAAATAGTTATAAAACTAACAGCTTCCTACGAAGAGCATGTATAGTGTGCATTTCTAACAGAAGACGTGGTAATAGAATTTTAACGTGGTTCGTATTTTATAATGTTCTGTTACATATGGGGGAATGTTGGGGGAAGTCTATCATACATTTTTTTTAATGTTGGATAAATCTATCATAATTAAGCAATCAAAAAGCAGATACAGTAAATTAGTTGAATATTTCACATTAAAAACGATATATGACAACTTAGGATTGGCTGTTAAATTCGAATATTTTTTTATACAAAGTGATCTTATAAGACAAAAAGAGAAGAAATTCAAGGTGGAATCACGAAATATTTTGGTTCCTTATCACGAAATACGTTAAGATTTATTACAGAATTTTTAAAGGCTAAATCCAAAAATTCTAGATAAATTCAGACAAATATTATATTTCTGCTAAGTAACAAGTATAAATAAGTCCCATTAACGATAGTTTTTCAACCCCGAGAGACCGTGCAATTTCATCAATAGATGAAAGATCTAAAGTATTCAAAACATATCAAGTATATATTATTAAATTCGTGTATACATTTAGAAATAATTTAGAAAAAAGAAATTTTGTTTCATGAATTTCTTAGGACTTTGGGCGAAGTTTTGCGTGCAATACCTGAGCTTAGAACAAAGCTTAGCGCGGAATAACCGGACTGTAAAATGTTAATGTTTTGTAAATATTAATCTTCCTTTTAGCCAATAGTGATTTCTTCCCTAATATATATTTCATACCATGTCACCGATTATTATGTTGAATCTTGGAGTTATTCGTTAATTTCTTCTCCGTGATAATAGCTCCAAGGCATTAGAACTCTTGGATTTTTGCAATATACACTACATAAAATACAATTGATCCAGATATGAATTGAAATGATGACGTTTGTGTCGATCATCCTCCCGACATAGTCCACTGAAGACCGAACGCTTAGTAAGTACATCATAAATCGATGGTTACTATGTTGTGTTTACCTCAGCAAATACCAGACCAATATGCGCCAATATGGTGCATCCGTCAAAAATCTCACAAAATAAATTATGCATATAAAAAATGGTTGTGCTATTTTAAAAATCTTCTCGGATACACACCCAAAAACCAAGTTTCATTGCAAGCGGCGATGTTTTTCGTTTTTCTTCAAATTTAACATAATTTACATATTAGATAATTCGAATGAAAATGTCGTTTTTTAATAAAAATGTTGCATTCAAATAAAAAAGTATGTATTCATTTCATAGATATAATATATTTTTATTCAGTAGTTACAATATTTTCTCTATATAATAATTCAATTTGAAATAAAAAATTGATTTGTAAAATATTTAATTTTTATTTTTTAAAAACTAAGGGGCAGCCAAATTTTCTTGCAATTTTAAATAGAACATTAATATAATCTTGAGTTCTAAAATATAAGCACAATTTCTGTTTTCGTCCTGTATCCATATACTAAAAGCACGTTTCATATACATGCATATAATATAATATGTACAAAGAAGGAAAACATTAAGAGCTCTTTATATCTTTAATGTTCAAATGTGAGGCAAAACATACACGTGGATTTATTTTATATTTTTTAATTTGCCCCAAATATATATTTTTAATTCTACAAAAATCCTTTTGATATTCTCAACATATTTCACTTTGACTCGCATATGAAACTTAAAAATGAATTACCTGTGCATCAAAGTTGTTTTCGGCGATCAAAGAGCATTATATTATTTATTAATCAACATCATCCAGAAATATGAAATCCTGTTGACTTGTGTAATTTATCGTGTATTAACACGTGCAGGACAAATTCTATTTTGGTCCATGATCTGGTTAAACTCTCCTCTGCGAAGCTTGTCCGAGCAATTACCGTCTGCATGAATATGTCATCTCTCGCATTACCACTTCAGTTTTATTGCTCGCATTAGTTTTCATAAAAGTCGACAAAACCAATTGAAGATAAAACTCGTGAATGCATCAAATGATTTAGAAACGCAGCGCATGAATGCCACATACGATCTTATACAAACACGAAAGATTAATTCTTACAAATGTGGCCGAAACACTTTGAGAACCCCTATAAAAAATGTCATTATAATAGAACGTGAGGGTTGGGGTTGTGTATTATGTGTGTTATTAAATACATACACGTGTATATTTCAGAGATACACAACAGCTTTATGCTTTTTTCCTTCGTTCTGTGGGTTAAACGTGGAATTTCCAAAAAAAATTGTATGAATTCAGCGCTTTGTATTTTTACCGAAATATTATAATTCGCATTTTTACTATATTTTTAAAAAAACAAGCCTGAAATTCCGTACGTTCTTTTGCGTTTGTAAATACATAAAAATATGAACAGGACGCTTTTTGAACTTACATAATAAATTTATTAACAATCATCCATAACAAAAATTATTTGTTTATTAAATATATACAATTTTATATGTTTTTCAATACTAATTTTAGCACAAAATATTAATGAATTTTAATTGCAAATTCAATTTTTTATTATCATTTGTTGCGTAGGATCAAAATATTCCGCCAATTTGTTTTTAACCCTATGAATTTGGTCGGAAGATTGGTTGAATCTTTTAAGTAAAAGAAATACTAGATAATTTCGTCTTTTAATTGTCTTCCCTTTCCATATTTTGAGCCCTCCTATTTAAACAGAACCGTGCCGAGATCATCATCGATGCTTCTAATGACCATCCACACAGGTGTGTTTTTTAGTAACCAAATGTAGCAATCAATTTTATTTTATAACTAGAGCTTACATATTTATTCCCTACGACAACGAAATTCATATTAAGAATTCTATGTTTTTGTTTATTAACCTCAGCAAAGTGTTACCTAAAGCACTCAATATGATTGATGATCTTTACTGGGAAGTATTAACATCCAATACATATCAAAGCTGGTCCCGAAAGATTAAATTAGGATATGGAAACTTGAAGGATGCACCTACACCGAGAAGTACCTCGATTTTCGATAATGACTTACATCACTATAAATACACATGCATAAGCAATTTAAATTTATTTGCGAAATGACTAAAATATGATAGCGTATTTTATAATTTTATAACTTAAAATTTAAGTAATATGAATAGCCATTATTTTAGATATGAAGAAACTAGTTATCATAATATTATCGTCATATCTAACATTCAACACCTTCATTACGTTATCAAAAATGTCAAAATATCTTAATAAAGGAACGAAAGGTACAGAAGTTCGAGGAATTTAAAAACAATACATTATCATGAGAACCAGACTGGAGTCAAAAGCTGGAGCAAATGGCAGAAAACCATTACTATAAAAAATATCCAAAGCTTGAAGATCTGACTCCATTTCTAGGTCAAGAGATAAAACATCATCTCTTACCAATTTATTAAGATTTGTCCAGGGATGAAATACTTCAAAGATGCTTGGGTGGCCATACCCAATATGCTAATGAATGTTTTAATTCGACGGTTTGACGACTGGCTCCAAAGCACCTGCATTCTGGTATAAAAATCATTGAAATATTAACATACATTGCTGCTGGGATATTTAATAACGACTATAGCTTCATTTTGAAGATGATGAATACATTAAATATAATTATTGGCACCTACTGTAAAGTCTTTGCTGAAAATACCGATGAAGCGCAGGTAGCGAAGTAGAACCGTAAGAGTCTTTCTGAGACAAAAGCAGCTCGTATAGCCCGAAAACAATAGTTAGTCGAAGATAATTAACTCTTTGAGAAAGCTGAAGATCTATTATATGCACTTGGAATCATTGGTTGATCAGTAAGTCACTAAAATTAATAGTTTTATCGCATTTTTTTGTGGTAAATATTATCAAGAAAATGGTAAAAAATATGAAAGTTTAACTAAAAAGCCTACTAAATTTTTATTTTTTTATAGTTTAGTTGACACATATTAAAAATCAAAAAATATTTCCATTTTCGATTTCAGTTCAACAAGAAACCTTCAACAAGTGGCCACCCGTTTGATATCACAAGAAAATACGCCTAATGGAATACCTTATAAGTCCGCCATTTTATTTTTTGTTTTTAAAAAAAATAAAATAAATTAGCACTTTAAGGTTGTAGTAAAATAATGTCAAAAATTTAAAATGATACATTAATTTTATCACCATTAAAAAAATCAAGAAAAACGACCCATTTTCCAGCGTCTAAAGGTATTTCCCCCCTTAAAATATTTCAAAATGACGTTGACGTTATAATTAGAAATCTTCTTGTTATGTATTTCGTTTCAAAAATAAATTATTCAAATCTTGAGGATATAAAATTATATATTGTTGTGTTAAATTTTTTTTTTTTATATATTTTTTAATAATCAATAGAAGATTAAACGTCTCTTTTAACTTAACTGTAATTATAAGTTTTAAAGCAAAACAATAACTGTGTTTTTTGACGTTATTAAAACTATTTTTATTTTGAGTTAATCCTAAAAATTTAATCCAACTCGATACTAAAACAAGAAAAACTCATACATAACCAGGTCCGGTTGTATCTTCTTCATTTTATGTAAATTTTGTGTCGTTTTTTGAGCACGTAGACCCATATAAAGTGAGGGTCGTGTGTTTACAGTTTCATTCCGTTCTTCATAAAAGAATGCCCAAAAATATGACACTGTATTTTCTTGTCGCTGTTGAGAATTTTCTTTATTGCAAACATTATTCGTTTTTATTTATATAAAATGCAACAACGGAAAAAATGCAGGCTTTAAGCGACATGATTAGTTTGAGAAATTTTAAGATTTTTTTGAAAAATGTGCAAAATGGAGAATTCACATTTTTCAAGAAATTTTCGGATTGCTTAAGAAAATTTCAAAATAAATTTTTACGCGTATAATTTTTTTTTTAAATTTAAATATGACCTTTTCCATTTTTAAAACGATGAACTGTATTTGAGTAGGTTTCTGCCAAACGCACCACGTTTAAAATATTTTATTATGGTTCTATCAGGTCAGTCCAAAAGTTCGTGCGCATTTTTAGAAAAATATTAAACACAATTTACCATTAAATATCGAACCTATTGAAATTTATCGTCATTTGACTTAAGCATTAGTCAGTTTGTCACCAATTTTCGTAAACCTCAAATATTCCATTAAATCTATATGAGGATTGCCTTAGTTGTTTAGCGATCATGATTTACAAGCCATGTGCTATGTGATAAATTTGCAATATTACAAATTTTAATATTGCAAATGTATGTATTTAGAACGCTACACTATATGTGCACAATATGCTAATTGTTTTGCAGAGACACAAAGAGATAAAATACTGATATAAGATACCTCAAGATGAAACACGTTCTCATAATGCAATCAAAGACTGCCTTACGTACGTTGCGACTAATTTGTAAGGAGTAGTTGCAATCCTTGTTGAATATGCAGATTTAATAACAATAAAAGTCTAAATTTTGAGGCAAATATCTTGCTTTTTGTTGTAAATATATTAATATTATTTAATTTTAAAAAATCATTCATTCAGTCATATTTTATATGGGGAATCATTTTGCGCGATATATTTAATTAGCGCGTAAATATGTTCGCCTATATCTATTGTCAATTTGTTTGGATAGCATCTTCCACTTGGTCTTAAGATCTTCATTTAGATTGCTATCGATTACGAAGTCCGTCATTTGCTCATAATTGATTGAATTAAAAAATATCATTTATTCATTCAATTTCAATTTTGCTGATTTTTTATACTATATATAGATTAGTCATTCGTCCAAATTATGTTGATTGTTGGTGACTCAATAAGTTATTGAGGAGTCTTATAACAGCAGAGTCTCTGCAATATTATAGCTATATATTGAATATTACTCAAAATAAGACATAGTTCTTTCAAACAATTTTAATACAAATTATTGCAAAAACTCTTATTATGTTATTGTCTATTTCTATTTCCAAATCATTAAATTATATAATAATAAAATATAGTCGAAAGCTTTTAATATAATACATAATATATGGATCCACCCCCAATCACAAATTCGCCATACGGTTGTGTTGATGGATGCATGACATGACAATAAGTTTAATTCATATTGGAAAATACTCTGATGTGCGTTAAAATTTATAATTATTTTCATGCATTATATAAGAGCAGTGGTCTGTTTATATAACGGTTTATGATGCATATCTATACGACATATGATTGCATTGTTATTTTAAATGCATCGACTCTTGCATAAAAATAAATGCAAACGGAAGTGTATTGCAATGAACATGCAATAATGAATGCATGTAACAGTACGTTGTGTATTTTCCCAAGGTATCAATACGCTCTTGTTGAAGCATTTGACTCTTTTTATTCCAGGAAATAATACTGAACTAGTGTAAAATTGAAGGAAATGGTTTACTACTGCAACAATGGCTGCACCACATCTTCCGGACGCGGCTCACGTACCCGGAAGTCGATGTAAATTAATAATTCAAGGGACCAAATTAACGTTGGCTCGGAAATATTCCACATGTAGAGACAACGTGGCTTAGAAAATGGGGTCAAATGGCAGGCGAAACGTCGCCGACCTGCCGTCATTTACTGTCTTTCAACCCCCGCCCGCAATTTGCCGAATGAACCTTTGTTTACATTACTTACACGATGTAACGCTTAATACGTTTAAATTCCTCTTGATTTCGCAGGAAGAATATTAAAATTTTCAGGCTTAATAAAACGAATTCATATTAAAATTATTGTATATTTGTTCACAAATTATTACTCATCGTCGCTTTCCTCCCCGAGCTCCGGCTTGATGATACCCAGCCTCTTGGCGACTGATCTCACATTGGCAATAACCTCCTCCTGCACCAGATTGAACGACATGGCCAAAAGCGATATTCCAAACAGAAGATAGAGAGAGCACAAAGCTATCGATATTTCTGAGTTTGCTTTCACCCCTTGGGCAGGTACGAAATCGCCGAACCCTATTGTCGTTAGAGTTATGAAGCAAAAGTAAGCAGAGTCCAAGAAAGACCAATTTTCCCATTTGGAAAATAAAAATGCTCCCGCTATGATGTATGATATTACGAGAAAGACACACAGCCATATAGGGACCGGTTTAATCTAAAAAAAAGAAAAAACTCATATCAAATTATATATTTTAACAGGAGACGGCGACCAAAATTTGCACCCATTACAAAAAAGCCGACTATTTTTTCAGTTAATCAGAAAAATAACAATCTTCCATGTTTTCAACGTTGCGGATATTAATAACAATTTTAGAAACCTGAACAATTGTGTATACTAGCATTATATCAAAACATACAAAGCTGGTTTTTTGTTTACAAATAGTTTACATTAATTATTGTTAAATAAACGTCGTCTACTTTCGATATAAGATAGGTAAGGTTTCGGCAGACTTGGCCAAAGTTATAGCGCAGAAACTTGATTGAAATTTTCAAAGCATTGCAATATTAAGTACATATTTTATGTCTTGTGTGTATAAAACATTTATATAATATTTATTTACAAGTCTCAAAAATTGTTATAAATTTCAGCAAAAATATCATCGTGGTAGACTGCCTTTTTATTTACTTACAATATCAAAATAAAATGAGGAGAATTTGTTAAAATAATTATACAAATATTGTCACTGTCTCCCACATAATCTTAAAAAATACTTGACTTTCAAAGCAAATCTAAAAAAATTGAATAGAAATCTAAATCTGCCGTTGTTGGTAATTTATTTGAATTTTACAAAATATTTGCATATTGATTGATTAACAAAAAGTTTATCAATCCATCTTTTGACATTTACATTTACAATCATTAAAATCATCGGAATTTATCAATAATTTTTTTAAAAAATCATGCATACAATGTCTCAGAACGGAATGCACTTGCTCTCATTTTTTTGAAAAGTTGTTTTTTCTTGTTACAAATCAAATGCATGTAATAAAATATCTTCTTCGTTGTATCTTATAAATCTACTTGATTTTAACTTTGTTATGTTTCATATGGATAAGATTTTATAAGTGGAATACAGATTCAGTTTATTTTTCAAAATAAATAATAGGTTATTACGGCTTCTTTGATAAGTCTCACCATAACTCCAAGCCTGATGGAGTTTGTACCTCCAAAGCGTGAAAGTCTTGGGGATTATCTTTAACTTTTCAATTAATATTGCGGCTTAGTTTTCACGATGTTCGATAGATTTAAACCATTAACAATTATTGTTAAAATATGCGTTTACTAAATGATGCTCTCCAATAAAATCGATCATAATAAAAATGTATTTATTGTGTTATATTACTTGGCTCTTTGAAGTTTGGTAAGATCCATCGTCATAAGCATATTCAACATCAAAGTCTTCCATGTATCTTGCTTGGCGATGAACTGCCACACCCATGGGAGACATTATACGTGCTGACGGTGCTAAATATAAGATTTAATCGTATTTTAAAATATTTCCATTATGAATAAATGGTTTAAATTTAAAGAATACCATTCAGACGATCCCTCTTTCTTTGCCTTGCAGCCCTCTGCACCGCTAGCTCTGTCTCATTGGCGAAATTATCCGGATCTTCATCATAATAAGGGTTTATATCATATTCGTCATCACTGGTTCGCTCATAATTGGCACGATTTCTTCGGTCTAGGGATGTCATTCTTTCGTCTTTAAGATCTCGAGTGGGTTCTGGTGAATGCCTCTTCAATCAAAAAAATATTAATCCAACGACAATGAATCATTAGGGAATTTCAAGAAATAGTATGTACGTACGGTCCTGTAGCGCTGGTTGGGAATATCGTCCATTTCCAGATCGTATCGAGATCTATTTTCGCTCTGCAAATTTACATCTCTGTCGAATCTCGGGCTTCTCTCGCTTCTCGGAATGTCACCCTCCATGAAATCTCTTACGGTAAAAACATCCCGCTTGCTCCTGTAATCTCTGTCATCATAATAATCCCTATTGCTTCGATAGTCTCTGCCGAATCGGGGACTTCGCTCTCTCCTGGGGATAGCTCTCGGATCGTCCTCGTGGAAAAAATCTTTTCTCGGCTGTCTTGGTAACGATTTGCTTCTTGGGGGTGGCAATTCATCGTCATAATCCAGATTATCCAGTGGGTGCTGTATACTTCTACCTGTGGAATATAAGAAAGTTTTTTTACAGCGCTTAAAATAAGAGCGCAATTATTTGAATTGCACAAATTTGTTCTGCGGATTGTCTGTCAGTATTTAAGGAAATAAATTTGATAGACAACTATAAACTTCAACTGACTTGAGTTTATTTTAAAGCTGAATGCTCTAGTTTCATAGTTGTCTTGATTGCATAACTAAATTTATAGCAACCTCAAAGACGAAATATCAACAACAATCCAGTAATACTGAACATTGATGATAATTCAAAAGACATGCAAAAATAATTAACATAATATTAGTGCAATTTCGTACGTTGATTTTATTTAATATTTGTTGAAAATATATGCATTTATATCGATAATGAAAACGAAAAAGGATTAAAAATACTAAGCATCCTTCTTATGTTCATCTGGTGAATTGTTATCCAACATTTTTCGATCCAATGTCCCTTTGAATTTTTTTTTGTCTATAGCCCCCCCAGATTAAGTACTTTTTCTCTTAAAAATATGCATAATATCAATAGCAATCCTTTTACATTTGTTAGAATTTAAAATGAAGTTCTGCATAGTTTTTATGCTCATTTACAACTACAAATCGTTCCACTTTTTTGCTCGTTTTAATTTAGACAGATTGTATACATTATCTTCTGTGGCAAAATCCAAGACGAATTTGATAAATGATGTATATGAACGCGAAAATCGATTGATGGTATAAAAACATAGAATAGTTATGAAAAAAGGACCTTCTAAAAGTGAATATTTCAGATAGTGTTTAAAATGTTAACTGAGCATTTTGACTGATTTATTGATCGTCTTAATCGTCGCAATTTATTTTAATAACATTCCTAATTCAGTACGACTAATATCCTAAATCAATCGATCAATGTAAAATAAGCTTATACTTAAATATTCTTACCTGTATGATTGATTTAGCTGATTGTTTTTATTGTATTATTAATAAGATGTCAAACCTTTCAGATTATTGGTGGCATGCCTTAAAGGGACATTTAGTTTGTTTACTACAGGATTAAGCTTAAAACACTTCATTTTTTCCCTTGTTTGGCGAATATTAACGATTAATATTTAAGCAAATTATAAATAATTCTGTTTAGAGCAAAGACAATATTTTTCTTAGATAACTACTGTTTTGAACTTGTTATATCTGTTTAAAAATACATATATTCAACAGAATTCATTTCATAGGTAGTTAAATGTATTTTTTATTCTGCTCTTTAAATCCTGAGGGATATGGTTTTTAATAAAAATATTAATAATCAAATTGAGATATTTTATAAAATATATAAATCACCTCTTGGTTCCATAAAATCATCATCAATTGCATATTTGTTAAAGACTATGGAAGATCGAGCAGCAGTACGCTCATCAACGTCACTCGCATTGAAAGCACGCGCTTCAGAAGAGCTCCTCTTTTGTCGCTTGTCTGTTGCAGAGCTTCTAGGCGAAGGGGTTGCTTTAAATAATAAAAATATTAAATTTAAATGCAAATTTTATTAAGAGTGAAAATTTCATACTAGAAATTTGAGATGAAATTCCATTTGCATTACTCGCAACTCTCGTGGGTGCCTGACTGTACGATCTCTGCGATCTAAGTGTTCCCGTTCGACCGTGACTCAAACCGCGCACCGGGATTTGAGCTGGAGATAAATTTTGATTAAATTGTCCATGTCCACGACCTCTGCCCGAGCCAGAGTATGGATTCGTCATACTGTCACTAAATCTGGACATTTGGGAAACTCTCAAGAGCCTCATTCTCGGCGAACGCCCCGCATCGTCGTGGTATCTAAAGAATTTCACACAAATAATACGGATTTAATATATTTAACACCTAACAATTTATATTTTAGTTCATTAGAAAATCACCTTAAATCTGTATCCGAATATGAATGTGAAGGTAAACTATCGGTAAATGCAAATCCACTATCGGCCGACTTTTGTGAATATCGAACTGGTTTCTTCAATGAAGCACTTCTTGTCCTTGTACCTGATCGAACACTGAAATAGAATTTAAATACACATTTTAATAGAATAAATTGTTGAAAATAACTGCATTTATGCCTTAATGGTAAATGATGTGAGATATATTTTTATCTGTGTATTGAGGTAAATTGGCCTGAGTTACGTCCAACCCTAAACCAACCCCTTTCAAAGCAAAAACTTTATACAGCGTCTTTTTAAAAGAAGTGTTCCCATTTTCCTTGAACGATCTTTGGAAATTCTTCGCTCGCTCCCTACTGGGGATTATCGGAAGTCAACGCGAGATGCATCACGTTCTTTTCGTACCCTCCGTGCAGTTTCACGTGCACTTAAATATATTTTGCAGTTGCGGAACTGAACTATAAATTTTCAAGTCTTGTTGCTTGTGATTAGATCCTACCTTTCTTTTTCTTGTCAGAGTAAGTTTCGGCGATAAAGCTGAGAAAAGATTGGGCTCTACCTTTGTCAGAGACCTTATTTCAACCCTCCGATATCCTATTCCTAAATACTGATATATTATCATAGATTCGACTCCATTCACATGTCGATAAATTTATATTTTCCGACTCTCTTATTGATTAAAATATTGTCTTTAAAGCCGAACGTAAATCAATACAATCTAATTTTTTCAACATCCATACTTTCAAATTAATTAATATTAGGTCCGCCCAAAACAAATCCATTATTTATAAGGATTGTAAATCTTAAATGCATTTCAAAATTTATATATCTCCAATTGAAATTGAATATCCCCACTTAAATTAAGAATTACTTCTAAATCGACAGTCATTTTAATATTCAAACATTGCGAATTTAATTTATTAACAAGGTTTCATTGTGAATCTATGGAATATATTAAGTAAATCTTAAATACAATGATAATTATTCTTGGATTTTAATTTTTTTAAATCAATCAATTAATCGTTTTAAACACAAAACTAATACTATTGAGTTCTTACTTAATGATTTTAATTATGAATGAATTTTTGAGCGTTCCCACAAAAACACTACCAGAAGACAAAAAGCTCATAATAAATATGAAGCGTACTGCAAATATCTATTCCAATAATGAGGATAAAATCTATTTCGGCTGTCTAAGGGTTGGAGGGTGTACCTTTTTTGGTACACGTATATTTTCTCATATGTCTATCGGAAAATCTAGTGAGTGCATCAAGCTTTCAACGGTGCTTTCTTTGAGAGAATGTGCGCTTTCAAAGACAGCAGATATGCGTTTGTTCGGAAAAATGAAAAATTCTCACATGACAGTGTAATAATATCAAAATATTGTCGCACACTTTGAAAATAAATCTCAAAAGCTGAAATTAATCTCACCTCTGTTGTCTTGAAGTACCTCTGACGGATCGATGGCGCTTCTTTTTCGGTTTTCTCGTACAAACATAGCAACACACCCGCCAATAGAGAAATCTAAAAAAAATAATCCATCATCGAATCATTCCCACTTTATCACATTTTTAAATCAATCTTCATCGAATAAAGTATCCATTTCATCCAGAATTCTTCGTTCCGTTCCCGGAAAATCTATTTCTTTCCGGGAAGTGATTAATGCTACTATATCAAGGTTCCTCAGTTTTTTAGCGCTAATGCCTCCGCTTCCATAGTTTTTCTTGTCTCCCCGATCGATGTGACCTCTGGCATTATTTTTCATCCCGGTTTTCGAACTAATGGTTCATCCGCTCTTTGGGCGCATTAAAACAAGTTCACAACTACGGGGGATTGTTAAAAAATATCGATTTTTTGCTGAATGAATTGGCTTAATAATGCACGGATACAATTGTGCAAAATTTCGTTCGCTGCCCAAAGCGCCGAAAATATTTTTGAAATAAACAATTCTTTAAAAAATATATAGAGCTGTGCTAAAAATTAATATATTCGGAAAAGTTTTTACAAAAGCTGCTCAATATAAAATTTACATATTGCATATATGTATACTAAAATTGTTATATCAGAATTTATACAATACCTTCACTGCAATTTAAACTTCATAGCTCCCAAATATTTGAATTTTAAATAATGCAATTAATATTAAAGTGATGTACATTTATAGTTTTACAACATTTAAGTATTTATTTGGGGGACCCATAAGTAATCAATTATTTCGAATTAAAACGGAAAAAAATTGTAACGATTTTATTTTAATTATTCAATCAATTATATAATTTCTATTGTTATTTACAACTCTTTGCCATCTTTCAGGCAAAGTTTCAATGTCTCTTTTATAAAAAGATGCTGACTATGACGAAAAATAGTTATTTAGGTGAATTTCATTTACATTTCAAAATGTCTTATTTTCAATGGAGTGCCTAGAACTTTGAATAAATAATAATTAGACGGTGCAAAATAATTTATATATATATGCACATATGATTTCAAAAATGTATTATTCATATCCTTACCAACGCTCATATTTATCCTTATTATCAGTGAACATGTTTTATTTAGTTTGGATATGATATTTGATAAAAGTAGTGTATTTTTATTTAAATCTATTCCTTATGCTAAAACTATCGTGCTTTTAGTATTATGATAATTTTAAATAAAGCTTACCTAAAGGACGTGGCCATCACATCGCCAATATTCGAGAGACAGAGCAACATCAATGGTATTCCCAAGATGGCATAGAATATTGTTACCACCTTTCCCATGTGGGTCTTTGGGGCTATGTGTCCATAACCTGCGAACAACAAGATGAGGACGTTAATTTAGCATATAAATTGCTGCTTACGTGCATATGTAAATGTTAATGGTCGTGCAGAAGTTCGTTCCAACAAAGGCGACATTTGCTACCAAAACAAGCTGGAGATTAAGAATATTACATGAATGGCATCATATGCTTGAAAAATGTACTTTTATGATGCATACAAGCTAATATTTGCCAAATGATGATTTTGGCAAACGTGTGCGATTTATGATGGAAATACGTACTATTTCGATAACACAATAGATTCATTTCATGGATATTTACATTATTTTGTTCATACAACTGACGTCAATTCGCCATACTCGATTATCCTTTGGGTATTCTATTAATAAATTAAATTTGATTCATAATGGTTGGAGTTCATAAGCCGTAGAGTCCATTTCCAACATTATATTAGAAGCCAAAGCTAAGTTCATTCCGTTAGACGTAACAGATTCAAATCTTATCAAGCTCACGCGGAATTTAAAACGCACGATTAAGAACAGAAATAAACTTAAGAAATTATGGCAAAAATATCGGCTCAAATCCATTAAAGTATTGGTCAATCGCCTCAACTATCAAATTAAAAGTCAAATCAACAAATCAAAAAATGAATCATGGAAAACTAAGCTCTCTAAATTAAGTCCCTCAGACAATTCCCTTTGGAAAGTTGTAAAAACCCTCAAAAATAAACCTAAAGAAATTCCCAGTTTAATTAATAATCAGATAAGTGCCGAGTCCGATAGAGATAAGGCCAACCTGTTAGCAAAAACCTTTAAATTAAATCACAAATTTCAGAGAATATGAGTAACAATAAAACCATTAAAATAGTAGATAAAACGATTAGGGATTTCCAAAACAATTTAAATATAAAATCACATAAATTTAAACTGATAACACCCATTGAAACTTTAAAAATATTAGACAACTAAAAAGCAAGAAATCCCCAGGTTTCGACACTATAGACAATACAGTCATCAAAAATCTCCCATTTAAAATAATTATCCAGTTGACAAAAATATTTAATGCGTGTTTGAGCATGGGGTACTTCCCATCCACCTGGAAGTCGGCGAAAGTCATTCCATTGCCCAAACCAGGTAAAGATGCCAGCAACCCTATAAATTATCGCCCGATCAGTTTACTTTCTGCACTAAGCAAAATATTTGAAAAACTTATTCTAAATAGACTGGATGAACTTAGTATAAATGTTATTAATAATGAGCAATTCGGTTTTCGTAGGAATCACTCTACGGCTCATCAGCTGACCAGACTGACTGAACACATTACTAGAAACTTTAACATGAAGAGAAGTACCGGTATGGTACTTCTCGACATCGAAAAGGCATTTGACTCTGTCTGGCACCGCGGTCTGATCCACAAAATGATATCCCTTAGTTCCTACTTACTTATTAAAATGATCCAATCCTATCTGTACAAAAGATCATTTTCGGTAACCTTAAAC